>PVJI01000069.1:229710-420928 GCA_004026765.1 Micronycteris hirsuta
TCCCCCTGTACCGCCAGGGTCCTATATGCCCCCCCCTCAGTCTTACATGCCCCCACCTCAACCGCCACCCTCGTACTACCCCCCAGCCTCGTCTCAGCCCTACTTGCCTCCTGCTCAGCCGTCCCCTTCTCATTCCCCACCTTCCCAATCCTACCTAGCTCCCACCTCTTCTTATTCTTCCTCTTCCTCCTCGCAATCCTATTTGAGCCATTCCCAGTCCTACTTGCCCCCTTCTCAGGCATCCCCTTCCCGCCCTTCCCAGGGCCATTCCAAATCCCAAGTACTAGCTCCACCACCGTCCACCGCTTCTGGGAATAAGACAACTGTCCAGCAAGAGCCTTTGAAGAGTGGTGGCAAGAACCAGAATGCTGAACAGCATCAAGCTGCCCCTGAGCCAGATCCTTCGAAAATGACTCCACAGGTAAGAACGCATCTGCCCCAGCCGCATCTTTTCACCTAGAGGACCCTAAGTGAGCAGGCCTCGGGGCTTTAACCAGTGCTTGGCCTAATTACAACACCTATGACTAGCTAATTTGCACTCCAAAGGATTCCATAAGAGTCGGAGGTGTGACCTCGCAACTTCTTAATTAGCTAAATATGGATTATTGAACGTGTTTGAAGATGTTTCTAGGCACCACAGAGTATTGAGGTGGCTCAAAAGTTACTTCTTAGATATATTTCTTGGTTTCCTTTGACCGACTTCCTAGATTTTGTTGCTGTTGCAAAGGGCTCTGCTTTAAAATTGTGTTGGAAACTAAAATTTCCATTTGAGAGGCAGCATAAAAAAGAAGCTTCTGAAAGAACTGGGACTTGAAATGCACATAAACTTTATGCTTCTTTAAAGGAATTATTTAGGGACCACTGCTAGCTGTCAGCTTCCTGAATTAAAAGATCTCACCAGTTGAAGGATTGAAATCTTGTTCTTATCAGAAGCATCCTAATTGTGCTTATAGATACACATGCAGTACACAGGGGAGTCCACACATTTGACCCTTTGGCGAGTCTGTTGTCATTTAAGGAATTGACCCATATACGCTTTTCTCACATCATTTAAAGATTTAAGACATGACCAATTCACTGCATTGCATTGTTGTTACCATTCACTCCAGAGTAACAGCCTTGGAATTTGGCCAAATTTAAAAAAAAAACAAAAAACAACGAAGAAGAAAGTTTCTGATGCCTCTTCCTTCATGAGAGAGCCATTTCTCTAAACTTCTGTTTGAAGTGATGCCTCCCAGGGAATGGTCAAAGAGTGATAGGATAACAGTGATAAATTCCTCCCCTTAGAAAGAAGTTAGAACGAAAGTGGATAAATTATTTTTTATGATTTCCTAAAATAGACACTTTTAGCACTTACAAATCTACCTTAGATTCCCTAATGAAAAAAAGAGACGCTTTTCATCTACAAACTCAGATTTACGTATAAAAGATTTCCAAAAGGTAGGGATGTGCCATTCTAATGTTATAGTGGTTTGGCATTAGAAATTAAGAACAGATACAGTTGTTTTAAGTAAGCAAGATGCTGTGGTTGGCGGTCGAGTGAGCGACTCCGCTGGCTTACACCAGAGTGCCATGCCACCAGGTTATTCCCCCCAGATTTCTCTGTTACAGAGACAGAATTTATCTCTTTTCCCACCCTACTTTGAAATTTCCAGTGCTTTTGTTGTCAAATTCTCTGCGTTAATTCAAGCCGAAATATGACATATCTTCATCTCTACTAGACTGGTATTCTGGCCTTTTAGAGAGAGATAAATGAATTGTTTTATGGGATGGGGGGATCAGACAGGTCATTAATATAAATACCATGAGCACTGCTTTTCTGCCTTTGTACTTGCAGTGAACTCCTTTTAGTGCTTTGAATATTGAGTGCCTCCAATTCTTTGGTGAGAGCCAGGAAAAAAGTCATCGGAAAGAAAACTGGAAGACGAGGCTTGAGAAGTGTGAATGAGCTCTATCAAGAAGGGCCTTGTAAGCCTGTTTAGGCTTTCTTACCTCTCGCTAGAATTCATTCCAACTTCCTCAACCCTCTTTTCCCTACACTTGTAGTGCTTTTAAGGCACATCTCAAATATCAGGGTCTCTATGAAGCCATGCCTAAGCTTTGCCATTTGGTTGGTTCTGTTCTTGGGATTGTAAGCCTCTCTTGTGGAGAGACTCATTTTTTTTATCGCCTGTAGCACCTAGGACAGTGCCTTGCAAATTGTAGGCTCTGCACAAGGGTTTATTCAACAAGATACAAAGTTGCCATGTTTTAGACTTGGGTTACTTTGGCTTATTAGATGATAAACATTTTCTTCATGCCAGAGCCAATCTCTGACGATTAATCCTTCTGCGCATTCTTCTTATATTCTTTTTTTGGAAAATTTCATTTAAAATGTGAAAGATTTTAGACATACAGTAGCCCCCCCACCCACCTTATTTGCAGTTTTGCTTTCTACAGTTTCAGTTACTTGCAGTCAATTGCGTGGTGAAAATATTAAATGGGAAATTCTAGAAATGCGCAATTTAGTGTGCTGTTCTGAGTAGCGCGATGAAAATCTTGCTCCAGCCTGTTCTGTCCTCCCGGGATGTGGACCGTCCCTTTGTCCAGCATATCCACCCTGCATCAACTGCTTACCCATTTGCCCGTTAGTAGCCCTCTTGGTTATTAGATGACTTGCAGTATCGCTGTGCCGGCGTTCAAGTGACCCTGTCTTAATAATGGCTGCAAATGCAACGGTAGTAATGCTGGCAGTTTGGGTATGCCAAAGAGAGGCTGTAAAGTGCTTCTTTTAGGTGGAAAAGTGAAAATTCTCAATAAGTAAAGGAAAAAATTGTAGGCCAAGTTGCTGAGATCTACAGTAAGAACAAATCTTCTATCCGTGAAATTGTGAAGAAGGAAAAAGAAATTTGGGGTAGTTTGCTGAGAGAGACCACATTCATTTAACTTTATTTTAACCGTAAATGATAATTATTCTATTTTATTATTAGTTGTTAATCTCTTAGTGTGCCTAAATTATAAATTAAACTTTATCATAGGTGTGTATGTATAAGAAAAAACACTGTGTGTGCATATATGTATGTGCTTCAGTACTATCTGCAGCTTCAGGCATCTGCTGGGGGTCTTAGACCATCTCTCCAGCAGGGAATGGGGGACCACTATACAGCAAAGTGGAGAACGTGGTGTGACCCGCCCTCACGTACCATCCCTCAGATTCAGTAACTATCCAGAGTTTACCATGTTTACTCCAGCTAAGCCTTTTTTGTTGTTCCTGCTAAAATATTTTAGAGCAAATCTTAGCTCTCATGTCATTTCATCCATATGTTCTTAGACATCTTAAAAAAAAAAAAGAACCTTTTCTTAGGTTAACACATTATAACACATAACAGAATTAACAGTTTCTTTGTATCATCTGACACCTGCTCCATTCAGATTTCCCCTATTGTCTCATCATACGGATGGGATTATAAATAACTGCTTGATGTCATCCATGCTAAACTTCCCCAGTGGATTAATCCGTGTTTGCTTGGTTGGTCCAGATTAGGACCCTGCGTAGACATTTTGGAGCAGGATAAGTCTTTGTTGTGAGCTGACTGTCCTGTGCATCGCGGGGTGATTTTAGCAGCATCTCGGTCCTCTGCCTGCTAGACACCAGCAGCAGCCCCTCACTGTGACAACCAGAAATGTTTCCAGATATTGCCAGATACTCCCCAGGGGAGCAAAATCACCCTCAGTGGAGAATGCCTAATTTTAGATTACTTTCTCCTATTCTCCTTTCTACCCCATGCCATTGAACTTGAAAACCCTGTGTCAGTTGTCTTGTAGAATGTCTCACATTCTGGATTCATCTGCTGTCTCATGGTGCCATTTGACTTGTTCCTCTCTTTTCCATGCTTCTTGTAAACTAGACATTGACTCTGAAGCTTTCTTAGATTTAAGCTCACCTTCCTTTTGGCAAGCGTGCTTTGTAACCTAGGTGATACTGTGTACTTCATTTGCATTCCATTAGGAGGCACACAGTGCCCGGTTGTCCCATAGTTAGTAGTGCCAAGATTGACAGGGGGTGACAGTCTGGTCCCTCCACTGTAAAGCTGCCTATCAACCTTGCATCTAATGTTTCATCTAGTGATTTATCCATTGGTTTTTGTTTGTTTTGCCTCAGTAAGTTATTTCTTCACTAAAGGTTGCAGTGTGGTGATTTTTTTTTTTTTTTTGTACCATTTCTTAAATGGAATTCTGTAAAGAAAAACTTCCACTCATGAACCAGGACTGTTTGATTGGAAATACAGTTTATATAGGAAAGAGAGGATAAATGCTTGATATTTTTCCATTTAGTTTCTCATTTTCAGAGTAAAGTGGTGGTGATTTAGTGGAATGCATCTTTTTTCTTTAAGATTCATTTCTTAATTCTTAAGAATTAAATTTCAGTGTGTTTAATGGACTAATTAGATAAAGTGCATACTAGCCTTTTTTCGAGAATTGTGATTTTATTTGTCCTTTTAGTCTCAAAACCTGTTTAGGAAAAGATGTAGAATTTTTAGTCCTTTATTTAACGTTCAAGTATTTATTGAGTAGCAGCTGTGTGCCACGTATTGTGCTTAGTATGGAGATGAAATGGTAAATATGAGCCTTCATTGATTTGTTCTGATGGGGGAGAGATATTTAAGTAACTAGGAGAAGAACAGGGTGCTGCTATAGCATTATAAAATATAGAATTATAAAGTATAAACTATTACTAGATTGTTCCATGAGGAATGGGAGAAGGCGAGTTTTTTAAGCCCAGGGTCTAGCACATAGTAAGTAAAAAACAATTTTTTTTAAAAATGATTGGATATAGCTGGGAGTTCTAACCTAGTTGAAGAGGCCTCCCTATGTAAGGGATATATAAGTGAAACTCAAAGAATAGGTAGGAATTAATCAGATGGAGCTCAAAGAATTAAGTGTAGTAAGGCTCACTGAAATCCCGGGGTGACAGTGGTAGACGCAATCTAGATCTAGAAGGGCTGATCAGGGCTCTATTTTAAGGGCAGTAGGAAGGCACTGAAGGATTTTATACAGACGGATGTGACAGATTGGCAGTTTAGAAGCTTACTCTACTTACAATGTGGAGAGTAGAATCAAAAGGAACAAGAGTGGTTTACAGAGAATACTTAGTAAATAATTCAAGCAAGAGATGATAAGTGGCTTGGACTTGGATGGTGACCATGGAGATGGAGAGAGGCAGAAAGCCTAGAGGAATGCTTAGGCACTGGACTCCGTCAGAGATTGAGTGGTAGTGGAGAGGGAGGTGTCAGTGGTGGGTGATGGCTGGGTTTCTGCTGAGTGGGTGGTGTCCCATTTACTAATAAAATACGAGAACCTAGAGGAGGAGGAAGAACAGGTCTGGGGATGAGGGGGAAATGGTCAATTTTAGACTGACTGAGTTTCAAGTTCTTGATACATAAGAGTCCAAATAGAGGAGTCAAATTAGAAGTTAGATATAGGTGTGGAATCTAGGGGCCCGATCTGGGAGACCTGGTAGACTTGTGAGTCTCAGCATAAAAGTGGTATTTGACGGGACAGAAAAAGATGAGGTCTCCCGAGGAACGTGTAGGGTAAGAACAGAGGTTAATGGAGATTGAGCCCAGCCTCACAGAATCTTGGTATCTAAGGGAACCAACAGGAAAAGGCCAAATAGTGGAAAATCAGGACAGTGTACTGCCATAGAGGTGAAAGGAAGACTGTAGGAGGAGGGAGCGGTCAGCTGTGTCATGATTGCTGAGAGGTCAAGCAAGATAAAGACTGTGAGCTGTCTTTTGCATGTACTGACATGTAGATTGTTGTTGACCTTGGCAGGAGCAGTTTCCTAGTGACTGAAGCCATGTTGCATTGATTTGAGGAGTGATGGGAGGTGAGGAGTGGGGATGGTGAGTACAGACACTCTTTCAAGAAGTTTGACTGAAGGAGAGAGGGAGAGAGAGGAGGGCAGCGGCTGGAGGAAGAGGCGCAGTATAGGAGATTTTTTCTTTAGCTGGAACTAAGATTATCTGGTGACCTTAATTTCCTGAAATAGAATGTAAACCTCAAAAATACTGAAAATGAATATATTATAAATAAACTTTAGGAATGAAAATCCAATATATTATTTTATCAGGTTCTCTCCCCAAGACCCCCTTTACTTTAGAATATAAGACATAGGACATTTAGTCTTATAGGCGTTAATAATAATCAACCTGGATAGGAAAGGCCTCCAAAATAAATCTTTAAATGCTCTCTCTCTCTCTCGCTCACGCTCTCTCTCCCCCTTTCTCTCTTTCTCTTCTCTCACCCCCCTCCCCTCTATATTTTCTACCTTGAAAAATTATTCAATGCCTAGTTCATAACTGTACTAGTAGCAAACAGTCAGTAAGTGCTTCATTAATAAATTATCACCTTTTTTTGGTAATGATATTTGTGGCAAGTAGTTCTTTACATCCTTTTAAACGTCATTCCGTCTCTTTTTGAATATGACATATGCTGTGATTTCCCCTGACTTGTGAACTGAAGTCCCACAGGAGATGGAGGTGTCTGATACAACAGGACATTCAGAAGAACCAGGTAGTAGTTCAGCTTCAGGCAGATTTTAGCTCTTTCTAAATTAAAAGTCAATCATCCTTCTTGGAGTCACGGAGGACATTTTTGAATGTCATCATTGTTCCTTTGTAGAGCTTTAAGAATGTGCCCAAACCTAGCCCAAGGATCGCATTACATCTAGTTTCTGTTTATTGGGTTCATATTAAACAGAAATTGACTTGCAGTGCCTACTGTCAGTAAACTAGCAAGTACTTGAGCTCAAAAGACAGGAAGCATGACAATAAGGAGGCTGCAAATCGATAAAGACTATAGTATCTATAGTCTTCATATCTATAGCCATTGGCTTCTAGTTTGTGACAGATAGTTTGCATCTTTGTATCTTTTAGTGATGTTTTTAAAGCAGCTAAAAAAGGAACTTATAACTTCTACTGTAAAGAAACTTAATTTATTAACTTCTCTAAGCTGAAAGGTAAACCTATTGCTCTTTTCAGTATTTTCACAAGATAATAAAGTTGAAAATGTTTTCATACTATATAACTGTTGACTATCGTGATCACTGTACTGTTTTTTTTTTAACTGTTGGATGGTAAAAGTAATTATATTCTGGAAGATGATGATTATGTGTATGATCATTAAAAACAAACAAAAACACCCAATCATGACCTAAACTTCGAGATGAAGTTAGTGAGTTGAAATGTGTTCTTCTCAGTGGACTAGAGCAGGTTTGAAGACAGAAATGAGTGGCCCAGAGGGAAGTCTTCAGCTGATGGACAGCCGCTTATTGACATCCCATAGGGTGCTCCCGACTGTGCCTGAGCATCAGAGATAGGAAAAGCACGAGGCATTTCTCTCTCAAGAAAATTATCCTGTGAGTGAAAAAAAAGAAAGATAACGAAACAGTATATGGAGTGAGAAAGAGTTTGTAGATTATGTACGTTTCATGCGTCTGTTGCCGTGTGGAAAATTGGAGAGGTATACAGTGACGTATTAGCCACACAGGAAGTCCTGGTTATCCAAAGATAGTGAATCACAGTAAATGCAAGTAGAAACAGATCCATTTAACACAGAGACCAAAAGTTTATTGTAAAAAGTAAAAAATTTGATTCGGAATACAGTCTTGAAAAAACAAAGCTCAAAATCATAAGGCATAGCTGAGTCTTAGAAAGAGCAAAGAATAATTAAAGTATAGATTGTGTTTCCGTACTGTAATTTTTGTGACAAAGTTATATGGCAACATTATATATCTATCATCTTTTATTTAGGTTTTGGAAAAATATATTAGGGTGTTATCAATTTTCCCAGGGGCTATTTTTCAACCTTTGTTATTCAGACATTCTCTTTTGCAGTTTCTATTATTAAAATTCTTTTTGCTCTTTAACCAGTAGGACTTTTGCTAGATCCTCAGCTATCAATAATGAGTTCCAGAGTTCTCCAACATCACTTTTATCAAATCTGCATCCTTATAATTATAGTAGAAATACATGCTGTTGTTAACTACAGAACATATAGGGAAGTTTACTAGTGAATATTTTAGTGTTATGACACCTTTCTTTCCTTATGTAACCTTGTAACCATGGGGATTATATTGTGACTATTGGGATAATGAAGACTCTAGTTATTCAAGTGGTAAGATTTTTTTATTGATTTAAATAATTAGTTATTTCTTACTTATGCAGTCAGTTCTCTTCATTTGCGGTATTTACGTTCTGTAAAGTCACCTGGAATGCTGAATTAGTGAGCACGGAACCACTGTTCCTAGGGGAAGCCCAGGGTTAGGTGCCTGCGAGCCTCTGGTCACGTGTTCACCAGCTAGTCACTACATAACCTTGTTTTTTATACGTGTTTCTATTTAAGGACGCCTAATTTAATAGATATTGTTGATTCATTAACTTTGAATTCACAGCCAGCAGCACTGGAACATCTGCCTGAGTGAAGCTTAGGCACCGCATGTTTTCTCTGTAAGGCACATCGCCGCCTTCTGGCACTTAGGAACGCAAGTTAGCACTTCAGCCCAAGCTTGGGGGCTATTTTAAACAACAGAATCACTAACAAAAAAGCACAGAAATGCAAAAATGTGGCCCTAAATAGACTGTGAAAAGGACACTTACTTACAGTATGAGAGCCACGGGAAAGGTGAGCAGGGCCATGTGCTGCCTGAGCTGGGGATGTGCACATCAAGCAACTCAGATTTTCCCTGCCCCGCGCACATCCAGACAGTGACGCCGGAGCTCCCAAACACTGATTCGGAGTTCGAAACACAGTTCAGCAAGCAGGCACAGCATCCGCAAATAACGAGGGCCGGCTATGTTTTCTAATTTTTTTCTACATTAAACTTGTGATTCTTTTAAAGTGGAAGCACAAAACAGGCTTCCAGAAAGTTCAATTACAGTATAATTTGGAAGGCAGAGTGGGTCTTTTTGGGGAGACTTTTAAAATAAATAGAAAGCATTTAAAAACACGTTCTATTCTCATTTGTGCGTACAGTAGTCCCCTTTTATCTGTGGTTTCACTTTCTGCAATTTCAGTTACCGGTGATCAACCACTGTTTGAAAATATTAAATGGAAAACCCCAGAAATAAACAATTTGTAAGTTTTAAATCGCACGCGCTGTTCTACATTGCATAATGAAATCTCATACCACCCTGCACTGTCCTGATCCATGGCTCTTGGGATGCGACTCATCCCTTCATCCAGCATATCCATGGTGTGCACATGACCCGCCATTAGTCACTTAGCTGTCTCGGGTACCAGATCCCTGATACTGCCGTTTGTGTTCCAGTAACCCTTATTTTACTTAGTAATGTCTCGTCCACCTGACTCCATCTCATCACGTGGGCATCCTACCATCTCACACCATTGGGAGGAGGATGAGTACAGTGCCATGAGTTATTTTGAGAGAGAGAACCACATTCATGTCACTTTTATTACAATATGTTGTTCTATTTTATTATTGTTCTATTAGTTGTTAATCTCTTACTGTGCCCAATTTATCAATTAAACTATTATAGGTATGTATGTATGTATGTATGTATGTATGTATGTATGTATAGGATTCAGTACTATCCATGGTTTCAGGCATCCCCTGGGGGTCTTGAAATGTATCTCCCATGGATAAGGGGGGACTACGGTCCATGTCTGGGTATGGCTAGACTAATAATACAGCAGGTGTTTTAAAAGAGAGAAGGCAGAGAGAAGAAGTAGGACTATTTGGTTATATTCATTAATTATAAGTCCTCCGTGGATAAATCTGAACCAATTAAAGAAGGCTAAAAGCAAATAGCTGTAAATACTGACAGGATTTACTCTGATCATTTAGCAAAAAGATTGCTCTCCCTTCCAAAAGCATGTGTGTTAAGAGAGCAGAGATGTTGATATGTATGGCATGGTTTAACTTAAGTGTATAAATTTGGGGAAGGAATTGAAACTCTTGCTTATTTGCCTTTCTCAGTCCGGCTTTGCCTTTTCTTGTGTATAGATGCATGAACACAGACACAAATATGGCTGTCTGTAAACATCAAGCTGCAGCTTACAGGATTGTCAAGTAAAATTCTTAAAAATGGTTTCTGTTGTAGGAACAGCAGCAGTATTGGTATCGACAGCACTTGCTTAGTTTGCAGCAGAGGACAAAAGTGCATTTGCCAGGACACAAAAAGGGTCCGGTCATAGCAAAGGACACACCCAAGCCGGTAAAAGAAGTTACAGTACCTGCCACCAGTCAAGTACCAGAACCCCCTCCGTCTGAGGAGCCCCCGTTACCTCCTTCTAATGAGGGGGCACCGCCCCCTCTCCCACCTGAGGAGTCCCAGGTAACCATAAAATTAATCATTCGGTGTTTGTTAGATTGTTCAGCTTTTTTCTGATCATTTGTATACCTTTGTCATGAATGGATATATATTTTTATGTGTGTGTTTTTTAAGCCTTATCAGGTTTAGAAAAGGCGTTTTTTGGCTCTCCGTGTGGGGAGCACGCCTGCTCCTTTCCTGTGCCCCTCTCTCCCCCAGGCACATTACCTTTGCCTTTCCCTCTCCTGAGCTGCAGGGGCCCTTCTCCTGCTTCCGTAACTTGTTTCCTGAGCCCACGCAGCCCAGCTGGCTCACTTTTACTACCTCTGTAACTTTCTAAATAAGCTTTCGCTGGTAATTTAAAAAATAAAAAAGAAAAGGCATTTTTTTTTCCACGGTTTAAATGAGAGTAAGAGTTAAACACTCTTGTAAATTATGTCTCTAAGCACTAAAGGGACGCAGGGTGTTTTCATATTGGCAGCACGAAGCAACAGTCAGAGCTTCAGCTTCTGTTGTCCAACTGCCCAGGCTGGAGTCCAGGCGCTGCTGGTGGGGACTCTGAGCGAGTTAGTATCCCATTCTGTGCCTCCGTTTCCTCACTTGCAGCATAGATCAGAGTGTCAAATGTCATCATCCTTGTCACTTAGCATAACTCACTGGCACATGGAAAGTGCTCACATTGGTCCAAAGGTTTATGTGGAAACTTTATTTAATCATGGTAACTACAGTGTAGTCCATTGGTGAAGTGACTAAGGTGGAAAAGAAAGATTTCGCGTGGGGAAATGGTTGTCCTATTTAAGAACAGTGAGGTTGTTATTCTAGTGAAGACTGGAATTTATGAAGTCCTTTATATTGGTACCCATGATCACACCATAGATAGAGCTAGGTATTTTATCTAAAGCTAGAACAGCTTTTCACTCCAGCCAAGTGGCTTAGTTGGTTGGAGCATCGTGACATGCACCAAACACTTGTGGGTTCACTTCCCGGTTGGGGCACATCCCTAAGTTGTGGGTTCAGTCTCCAGTCGGGTGTGTACAGGAGGCAAGCAATCAGAGTTTATCTCACATCAGTGTTTCTCTGTCTCTCCCCGCCGCCCTTCCTCCCTCTCTAGTGCCCTGTCAATAAACATGTCCTCGGGTGAGGATTTAAAAAAAAAAGATAGAACAGCTTTTCTCAATCAGGCAGAGTTGTAGGGATTCTGGACTTTATATTACAATATGTTATACTACTTTATAAAATATTCAAGTTTCTTACTAATTCGATTGCTGTTTTATGACTTAAATAAGAATGCAGCCTCTTTTACCTTTAGTCCGAGGACCCGGAAGAAGATGCCAGGTTAAAACAGTTGCAGGCTGCAGCGGCACACTGGCAGCAGCACCAGCAGCACCGAGTCGGCTTCCAGTATCAGGGAATAATGCAGAAGCACACTCAGCTACAGCAGATCCTACAGCAGTACCAGCAGCTCATACAGCAGCCGCCGCACCTTCAGGCAAGTGCTTCCTCCTCGGAGCACGGGAAGCTGCCCCCAGGGCATGTCAAGGATTTGTTACTCCTGAAAGAGATTTAAGTGTGAAGAAGGAAAGATATCACAAGTGTGAAGAAGGAACGGTGTCACATATGGACAGTTAAATGTTTCCCAAGAGGTGCCCGAGTAGTTAGCGAGCTGTCACATTGACTTGGGGGCTTGGGAAGTGTGGCACTGTGAGAGGAGGGCGGCTGTAATGAAGTCCGTTCCCGTCGGCCCCGACGTGTGTGAGAGTGCCGTCACTAGTTCCTCAGTCCTTGCACTAAGGGATTTAAGAGCCAGGGTTCTTGTCATGTAACTTCAAGTTAACTTGTGTTTTGCTTACAAATCACTATGGTAACAGACAAGCAAAAATGCAACAAAAAGATTAAAGCAACTATCATGAAAAACCCAACAAATACACCATAAAAGATGAAATGACTTAGATACTTCTTTTTCTTATATATTTGAGGTACAAACCTATCTATATGTCTATAATAATAGGTCACTTTTTTAAGTTCTTGAAGTGATCCATAGTGATATTAAAAACTTGAAAAATACTGATTGCTGAGGTAGGTATTTGCTTTACTCTTTAATTTTTACCAACTCAGTGATAACCTGTACAGGGTGGGGCAAGAGTAGGTTTGCAGTTGTTCCTGTAGAAAATACTACGATAATTAATCAATAATAATAGAAGAATAAACTGTTTCCCGTCCTCACAGTTGTAACCCTCCTCTGGCCCCACCCTGTATAACTGAGTCAGAGGCAGGAAGAATGGTCATCGCTGAATGGATTTAACAAGCTTATCCTTGTCCTCTGCAAATCTTCAGTGTTTTAATCTCCTGAGACTTCAGATGCCCTTGATTCATTCATATTTATCTTGTCATTAATTCTGTTACATGGATGTCTTGAAGTAACTTTAATCCCTTTGTTTGTAGACCATGTCTGTAGATATGCAACTGCGGCATTACGAGATGCAGCAGCAACAGTTTCAACATCTCTACCAAGAGTGGGAGCGAGAGTTTCAGCTGTGGGAGGAGCAGCTTCACTCCTATCCTCATAAAGATCAGCTTCAGGAGTATGAGAAGCAGTGGAAAACATGGCAGGGACATATGAAAGCCACTCAGACCTATCTCCAGGAGAGAGTCAATTCATTTCAGAACATGAAGAACCAATATATGGGGAACATGTCAATGCCACCTCCTTTTGTTCCATATTCTCAGATGCCTCCACCCCTGCCAACAATGCCCCCTCCGGTGCTGCCTCCGTCATTGCCACCACCCGTGATGCCCCCTGCCCTACCTGCCTCAGTGCCCCCACCTGGCATGCCCCCACCCGTGATGCCACCTTCTCTACCAACCTCTGTGCCCCCACCTGTGATGCCTCCATCTCTGTCTTCAACAGGGCCACCACCAGTTCTTCCCCCGCCCTCCCTCTCTTCTGTAGGGCCACCACCAGTTCTTCCCCCACCATCTCTGTCTTCAACGGCACCTCCACCTGTCATGCCCCTTCCACCGTTGTCTTCAGCCACACCTCCTCCAGGAATACCTCCCCCTGGGGTTCCACAAGGGATGCCTCCTCAATTAACAACAGCCCCAGTTCCATCAGCCTCCAGTTCTCAGACTTCACAACTTCCGGAGAAACCTAGACCAGCATTACTTCCCACTCCCGTGTCTTTTGGTTCAGCCCCACCCTCAGCTTACCATCCTCCATTGCAATCAGCTGTTGGCCCATCAGAACAAGGGCATTCTAAAGGTCCTCTGAGCAAGTCTGCTCTGCCATACAGTTCGTTCTCGTCTGAGCAAGGACTTGGGGAATCTTCAATTGCTCCATCTCAGCCAATCACTGCAGTCAAGGACATGCCAGTGAGGCCAGGTGGACTGCTTCCAGATCCTCCCAGAAGCAGTTACATGGAAGGTCTAAAAGGGCCAAGGTAGGTCTGCCTTTTTTCTTTCTTTGTGTGGTTTGGCTGATTTGCTGATTGTGTTGATTTAGGCTGAGTAGGCCTTGATGGTATAAAAAGCTTCATTTATTATTTGGTATTCTCCTGGTCCTTTTAATCTGTACACATTCCTGGTTTACAATCAGTGATGTTAGTGTGGTTCATTTATTAGACATAACAGTGACATCTGTAATGATAACGTGCCCTCCTCTTTTTTGCAGTCACTGCTTTTATCCTATATGTAGAGATTATAGTGCAGGATGAACGTGATGTTTTGGAGTAATGCTTATCAATCTCTTACTGACTTTTCAACTTCAAAAGTGATATTAAATTTATCTTTTTTGCTTTTTGTTTATTTGACAAATAACTGAATTGATAACTTCTCCTTGTTAGCTAATATGCTAACTGTTGGAGGTAAGATGAATAAGCCAATGTTGTAGTGAAATAAAGCAGTGAAATTTAGTGTGAGGGTAAAGAAGACTTTTTTATCCCCAAGTTCACCTAAATGGTAACTTTCCTACAAAAAAAATTTTAGTAAAATTCTCTTCCAAGTGGAAATTGTATAGAAACACATACTCCTTATATAAAATTGAGACAGTACAGAAAAGTACTGAAAAAAGTAGAAGTCACCTAATTCCGCTGGAGGTTATTATCCAGAGATAATTTTTTAAATATATGTCTTAAAAATGGGACCACGCTAAGTATATTGTCTTGTAGCTTGCTTTTCCTTATCAGTACATTGGTTAGTTTTCCATCTCAGTGTCATTGGATCTGCATCATCATTTTTCATTTAAACCTGATTTCAGTAATTGAGCACAAAATATATATTTTCTTTGTTCCCTATGTTTATAATTCTGAAAACAATATGGTACACACTTCACCCAAAATCAAAGCTAATTACAGACAATTAACATGAGTTCCTCAGGGCACCAGAAGCCTTACCGGAGAATTTACATACATTCTATCAGGCAGTCTTTTCGACAACCCGTGGGTTTGTGTGCCCTGTATTTATCCTTTACAAATGCGCTGAGAGGGTTGGGTAACTGGCTCAGGATCGTGTCCCTGGGACAGTGGAGCCTGAGTTTAGATCCAGTGGGAGCTGAGTCCAGAGGTTCCTCAGAGCAAAAGCACCAGTTAAGTACTGTATTTGGTGCCGTGGTTCAGTGATATGCATACTTACAAAACCTTTGTAGCCTCCATTTACTTAGTATGTATATCTTCTTGATTTGAATTCCTACTTATCTCCTGGATTGAGTACTGTCTTATAGATCTGGTGACTAATTTGCTCTCAGAAGTACATTTTTAACATCTCATGAAACAAAGATTTTCTGCTCCCTTTTTTTTCTGTCATGTTAATGTTTCTCTCTTTTGCCTACCAAATCTTGAGTTTGTAAGTTGAGGACCCATTTTGAGTTTTTTCCTTGTCTCAAGATACAATTAATAACGTCAGTGCTGGGAGGATCTTAGCAGTTACTTAATACAGCGGCCCCTGTACTGCCAGTCATGTTCGTGTTGCATTTAATTTGACGGCCACACATACTACCTTATTCCTCTCATTGACCTCATGAGAAGTCAGTAAGGGAAGCTGAGCTTTGGAGAGATTATAAATAAATTGCCCCAGATGGCATGGCTAGTAAATAGTTGAGATGGAATTAGCGTCCAAGCCCTTATGATTCACTTACAAGTTCATTGTATTTCCTGTGACAAGCAATTGATGGACTCTGCTTGAACATTGACAGTTTTCTAGAAAGTTTATTTCTTACATTGACGCTAAATATGTCACTATAACTTCTACCTTTTGGTTCTAGATCTACCCTCGTAGTCAGCGTATAATGAATTGTCCTCTCTCTCTTCCACAGTGTGGTTCTACAGTTACTGAGTGATCACCTTCTCGTCTTCTTCCCCAGCCTGCTCTACCCACTCTGCTCTGCCATCACATCCATTCAGATTCTTTTCTTTTCACGCTAACACTGATCCAGGCTCCTCATGCTGTGTTGCTCACTGTCCTTTGAAGGACCTTTGGTTTGTCAAGTCTCCTTCAGATGCAGAGGACCATAGCCCTTGTACTGATTTCATTATAAAAAATGTGCTTATGTAGCTGAAAAAATTGTCCCCCCCCTTTTTTTTTGGTCACCACTCTCATAGGCTTCCCAGATCTGTTTCACATTAGCTATTATTAGGCAGAGTTTCTCTCATCCTGCTTGTGCAGTTGCTTTTTGCTTTCTTTTTTCTTTTTCTAAGACTTTAGCTTTACATTTCATCCAGTTAAGTTTGGGCCAACATTCTAGTCTACTGAAATCTTAGTGAATGTTGATTACATTGTTTTTAGGTACAAGATATCCCTCCCCAGCTGTTTCATCTGCAACTTTTATTTTTTCATTGAATTGGATCCTGCTCACATTACCTACCTTGTTTTAAAAGCCTTTCCTCAGTCTAGCCAGTGGCACTGCCACTTCTACTCCTCTTCCCCTTCTTCTGCTCATTTAGCCCATAGAAAGTACAGTTTGTGACTATTGACCAGGCGTAGTTCTTTTTTCTATGTGACTAGGTAAAAAAAATATCAGTGGGAATCTGGGTAGCTAGTGAAAGAGACTAAGGTAAGAATAATCTACACTGTTAAGAAAATTTGTGAATTTCCTTTACCAGTTGAATTCAGAGTTTGCTATAAGCACGTAGCTGATATGGTAAGCCACTCTTGTTTGGTTTTGTTTTAATTTAAACAGAGCTGGGTAGAAAAACAAGAATTAGTAAAACAGATAAGTGATTTACCAATAACGCACTATTAAAGTATTGAAAAGTTCTTTGAGTTTTTGCAAAATCTAGATTTAGGCTGCTTTCTAAAAAGTGTAAAAGTTTCCAAAAAGTCAAGTGGCGTAACTGCGTCATGTGTAAGTAGCATGTGGCGTTGCTCAGCGTCCAGGGCAGCTGCTTTGAAACCGTGTGTGTGTGTGTGTGTGTGTGTGTGTATCATTACATTCAGCAGGTCTTCTGGAAGACTGCCACTGCCCAAAAAACTGCCATGTCATCAAACGTTGGTTTCCCAGGACCTTTTATTTTTCAGTGATAAAATTTATTTATTAAGGGCTAACATACAGAGATGTGCGCAGTCGTAAGTGTTCAGCTTAGTGAATTTGTACAGAGTAGAAACACCCATGTTGTCACTGCTCAGATCACAAAATAGAAATTCACGTGTCGGAGAAGCTGCCCTCATGTCCCTTCCCATCTTCCCATTTTACACTTACAGATTAGTTTTGCCTGTTTTTGAATTTTATATAAATGGAGTCACAGTGTATGTATTCTTTTGAGTGGTGTCTTTAACTTGACATCATAATACTCTGGGAGTCATCTGTGTTGTGTGCAGCTGGCTTGTTCATTCCCAGTCCTGTACAGTATTTTGTTGTATGAATAAACCACAGACTCTTTACCCCTTCTAATATTGATGGTCACTTAAGTTTTTTGGTTATTATGAAATGTGTCTTTTGGTGCCGGATGTCTCCCTTCAGCTGCATACATGTGTGTCTGTAGGTGTGGGTGCTGAATTTTGTTTAGATACATACCAAGGATTGAAATGGCTTGATCATGGGTATGTATATGTTTTCCTTTGATAGATCTTGTCAAACAGTTTTCCAAGGTGGTGGTTAAAGTTTACATTCTCACCAGCAGTGATTCTGCATTCCAGTTTTTTTGCATCCTCATCAATACTTAGTATTGTTAAACTTTAAAATTTTAGCCATCTGGGTGGATGTTTAAGGGTATTATAATAGGGCTGTAGTTTATGTTTCCGTGACGATGAATGAGGCTGATTCCTTTCCATTTGATTATTGTTCAGTTGGATTTCCTCTTTTATGAAATGCTGATTCAGGTCTTTTCTCTATTTTTCTGTTGGGTTATGTTTTTTTCTTATTGATTTGTAGGAGTTCTTCATGTTCGCCAGATATCAGTTGTTTGTCCCGTGTGTCCTGACTCGATCTCACTGTACAGCACTTTTTACTTTTTGCAGAATATCAGAAAAGTAGTCTTCACCATTTACCATCTAGGCCCAATGGATACTTTTTATTTTTTAAATTTTCAGTAATTTTACAAAGAATTTATGGAAGTAAGAATAAACGGAGAGTGAAAAACAACTTACTACGGATTTTAAAAAAATTTTTAAAGAGTAAAACTCTTTATATCAAGTAAATTTTAGCAAACATCATAAAAGAATAAATAATTCTGTCACATACTCTTTTAGCAAATCAGAAGGGTCCAGGTTCTTGCCACAACATATGCGAAGTCCTTCCCATTTAATAACTAAGAGGGTGACAACACCACATTTCCGTTCTGTTTGTAGAAATATATTGTTCACGCGTCAAATCTTGAGTTTGAGAATATTCGTTTAGGATGCTGTCATCTGAGGACTCAGAGTTGGAGGGTTTACTTAAGATAAATTTCGCATCTTTATTAAAGCCTGGAGTGCAGCTGTAGAGACGTCTGTCTTTGGATTCATCTAACAATTTTCCAACAACTTTCTCTGTCACTCTTCTTCTCTGTGTGTCCTGCTAGTCCGGAAATGAAGGTTTCTGCGTTCTCAGTTGTGCTGAGCGAAGCCTAAAGACAGGCTGCAGTCTTCTGGGCACGCGAGGGAGTGTGGCGGCTCATTTCTCCTTTGCCTCATCCTTGTAGGCGGTTCTGTCGTTCTTCTGTTGTCTTTGTGTTTTAATCTTCTGTGGCATAGTTGGGGTTAATAAGTAGTAAATAATAAGTAGCAATGAGTATTAATAGATTCTAGGATAAGGAAATCACAAAATAGTTCAAGATATAGAAAAAAATCGCTTGAGATCTTACAATACATCTTAGATTTGTGAAAGGATCCAATGGACCCCATAATGGTAATTGCAAGATAATTTAAATTTTGTTGTTTTTTAAAAAGTAAATTTTCTCTTTGTTCTCTGGAAGGCCGGTAAGAAAAAGTCGTGAAATATCAATCTTTACAAGTAGAACTGTTAAAAAAAACAACCTCAAAAACTGTAAGTGGATCCAGTGAACCCTGCTGAATCCCAAGGACTAATGACACCTTTGATTAATAAATTCTTGATTTTAATTTAGTTTTCAATTTATTGATCTGTTTTTCTTTATGGTTAGTGCTTTTTTATGTGTCCTGTTTAAGCAATCTTTGTTTACTCCAAAGCTATAAATACATTATCATATTTTTTTATTGTTTTACCTTATATTTTAAAATTAATACTCCATATAGAATTGACTCTTTTTAAGTATGGTATGAAGTAGGGATCAAAGTTCATTGTTTTCCATGTGGCTGTCCAGGCGGCCCCAGCACCATTTAGTTGAAAAAGCCATCCTTTCCTTACTGTTGCACTTTGCAGCGTCCCCCTTCATCATAAGTGACGTGATTATATATGTGGATTTGTTTCTGGACTTGATTCCTTTGGTTTATTGGTTTGTCCTCACACTGACATCACAGTTTTAAATACTGTAGCTTTATAATAAATCTTGATGTCTCTTAGTGTAAGTCCTCCAGTTCTGTTTCTAGATCAGAGGTTGGCAGACTTTTCTGTGAAGGACCACGTGGTAAATATGCTTAAGCTTTGCAGGCCATGTTTGGTGTCTGTCAAATATTTGTCTTTCTTTTCTAGTTCTTTCTTTCTTCTTTTTAAACTTTAAAAATGTAAGTCATCCTTAACTGGACTTGGTCCATGGACCATAGTTGGCTGATTCCTGATCTAGAGATCATCTTGACTATTCTCAGTTCTTTTTACTCCCCATATAATGCTTAGAATCAGCTTGTCGGTTTTCAAACGCCTGCTGGAATTTCGATGGGCACTGCATGGAACCTATTGACCATTTTAGGAAGAATTGACATCTTTATAATATCAAGGCTTCTGATCGTCCCATCTACTTGTTGATTGGTTTTAATGTTGGAATTGTGAACCTCTTCCACTCTGCAGCTGTCTCACAAGGGTCAGCAAGGGACTGTGAACTCCGTGGTTTTTCTTCATGTTTCCATTTGTCGTGGCTGTTCCTCTTTGCAGTATTTGCTTCTCTTTGGGAATTTTGATTTTAGGGTCTTGGGTATACATATTAGAAAATAGGCATTATTTCACATGAAAACAAAAGGAAGGAATTTTTTTATTGAATTTATTGGTGTGACGTCGGTTTAAAACTGTGTAGGTCTCAGGTATGCAGTTCTACAGTACATCATCTGTATATTGTACTGTGTGTTTGCCACCCCAAGTCTAGTCTCCTTCCGTCACCGTTTGTCCTGCCTGTACCCTCTTCTACCTCCCCTCCACACTGCCCCCACCGAAGGAATTTGATTTGAGATTTTACATCTTGTACTTCCCATGGTCTACTGATTTGAGTATGTTTATGTGTAAACATTGTGATAATCAGATAATAACTTGTTTAAGGGTATTTGTAATCCTCCATACTTCTTTTTTGTATACCCAACTCAGAATATTTTTAATATAATTTGAAGTGTTTATACCTAGTTCTAATGGTATTGGTTTCATACCTAGTTTTACAGTTTTTATTTTTTAGAGGTTTATAAAATACTTAATTGTACAAACAAAACTTTTCTGAATATTTAAATATCAAATATTTGGTTTGTTTTTTTTTTCATCTAACCAATATGCAATGCATGTGTTTTATGTGGTTGTGGTTAGCAAATAGACACTATCTTCTTTATTTCAAATACATGCATTTATATGTCAAAAGGTCATACATAGTATTTCATTGTATTCATGTAAAGATGTCTTATTTTTGTTCATATTTTTAACATGAGTATCTCAATATATTTCAAAGGCCTAAAAACTCTTTACTTTTATAAATCTAAAAGGTTTTGGTAGTTTTATGATTTTATAAATTCTTGAACTTCAAAAATATGAAAGTGCAGTATTGATAAATAGTTGCCATTTCTCTGTAGTGTTGAAGGTATGTCTCAATTGGTTTAATGTTTTGTAATTCCCAAAATAAAAATAAAATAATGACCCTTGGCAGTTGATCAGCAATTCAACTTGAAAGCAAAGCACGCTACCCCTTCACGGAGACTGCGTACCATGTGCACAGGTACGAGGCTTGCGAACACATTCTCTTCCTTCTCATCCACACACATCTCAGCGCTCCCGCTCTGTCAGCCTGCCTCTGGCCGCTACACACGCTCTTCTCTTTGTCTGGAATCCCTTTCCTGTGCGCTTTTTGTTTTACGCATTCCTGTTTGACCTGCCCCCGGGGCTGCACTTCAGTAATTGTATGTAGAGATCCTTCAGTGAGCCGGCTATTGGGGATACCTCGGTGAGCAAGACCAACATGCCCCATATTTATTAAACTTTGTTCTAGTTGTTGATTTACTTGTCTCACTCTTCCTGTGGACTGTGAACTCCCTGAGCTTAGGTATCAGTTTTATTTCCAGCACTAACACAGTACCTGACAGTGAAGTTAGTGTTGCTTATGCCAGAATGTCTCAGTTGTGGATAAAACTCCAGGTCACTCACAATTTAGTCAGGAAGGTATTTCATTCACACTCAGAATCATACTGTGAGGTGACGTGTTGACAGCGGTTCTGTAGCGACTCTTGCACATTGTGGAGGATAGTCTTGTCACTTATGTGAACTAGTGGTGCTGAATTGACTACAAGGCAGAGGATTTTATATGATTTTAATCATTTAAGATGTTATTCCAGGCACTTTGAATTAATAAATGTAACTTAAAGGAACCAAACCGTCCAAAGCTCTGAAGCCGTGGTGTTTTTGCTCTTTGGAAAGGTGTGGTCTCCGTGCTTAGCGCTGTGTTGTAGCCTTGGGCAAGTCTCCCGTCAGCTGCCTTTCCCTCTGCCCAACAACAGCTGTGCTGAGCCTTCGCTATTTCGGATGTGGACATCTTCCCTAGTGCTGCTCTCTGGGCCTCAGCAAACATTTTTATTTTGCTTTATAGCTTTAATTTAGATTCTTGCCTCACAGAGAAAATTGGGGCTTTCAGGCCCACTCAGTTCCTGCCTTTACCTTACCATCCTCATCTTCCTTCCTCCTTCCTTCCTTTCTTTCCTCACTTGAGGATATATTTATTGATTTGAGAGAGAGAAGAAGGGGGGATAGCTGGGGAGAGACAGACAGACAGCTAGACAGACAGAGACATCAATTTGTTGTTCCAGTTATTTATGCATTCATTGGTTGATTCTTGTATGTGCCCTGACTGGGGATCAAACCCACAACCTTGGTGTGTTGGGATGACACTGTAACCAACTGAGCTACCCGACCAGGGCCCTGTCTTTCTTGTAATCTCAGAAGAAGCCTTTTTCTTGGTTAGGACTAATTCTCTCTCTGCACTCTTAAAAGAAATACATTTTACATTTTATCAAAGTGATACATACACATAGTTTTAAAAAAAAAGTAAAACAGCCATCCGCTATTCCAAGTCACCTTATATGTGATTCCTAATTATATCTTTTATTCTTTAGCTATTTCTTTTAGTAGTTACCTTCCTATCACTAAAGAATATGCTGCAACTTTCCTGATTTGTACTTTGTAGATATTATATATTTACTTCCTATACTGGTAAAGGTTTATTGCATTCTTAGACTACTCTCTAACCCCATCTGCCAGTGTCTTTATATCTATTTTGATAACATCAGTAAACAATGTTGGTTGTTGTAGAGGTGGGCAGTGTACTATGATTTCATTTTCTTTAATGTAGTAACTTTTTCAGAATTTCCATTTGTCTTTTTGAAAAACCTTTCAAGTAATCCTTCAACCCCAGGTCCCAAAACACTGTCTCTCTTGAGGAGATCTCTGTCCCAAATTTATGCATGCTCTAGCTTTTGCCTAGACTGGTTGGCTGATCCACTGGTTGGTTGCTCTCAAGATGTTGCTCTCCTATTTCCCTTGACTCTCTCCTGGATTTGGATACACTGTTTATTGAAACTCATGACTTCCTGTTTGTGGGTTGGTGCCTCTTTTTCCCTGAGTAATTTACTAAGAAACTGCATATTGAGGGTAAACTTTCTGAGTCCTTGCATGTTTGCAGATGTCTTTATTCTGATCTCACACTTATACTTTGGATGTGGAATTTGAAGTTGAACATAATTGTTCCTCAAAGTTTTAGGTCACTGTTCTATTTTCTTCTGTCACCTAATGCAGCTATTGTGCTATTCCAGTTCTTTTTAGATGGCTTCTCTCTACTTCCAGAAACTTTTTTTAAAATTTCTGGTGTTCTAAAATTTCAGTGGTTTGTTTATTTGTTTATTTGTTTTGTTAATTGTACTGGATATTGATTGAGCCAGGGCCCTTTCTGTCTGGAGATTAGAATCTCAACTCTGAGAAATTTCTTTGTGATATTTCTTCTTGAATTTTTTTCTCTTTCTGGAACTCGTTAGAAGAATTTTCAACTGCTGGATTGATTATATTTGTCTTTTTCTCTCTCATTTTGTTGTACTTTCTGAGATATTTTTAATCATTTTATTGCATTTTTTATTTTGAGATTTTAAAAACTCTTCTACAGTTCTTCTGGTTCTGATCCCTTTTACGTATAACAGTTTGTTCTTGGGGTGTGTATGTGCTTGTGTATAAATTCTCTTCTGTTTTCTGCATTGCCTCTGTTTTCTTCAGATTTGTATATGGTTTACCTTTGGTCTCTTTCTTTCATTTTGGAGACTTTCCTCAACTACCTGGTGATCCTCGGTTGTCCACTTATGGTTGAGAGTGGGAGACACTGTAGGCTGACTGGGAGCTTTGCTCTAGGTGGTAGGGCAAGGAACTGCTGATGTTAGGGGCCCCTCACATTCAAGAACTTGGAGACATTCAGCCTAGGGAAAGGCTGGTTGATGGTTCTGAATGTAGACTTTCATTTACAGGTTTTTAGCCCCCACGTCGTACTCTTGTCCCTCCCCGGCATCCCTGGTAACAGACTCCTGACCACTGTGGGTTTCTGTAGGCAAGCCAGGCCCACCTTCTGTTACCAGCACTCTAAACTGCAGCTCCTTCCTGATCCCTGTTACCCCTCGTATGTGTTCTCTGTCTTTCAGAATTTAAAAACAAAATAATCATCTACTGGTGGCCCCCTTTTCTCTATTTTTAGTGGGTTTATGTATTTTTTGTTACGACTCTAAAGTGTCACCTTGGCTAGGCTGACGTATGTTTCCCAGAGTTCTCTTTCTTATATGTTTCTGAGGAGGGTGGGTCATGAGGAACATTTTTGCACCCAGCATGAAATATCCCTGGACAACCAAAAACATTCTCACCCTTTCCCCAGAAGAGGATATAAAATCCATGTTTTAAAAATCTTTGGGATATCTTCATTATTCTTCTAGCTGGTTCATACTCTCTCTGATATTTTATAACAAGTTCTAATATAGAAAGGTAACTATTATTAATGCATCTTATAACAGATGATAACGAAGAAAAATTAACAAAAAATATTTGACTAGTCCTAGCTGGTGTGGCTCAGTGGATTGAGTGCTGAACTGCGAACCAAAGGGTCACAGATTCAATTCCCAGTCAGAGCACATGCTTGGGTTGCAGGCCAGGCTCCCAGTAGGGGGCGCTCAAGAGGCAACCACACATTGATTTTCTTTCCCTCTCTTTCTCCCTCTCTTCCCCTCTCTAAAAATAAATAAAATCTTTTAAAAATATATTTGACTAGTTGTAATATAAAATTAAGGAAGAAGTAAGTACTCATCTGTTGCAGTCCTTATTTCTGCAGCTGGTCATGTAATCATAGTTGGGTTTTATAACTCCCTTCTTTCACCGCTCTTTCAGTATTCCCTTTGCTCTCAGCAAGCACCTCGGCTGGTCCTGGTTCCTTGCCTGGTGGGTCGCCCAAACCTTCATTCTCGAAAGGTCTGGGCTATTTGCAGTCCTGCCAAATTGTGTTCCTGTAGTGTTCCATTGACTGTAATTGCAGGACATGGAAGTACTAAGGTGTGTGAGGGGACATGACTCCTCCTCATCCTCATTGTGCAGTAGTACCCCAGTTTGCCCTTGAAAGTCAGGAGCAGCCCCCGCCAGCCAGCTCCGTAACTTCCTTCTTTGCCTGTTGATGCAGAGTGGCCAGGTGGCAGTCTCAGCTCGAGGCTGATGCAGTCACTGTTGTGTCCCCTGATAGAAGCATTCCTCCCTTTGGGACTAAGGCTTTCCTACCCGCAGGACTGATGGCACGGGGATAGGAAGTAAATATTTTGCTGAGACGGAATTTATCACCCTTCAGTGATTTTTCCAGATAAATGAAAGAGAAACCTACTTCTCATTAATTCGTGAAAGGCATCACTGCCCACGCAGGCATCTAAGCCTGGAACCTAATGGAATGGGACTAAATTCTTCCCTTTCCATTGTCGTTTGAATCCCACCAATGAGAAAAGTCTGTCTGTTTTAGGGAGCATTTAAGATCTTGCTTCCCTGCAGTTGTCCTCAATTTGGCTCAAATAAAATCTTACAGAAAAAATTTTTTAAAGATTTTATTTATTTTTTAGAGAGAGGGGAAGGGAGGGAGATGGAGAGGGAGAGAAACATCTATTGGTTGCCACACCATATAACCCAATCTGGGACTGGCCCATAACCCAGGCATGTGCCCTGACCAGGAATCAAACTGGTGACTCCTTGCTTTGTGGTGCAACGCCCAACCAACTAGCCACACCAGTCGGGGGAAAATCTTACAGGAATCTTTTAAAAAATTCTATCCTTTGTAACTTCCTTCACATCTCTCACTTTTGTCTCCTCCTCCAAATTTTAGTATCAGTCACCACCTTGGACCAGGAGGCTTTATCTTCGCTTAGAAACAATTGTAGAAAAATCTGTAATAAGCTTTTCTCACCTATCCATATGCTACTTTTCTGCTAGAGCAATCTTTGAGAAAATCAGATCCTATTTAGTGCCTCTAAGTGCTTACAAGGTAATTCCCAACTCTTACCTGGCATAATTAATTCATCTGTTACAACAGAAATCCAAAGTCACATAGCTTTAACACGTTAGAGGTTTATGCTCTCTCAGGACTTACGTGATGGCTCTACAGTGTCAGCAATCCAAGTTCCTCTGGTTTGTTACTTTACCATCCCTTAGTATGTTTCCCTCAACTATATGCGCCAAGATAACGTCACTACCATATTAGAGCTGCACGAAAAAGGAAATGGTGAAGAGGAGGATGTGCCCAGAAGGAAGTATAAGTCATTTTCATTCTCAGCCCACTGGCCAGAACATGACTACAAGTTCTAGCTGCAAGAGAGTTTGAAGACGAGAGTCTTTAGTCTGGCCAGCCTTCTTCCAGATAAAAGTGGAAAAGCTCAATTACTGTAGAGAAGGGGGAATGGATATTGGAGGAGCACCAGTAGGGTCTGCCATATAAGGCATACAGGGTCTTCTGGACACTGACGCTTGCCTGCCTCTTAACCTTCTCTCTCAGTGCGCTGCTTTCCCACTCCTCCTTCTTCCCCAGCACTCCCTGACTCTGTCTCCTCTTAGTTTCAGCCGTGCTAAACTGTTTGCGTTTCCATACATGCTATGCTGGCCTGTTTCTCTGCCTTTCCTCGTCATGCTTCCTTAGCCTCAATGCCCTTGCCTCCCACTCCCTTCATCTCTCACACCCTCTGTTAGCCTGATCTGAGAGAATTTGTCCTTCAAGACTAATTTAAGCATTTTCTGTCATATGAAGCCTTTATGAACAGCATTCCCCCCACCACCACCCCACTAGAATTGACCGTTCTTTCTCCTGCTGCCCTGATCGTATGCAGGGAGACTTTAGTCATTACACATTTGACTACGTTTAGTCTTAGATTCTCTTTATCCTTGATTGTAAACCCTTTGCGAGCACAGATGACATTTATTCAGGCATCCCTTGGATGTAGTGTAGTACCTAACAGACGAATGCACTCTAAATATTTACCACATCAGTGAGTGGGTCCATAGCAACATCTCTGTCCAGACTTCTAAAGCGTCAGGGCACACAATGAAGATATGGCTGGCTGCTGGTTTTTAAGACTTTTGTCAATTAGTCAAAATGATAATGCTAGCTCCAACAATATTTATTATCATACTATATTGCTAATTGTTTCATAGTTTTTGTTACATTTTAATTCTGAAAGTACTCTTGAAGATAGCTGTGGAATTTTTTTTTCATTAAAATTAGTGGACTTTTCTGTCTACTAAGGCACAATACTTACTGTTTTTTAACAATTCAGCCGATCAGTGACTTGCTGCAGGAGATGTGTCGCAGTGAAGGACATGAAACTGACATGATTTCCAAAGCCGGTCCCGAGACCCTCAGAGCACTGCCATTGTGCCGTGTTGGTTCTAAGATCCAGATATCTCAGGGTTTGTTTGATGACTGGAAGAGTCGTTGTTGTGAACAGAGTCGAAGGCAAAGTTGCCTCAGATATTCTTACATGGAGAATTTTTTTTTTCTGCTTTACTGTCTTGAGTAATATCTTTTGTTTTACTTGTAGATTTGATGGTCCTCGAAGATTTGAGGATTTAGGGTCAAGGTGTGAAGGACCGAGACCCAAAGGGCCTCGTTTTGAAGGAAATCGCCCCGATGGGCCAAGACCCAGATATGAAGGTCACCCAGCAGAGGGCACTAAAAGCAAATGGGGAATGATTCCCCGGGGGCCAGCATCTCAGTTTTATATTACCCCCAATACATCCCTAAGTCCTCGACAGAGTGGACCACAATGGAAAGGCCCCAAACCAGCTTTGGGACAGCAACATCAGCAGCAACCTAAGTCACAAGCAGAACCTCTTTCAGGAAACAAAGAACCATTAGCAGACACCAGTAGTAACCAGCAGAAGAATTTAAAAGTGCAATCCGCTGCATTATCCATTGGTGCAGATGTAAAGGATGCCAAGGCGGCTCAGTCAAATGAGAATCTAAGCGACTCTCAGCAAGAGCCACCTAAAAGCGAAGTCTCGGAAGGGCCCATAGAGCCTTCTAATTGGGACCAGAATTCTCAAAGTATGGAGACTCAAATGGACAAAACCCAAGCTGTTACTCAGCCTGTATCCCTTGCAAATAAACCTCTACCTACTCAATCTACTTTTTCCTCAAAAACAGGGGGGATGGAGGGAGG
The DNA here is from genome assembly GCA_004026765.1 of Micronycteris hirsuta. NCBI lineage: Eukaryota > Metazoa > Chordata > Mammalia > Chiroptera > Phyllostomidae > Micronycteris > Micronycteris hirsuta. The sequence continues at coordinate 257,511 of PVJI01000069.1, forward strand.
AACAATAGTAGCAACATCATCATCGACTGCAGACAATGATTTTAAACCTTTAGGTATTGGTCTGCCCCACTCAGGAGACAACCAAGATAAAGGGCTGCCTCAGCCAGATACCAGAGATAAGTTAGAAAGCAGGCGAGGCAGCAGCTCATCTTACAGAGGTCCTGGGCAAAGCAGAATGGAAGACACGCAGGATAAAGGACTAGTAAATAGAGGTCGAGGCCAGGTCATCAGCCGTGGCCCAGGGTTGGTCAAGCAAGAAGACTTTCATGATAAGATGATGGGTAGAAGGGAAGACAGTCGAGAGAAGATGAGCAGAGGAGAAGGCAGTCGGGACAGAGGGTTAGTGAGGCCAGGAAGCAGTCGGGAGAAAGTGCCGGGTGGTATGCAAGGCAGCCAGGACAGGGGCAGAGCTGGCAGCCGAGAAAGGGGACCACCTCGGAGGGCTGGCAGTCAGGAGAGAGGAGGACCCCTTCGAAGGGCCGGGAGTAGAGAGAGAGTACCACCTCGAAGAGCTGGGAGCAGGGAGAGGGCACCACCTCGAGGGCCTGGCAGTCGGGAAAGGGGACTGGGAAGACCAGATTTGGGTCGTGACAGAGGTCCATTTAGACCAGAATCAGGAGATGGGGAAAAAATGTATCCTTATCACCGAGATGAGCCTCCTAGAGCTCCATGGAATCATGGAGAAGAGAGAGGGCATGAGGAGTTCCCTTTAGATGGTAGGAATGCTCCAATGGAACGAGAAAGACTTGATGATTGGGATAGAGAGAGATACTGGAGAGAATGTGAACGGGACTATCGAGATGATACTCTAGATCCATATAACAGAGAGGACAGGTTCCCAGCACCACCATCTCGATCTCATGATGGAGATAGGCGAGGCCCGTGGTGGGAGGATTGGGAGAGAGAGCAGGATATGGACGAGGACTACAACAGGGAAATGGACAGGGACTTGGACAGGGATGTGGATCGGATTGGAAGACCGATGGAAATGTATGATAGAAATTTGGATAATGAGTGGGACAGAGATTATGGGAGACCACTGGATGAACAAGAATCACAATTCCGTGAACGGGATATTCCATCTCTTCCACCTTTACCGCCCCTCCCACCTCTTCCACCTTTGGATAGATATCGGGATGATAGATGGAGAGAAGAAAGAAATCGAGACCATGGGTATGATCGAGATTTCCGTGATAGGGGTGAGTTGAGGATCCGAGAGTATCCAGAAAGAGGAGATACGTGGCGGGAAAAGCGAGATTATATTCCTGACAGAATGGACTGGGAAAGAGAACGGTTGTCAGACAGATGGTACCCATCTGATGTGGATAGACATTCCCCCGTTGCGGAGCACATGCCCTCCTCACATCATTCTTCTGAAATGATGGGGTCGGATGCAAATTTAGACTCTGACCAAGGCCTTGGAGGGGTAATGGTTCTCAGTCAGAGGCAGCACGAAATCATTTTGAAAGCTGCACAAGAACTGAAAATGCTTCGGTAAGTTGACTACTTAAGATCATTTCTTTTAGCCAAAACCACATTCAGAATGCTCTTTTTAAACTGATGTGATGTATGTGAATGGAATTTGGAATTAATTTTGCTTCAAGTTCTTACCGCATAACTTTAATTTATACCTCTGGTCATTCTGTGCTATTTTGGGGTTAGGGTGGGCACTTAGGAACTGTGTTAATTATAAACTTATGTCCTGAAATATGAAAATCAGATAGCCATTCTTGGCTTTTATAGATGTGTTGCTGACATGCCATGCCTGTGCATGTTTCAAGTGTCAAACTTCAACTTTCTAGTGCTCTGGATTTCAGAGCTCATATGTAACATTCTGTTTTTCCCCAGGAGGCAGTTCTTTGGTATTAAATCTGATAGACTTCATACTCACTAATCTTTGATACAACTTTAGAGAGTGCTGTAAGGACTCATATTTTTCTCTGTTGAAAGCTAAGAATGGTTTATCTGGGAGCATCCTCAGATTTGTCTAATCATTGATACTTTCTTTTGGGGATGTTTTGTCTTTCATTATAACTGGAAGTAGATATCTCTACTTGAGGATGTTACTTGTTTGCTCATAGTCAAGTATTTTCTTTGTGAGATGGAGAATAGAATTTGGATTTCTTGACTTGCAATCAACTTGCTATGTATGTACAGGTATCTACATAATGCTTTCCATGTAGTAGCAATAACAACGAAAGTTAACATGTATGTATGCTGATGATGTGCCAGGAACTGTCCTAAGTGCTTTGTGTATATTAATTGTTTCATCTTTAAGCTAGCTGTATCCTGAGATAAGCATTTCAGAGTCATTGACAAATTGCAAGCTTTTTGAACAGTTTCTTAGGAATTAGCCATGTTTTGAGAAAATAAATTAATGGTTAGGTTTTGAAGTATTCCAATGTATTGTGTTTCTTTCATTATTCAATTCTGGTCTATATGTGTGGATTACACCAATTGAAATTATAGTGAAACCTTTATGACTAGAAAGGTGTGATGAGAAAAAATACTTCTAGGTGAAGAAGAAAGATCAGACAACAAAACAGATTCCCGTGGTCTGTAAAAGATAGGTTCTGTGAGGTTTAGCTTCTCCAGGTTATTAAATGAAGGTGTCAAAAGCATGCCCTGTAACACCTAGGTACTATATAAATCACTGTTAACTTACAGACTCCCTTAATTTAACAGTCCTGTGTGCTGGTCACTGTGCTAATCATTTAGCATGCACTGTCTCAGTCCTCCTATCTCAAACCCTTAGATCTCAAAGGACCTGTAAAGATAAGTAGTATTATCCCACTTCACAAATGACAAGAAGGCTCAGAGAAGTTAAGTCCACTTGGCTAATAAGTGGCAAGCCCAGAATTCGAACACAGTCCGTTCAACTCTAAAATCTGTTTTGTTTTTGGAAAACACCAAGCTGATTGGTGTTACTAAGCTGCCAAGGTTTCCTTCCTTTTCTTTTAAAAGTTTACTTTTCCATCCATTATTGCTTTGCATAGAAATGCTGGACAAAAGGTGCTTCTTCATCATCCTTTTTAATAAAAGCTCTTTCTAGGCAACATAAACACAACCAAACAGAATAGATGAAATGCGGGATAAGAGTGGTCATAGTTGAATACAAGTAAGCTATGTTGTGTTGGTATAAAGTTATGATTTACACAAGGCATAAAATAATAATTTTATATATTTGACCCTTATTTTGTTTCCATTTGGGTCGCTACACTTCACCAATATAGGGAGAAAATTGTAAAAGGTCTAAAGAAGTTGTAATAGATGTTTCATATGTTTAAGGTGGGCATTGTAAGGAAAAGTAAAAGGAATTTGACCAGATATTTAAAGAAAAACTTAAACATTACTCTTTAAGAATATAAAGTGGTGTTTTCAAATGTGTAGACTGAATTGTTCTCAGCCTATACAGCAGGGGCCACTAACTAAAGTACCCACAAGAGGCAGACAGGTGACAAAAGTGAGTGAAGATGGGCCAGTGTTGCTCTAGTGAGTGTGTGGTGAGGAGTGTGGCAAACTGCCTCCGTCTGAAGTGGGCAGCCACTACTCCACTCAGCTGTTTGTTGGCATATGGGAATGTAGGCCCAGTGTTACCAAGTCTCTTTAAAATTTGAATTTCTAGCCCTGGCCAGTGTGGCTCAGCAGATTGAGTGCTGGTCTGTGAACCAAAGGGTCACCGGTTCAATTCCTAGTCAGGGCACATGCCTGGGTTGCAGGCCAGGTCCCCAGTAGGGGGTGCTCGAGAGACAACCACACATTGATGTTTCTCTCTCTCTCTCTTTCTCCCTCCCTTCCACTCTCTCTAAAAATTAATAAATAAAATCTTTTTTTAAAAAAATTCAATTTCTGTATGAACTATTTTTCTTTGTAAATAATGGCAACTAATTTAGATTTTGAAAACTGATGTGAACACCAAATTCTAAAAAAACCTTTATAGGCCATATTTGGCCCGTGGACCACCATTTTGCAACCTGTGGTCTAAGTAAAGAGTAATGACCAAAAAAAAAAAAATGGCAAGAGAGCTTTTGGTTGGATGAAAAAAAAACATGACAAGTACATGAGATACTAAAATAGACTAATGAGGCAGGTTGTAGTATCCATCCTTGAAAATCTTCAATAATTTATAATTATTTATAGTCAGAGATGACTGATCAGTTAGCTACGTAAAGGGAAGGGAGTGTGTTACCCTGCAGGTATTCTGTGAGCACTGTAGAGGGTTTTAGAACAAGATTTTCAGGTTTCTTTTTTTGTTATTCTATATTAATTGTAGTCATTTAGGGATGGAGTAGACATGCCTTATGTACAATGGCAATTTTATTTGTTTATAGGGAACAGAAAGAACAGCTTCAAAAGATGAAAGACTTTGGGTCTGAGCCACAGATGCCTGACCACCTACCACCCCAGGATTCGAGATTGCAGAATACATCTTCAAGACCTGGAATGTATCCGGTATGGGAAACTGTATGCTCAGAACATGCAATAGTTCCTAATTTGTTTGTTTGTCTGTTTGATCTCTTTATATTACAGCAAGTATAAATTTCCTCTATAAAAAAACTGGAAATTTTGGAAAAGTACAAAGCTAACGGTATTGGCTTTTGAAAATCTCTAAGTATGGCCTTTCCCCCCCAAGTTTTGATAAGCACACCAAGTGCACGTGAACTATACCGCTTCGTGCCCACAAGTTGTTGAATTTCTAGGAACTGTTTTGTTCAGATGGTCCAGTTTCCCATCAGGGCAGTGCTAGGCTCCCCATGAGCCCTGCTCATGTGAGCCTCGTTCTCCCCACCTCTCCGAGCTCGGCTGGGGGAGGGGTCCTCGGTTCAGGCTGTGAAGGGGGTGGTTAATGTAAAGACTTGCGTGTTTCAGTTCTCCAGTTGCTTTGCTTTATTTTGTGGTTGTTTGTTGTTTTACCTTTAAGCCATTGGTGGGTTTCAGAAATGTTACCATGGAAATAACTTTATAACAACACAATGAGAGAGAGAAGACACTTGAATTATTTCATCAAATTAACTCTACTTTTCTCAGTGTTCCCTTTCATCCTGGTCTGACACATGACCGTCGTACATAGTTGTTGACATCAACGACCACCATGACTTTGACCCCCCAAATCATGTCCTTTGACCTTTGTGTGCATCCGTCTGCCTCCAGAATTTCTCTCTGTGGACATGTCTCCTGTCAAACGCAGCATATTCAAATTGGGGTTCATTATCATCCTCCATGAAACTCATTTTTTCTCCTCCCCGTCACTGAGTCACCCACACGAAACCTGTAGGTCAACCCATGTCCTACCGTTCCACATATTCAGTCATCTTGTTGATGGATCTTACTGCCTTTTTACTATTGTTCTGATAGTCCCCCCTTCACCCCCCACAGCCGCAGCTCTCGCCTCCATCAGCTCGTGCCTAGATTGCTGTGGGAACGTCACCGTTCGCCTCTCTCCGTCTCGCGCCCCTCTGACCGGTTTCCCATTCTGCTGTCAGAGCGATGATTTTATTTTTTCAAATCAAACTTTAAGGTGTAATTTACATACACTAACATACTCATTTTAACACCATGGCTTGAGTTTTAACAAATGTATACCAAAAGATAAAAAAATTTCCAACACTCTGAAAAAATGCTCTCATATCCCTTTGTTGTCAGAACTGCATTCCACTTCAGGCAGTAGTGATGTCTGTCTGGTCAGAGTGCATATTTTAAAACAGATCTTACGGTGTCACACACTGGCTTTAAAACTCTTCAATATTTCCTCATTGCTTTCAGGATAAAATCTAAATTTGTTTGCATGGCCTTTTACATTCATCCTGAGTTGGCCTGACCTCTGCTTCCCATTACTTGCTACTCCACTTGCCCTCTATATGGAGCTGCTTATAATTCTTTGAGTGTGCCAGGTTCTTACCCATGCCTTTGCACATGTGTGTGGTTCTATAAACCTAGATTTTCCTTTGTTCTCCAACTTCCTCACTATTTAATTCTGGTTCACCTTGTAGAACTTAGCTCAGTATATTCTCCTCCACTTGCATGAGACAGTTGCCCTCATGTACCCCCTGTAACAGCGTGTATGGTCCTCTTTCGTAGCCATTATCATTCTGTATTTTGATTTTTTTGCTCTATTTTTCCTTCTAATCTGAGCTCATAAGGATAGGAACTATGACTTTTACCTTTACATGGGGAGACCCCAAAAATCTGGAATTTATTTATAAAAATTGTGTATTTATTCTTACATACACAAAATTTCAAATTTCACAGTTCATTCACCTTCAGAGTACTCTCCATTTGCTGCAGTATACCTGTCAAGACATTTTTTCCAGTGCTCAAAACAGTTTTTTAACTCATCGATTTTGATGTCTTTCAGTGTTCTGCTATTTTTGGTTTAACCTCTTCCACATCTGCAAAACATTCCCTTTGAGGACTTTTTTCATCCAGGAAACAAACAAAAGTTGCTTGGGGTGAGAGCAGGTGAATAGGGAGTGTGGGGCACGGGGCTCATGCCAGTTTTGGTCAAAAACTGCTGAACACTAGTGCACTGTGGGCAGGTGCGCTTGTAAATCACCCATCATGAAATGGGCAAACGCATTGAAACGGTCTTCAAAAAAAATTCACTGGAGCCAAACGCAGCCTCTCACAGCAACGCCAGTTGGCACACTGACACAGATGGGCGCCTAGAACACTCACCTAGCCGGGGAGCCTGTACTACAAGGGGCCCACCCTCCAGAAGATGATTCTGGTTTTTTGGGGGCGTCTTCCCCTTGTATATCTCTTAGCAAATAGTAGAAACTCTAGATTATAGATCCACATTCTTGTTTTTTTCACTGACCAAATAAATCATTAAACATTTTTTATATTGCTACATGCTTTATTATTTTTGATGCATAATTTATTAAAACTTCCATTTCTATTGGACATTGTTTCTAGTTTTTCACTTTTATTATTAATACAACTTTAATGAGTGTCTTTGAATCAAGTTCTTACTTTAAATAACTTCTTAAAAGTAATTTTAAACTCCCAAAGTAGGATACTTCAGTTAAAAAACAAGGATAATTTTAATGATTCCTGTAATAAAGCCAAATGACTCTCTAAAATAGTTGTATAACATCTGTACTATAGCCTTGCAAGCATCAGTTATTTAATGTATTTGGTAGATATAATAGTTTCAATATAAATTTTAATATGCATTTTGATAATTAGTGAACATTAGTATTTTTCCATGTTGTTAATTCGTCTTGTAAAAATTCTATTTTTGTTCTTTACCAATTTATCTGTGTGACTCTTAAGGTTTTTCTTACCAATTTATATCATCCTTAATGTAATATAGATATTAATCCTTTCTCATATAAATACTGTATGGATATTTTTGGTTTTTACAAATGTATTTGGTGCTTTCACTATGTAGTATTAAAAAAACAGACACTTTTTGTTTTATTTGTAGACATAGTCCCAGGAGTTCTTAAGATATGTAAAACGTGTCTGGAGAGCTGGGCTGTAGACACAGTAGCCCTGGCCTACGTAGGCGTTTTCTTAGCAGTTGAAAGTGTCACAACTAAAGTTTACCTTTAGGTAATTGCTACTTGTCTTTCATTCCAGCCTCTAGTGGCCTCTAGTTAAATAATGTTTTTACATACTAGTCCAATCTATTTTGTTGCTCAAAAAGTTTGTCTTTAAAGCACAACCGATGTATGAGTAAATACGTAAGTTGTGTGTTGCTGGCTTTCCAAGGTCTGAAATAGCTGTCCATGAAGAACAAACCAGGAACTGTGAGCTCACAGAAATTGGTAATGAGTGTTTGAACCAGGCTTGCAAAAATTAAGATAAAATTTGACAATTGGGTTTCAGTACTGAGTAGATAGGACCTACTTCCCAAGAGGTTCTACTGTCCCCTTGTTTGGTGACCGCTTTGGGAAAACGCATGTGAACATTACACACAGACAGCAGTCCTCCTCCTTGGAGCGATGACCAGATTTCCCATTGGGTGCTCAGTTGTGTGTTGGTACCAGCCTTACCACAAACTGCTGTTGTCAACCAGATGACTCGAATCAAGGTGAGGAGGCTAGCCAGCGTGGCTTTTCTTACTGGAAATGCACTATTTTTTTTGAGGAGTTAGGAAACCAGAGTTGGAAGATAGTTTATAGCAGAAGTTCTTAACTAAGTGGTGAACATCAGAATTATTCATGGAGGGTTTTTTTGTTTTTGTTTGGTTTTGTTTTTTAAACTAATTCCAGGACTTTGCCGACGGAACTTCAGTAGGTTTTGGGTGGGTCTGGGGCATTTGTATCTTAGTGGCTAGCACCCTAATTTTTCTGGAAGGAGAACAAGGGGGTGGTGCATTAGGGGAGGGGTAATAGTTTTGAGGGCAATTTTTTAACCACTATTAGGTGCAATTTACAGACCATATAATTTGCGTATTTTAAGCATGTAATTTACTGATGTTTAGTAAATGTGCCGAGTTGTGCGACCATCTCTGTAATCCAAGTTTAGAACACCACCAGTGCCCCAGTAAGGTCTCTTTTGCCAATTTGCAGTTAACCCCCATTTCTACCCCAAGTCTCAGGCAGCAGCTAACCCACTTTCTGTCTCTAGATTTGTCTTTCTGGGTATTTCGTTTAAATGGAACCACACAATATGATCTTTTCTAACTGGCTTCTTTTACTTAGCTAATATTTTTTAAATTCATCCATGTCATAGCATAAGTCAGAACTTCATTTCTTTTTATCACCACATAATTATCGCAAGGATATGCCCCATTGTGTTTATTAATCGACAGACATTTGGGTGATTGAATAATCCTGTGAATATTTGTGTGCACGTCTTTAGGTGGACATGGTTTTCCTGCATAGATACTTAGAAATGAAATTTCTGAGTTTATGGTATGTTCGTGTTTAATTTTTATCAGAAACTGTTACGCCATTGCTGCACCATGCTACCTTCCCACTAGCAGCCCGAGGGGGTTCTTGTTTCTCTGCATCCTTGCCGTCGTTTGTTATTACCTGTGTTATCGGTTATAGCCGTTCTGCCTGGTATGAAATAGTATCTGATTGTGTTTTAAAGTTGCATTTCCCTAATGACTAAGAATGTTGAGCATCTTTTCATGTGCTTCTAGGCCATTCATGTATCTCCTTTGGAGACATATCTATTCAAATCTTTTCCCATTTTTTAAATTGTTTGTCTTATTAAGTTATGAGAGTTTTTATATTGTGAATACAAGTCCTTTATCAGATTCATGATTTGCATGTGCAGTTGACCCTTGACCAGTGTGGGGATTAGGGACACCACCGTCACAAACACCACCTCTCATCGCGCAGTTGAAAATCCGCATGTAACTTTCAGCTCCCCGAAACTTAAGTTGTCTCTTGGTTTCTACAGGAGATTGGGGACATTGGTTCCAGGACCCCTTGTAGATACCAAAGTCTGTGGATGCTCAGTTCCCTATATAAAATGGCATAGATCAGTCCTACGGTCACACACACCCCCAAACACACACACTTGCACAGACACACGCATCTGTGGACTCCCAGACACGCGAATCAAATATAGGGCAGATACTTATTGAAAATAGTATTTGTGTAAGTGGATCCACATTCGCACCTGTGTTACTCAGGGGCCAAGTATATTTTCTCCCTGATGGTATATTTTAAAGCACAGAAGGTCTTGAATTTTGAATGAGTATAATTTATTAAACTTTTCTTTTATGGAATGAGAACAGATTTTCATTCTTGCTGATATGTAAAAACATGGTGATATCCTCATCCATTAAGTGTTTACTCTATTCTCCAGCCTCCAGGGTCCTATAGACCACCCCCTCCTATGGGTAAACCACCAGGTTCAATTGTAAGACCCTCTCCTCCACCAGCAAGATCATCTGTTCCTGTGACCAGGCCACCTATCCCAATACCTCCACCCCCACCCCCACCACCTCCTCCTCCACCACCTCCTCCAATGATAAAGCCACAGACTTCAGCTGTGGAACAGGAGCGTTGGGATGAAGATTCTTTCTATGGCCTCTGGGATACAAATGATGAACAAGGACTGAATTCAGAATTTAAACCAGAGACTGCAACAGTTCCATCTGCTCCAGTGTTACCTCCCCCACCTGTTCACCCTTCCATCCCCCCTCCCGGCCCAATGCCTCTGGGCATGCCACCAATGTCCAAACCACCGCCATTGCAACAGACTGTTGATTATGGCCATGGCCGAGGTGAGTAGTGGTGGTAAGTTCGTATTTGGGATTCTAAAGGAATTATTAGCATCAGGTTTGCCTTTCTTAAGCTTTACTCATGCAGTGTTTTACCCCTGATTCTGTTTACCAGATTTATCCACTAACAAAGTTGAACAGATACCCTATGGGGAGAGAATAACTCTGCGCCCAGATCCACTACCTGAAAGATCAGCTTTTGAGACAGGTGGGAGTCCCAGAGAGATCCATAGTAAAGCTCTTAGGAGTTTTATCTAATTATCCCATGATTTTTCTCTTGGTAGGATTATTTGGGCCTCTTTTTAAAATATAGATAAAAGTTTCATAAGTTGAAATTAGGGCAACAATTTATATTAGTTCTAAAGTTAGAGTTATACTTTTTGCTTTTATTTCAGGAAAAAAAAAGGATATTGTTCTTATGTTATACCACGTAATTGTTTTTGTAGAGCATGGAGGCCCACGTGACCGTTACGACAGAGACAGAGACCGTGAGCCTTATTTTGATCGTCAGAGTAATGTCATGGCAGATCATCGAGATTTCAAAAGGGACCGAGAGCCACACAGAGACCGAGACCGGGATCGTGGTGTCATTGACTATGACCGGGATCGATTTGACAGAGAACGCCGACCTCGAGATGATAGGTATGGTATGAAAAATACCTTTGCCAGGTGTATAAATTACCATACACTCGAGTTCAGCAAAAATCAGTGTATCTAAAGGAAATTTAGTTAACGATGTATTCTTTCATGTGTATAATTTGAAGAGGGAAGAATAGTTCTGGACCAATTTTCAGAGAACTGGATGTTTGAGTTTTACCAGCTTGAATTCCAGAAAATTCAACAGGTGAAGGAGATGGCCAGAAGGGGAAGGAAATAGCATTGTCAATAAAGATGTAGTCATTACTTAATTAGTACACAGTTTTTGCAATTTGTGAGCTCGTTAGATGTGTGTATACAAGGCAGATTTAAATGGAAAAGCAAAATAAAAATACAAATATGACTATGCGTGGCAGCTACTTAGAGAGAAAATTGGGCAGGTAATGGTGTTGCATTGTGAGACAGAGACCTCCAATTTATTTTAGTTTTTATTTACCAAACCACTTCCTGTTATACCTTCTAGGACTCAGTCATATCGAGACAAAAAAGACCATTCTTCATCCAGAAGAGGAGGATTTGATAGGCCATCTTATGACCGAAAGTCAGACCGACCAGCCTACGAAGGACCATCCATGTTTGGAGGTAGAGCAGTGCCTTATTACCTAGAAGGATGTTGCGAGTGCAGACAACAGATGCTTTCTGTTGTAGCTATGGATTTAAACTCTCAGAGTAAAATGGACTCAGATTTCTAAGACATGGCAGCATTATCATCAAAAAAAGCAATGTAATTAATAAAACATAAGTTGCTTTTTTATATTTTTTAAATTTTGGAAACTATTAATAGAAATAACATCACTTATAATCTTACCACCCACAAAATCACAGCTATTACAATTTTGTATATTTTCCTCTCATTCTCTCTTCACATACATATTTATAAAGTTGTAATCAAAATATAAACACAATTTCTTTATTGTGCTTGTTTCCATCGATGTTATGTTTTACACATTTTTCCGTATGTAAACCTGTTATATTAATTGCTCTGTAAATTCTATTGAGTGGGTAAAATATAAGACTCTTATTGTTGGACATTTAGGTTGCTTTTAATTTTTCACTGCTATAAATTCTACTTAAACTAGAAATTTATACCTACATATACAGACACATTCTAAGTCATGCTTGGGACTATCCAGTAAGTATTATTATTCGTCTTTATCCTGTTTGCTTAAGTTTTTCTCTAAATTTCATATAAATAAGGATGAATTGAATATTTTTAAAAACATTCTGTTTGCCTGAAATCATAACTAAATCTTTCTATTTTTTTTTATATCCATTACTTAAAGTTTCTCTATTTAAGGTTAAAAGTGGCTCCCAAATCATTATGAATTATATTATTTTAGGATGACTGGAGAGAGTTAATGTTTTTAATAATTACTTATGAGTAGTAATTTTGTTCAACTGCCGGAATTCTAGGAGAACGAAGAACTTACCCAGAGGAGCGCATGCCCTTGCCAGCTCCTTCACTAAGCCACCAGCCGCCTCCGGCTCCACGGGTTGAGAAGAAGCCTGAATCTAAGAATGTGGATGATATTTTGAAACCGCCTGGCCGAGAGAGCAGACCTGAGAGAGTGAGTCCTATGTAGTTGACTAGTTTTCTTGCAAAGTAGAAGCTGATAAGAGATCTTTTAAATTTAATATCCTGAATAGAATTTCTCTACTTTTTTGTGACGTACTAATAATACCAGATTCAAGGCATTTTACCATCTCCAAATTATCATATAATCTGATAAATTACCTACCCTATAGACTCTCAGAAGTCAGAGCTTAACTGTTTGGCAAAAAAAAAGATATCAAAAACTTTAGAAAATAGTAAGAGCTCTATTAATTGCATTTTGAAGAGGGAAAATGTAGATTTGGTTGTAAGGTATGTTGAACAAAAAGAGGATTAGGAGGCTTGATTAGTTTAGGATTGTTTTCCTAGTGACCTTCAAATGTATCCATTCTTAAATGATCTTATACTGCAGAATAATTAGATTCCATTTCAATAAATTGACACAGGAAATTTTCATCAGATATTTTGACTCTGTATACATATATATGTAATCTTAAAACTTATTTTATTTGTTATTAATATGGCCACCCCAGCTTTTCTGTGGTTACTGTTTGTGTGATATATCTTTTTCTATCCTTTTCTTTCCATGTCTTTGTGTCTTTGAATCTCAAGTATGTCTCTTCTAGTTGGATCATGTCTTTTTATGCAGTCTGACCATTTCTGACTTTTAATTGGATTGTTTGATTTATTTACATTTAATGTTATTGATATAGTTGGCTTACTTACGTTTTTGGATTGTTCAGTTATATAGAAATTCAGTTGATTTTTGCATGTTGATCTTATATCCTGACATTGCTAAACTCATTAGTTCTAATAGATTTTTAGTAGATTCCTTATGATTTTCTATATACAAGATCATGGCATCTGCAGATAGAGGTGGTTTTATTTCCTTCTTTTCAATATGGATACCTTTTATTTCTTTTTCTTGCCTAGTTGCTTGGGGTAGTATCCTCAGTACAGTGTTATATAGATGTGTGAGAGTGGACATTCTTATTTTATTCCTGATCTTAGAAAACTTTCAGTCTTCCATCATTAAGTATGATGTTAACTCTGGGTTTTCAATAGATGCTTTTCATATGGTTGAGGAGATCCCCCTCCATTTCTAGTTTGTTGAATGTTTTTATCATGAAAGAATATTGGATTTTGTTGAATGCTTTTTCTATGTCAGTTGAGGTTTTTGTTTTTATTGTATTGTTTGTGATTTTATTCTATTTGTATTCTTGTTTTTTATTCTGTTGATACGACGTATTAATTGCTTTTCAGACATTAATTTACATACCTAGGGTAAATTCACTTGGTGTATAATTCTTTTTATGTTTCTGGATTCAGTCTGCCAGTACTTTGTTGAGGATTTTTGCATCCATATTCGTAAGAGATATCTGTGGTTTTCTTGTGATACCTTCATCTGGTTTTGACATCTGGTATCTGCTCAATTTGAAATGCTGGCCTCATAAAAGGAGCTGGGGATTGTGCCTTCCTCTTCCGTTTTGGGGAAGAGTTTATAAAGAGTTGGTATTAACCCTTCTTTTAATATTTGTTAGAATTCAATAAGGTAGTCATCCAGACCTCAGCTTTTCTTTGTGGGTAGTTTTTGATGATTAATTCAGTCTCATCTCTTGTCATAGTTGTATTCTAATTGAGTCAGTTTCACTAGTCTTTGTGTCTTTCTAGGGATTTGTCCATTTCGTCTAAGTTATCTAATTTGTTGATTGGCATATATTTGTTCACAGTTTTCCTTTATAACTCCTTTTTTATTTCTGTAAGGTTGACAGTCTTGTTCCCTCTTTCATTTCTGATTCTAATAATTTGAGTCTTCTTTTTTTTTCTTAGTGCATGTAGCTGAAGATTTGTCAGTTTTATTGATCTTTTCAAAGAACCAGCTTTTATTGTTTTTCTGTTCTCCAGTTTATTAATTTCTGCTTTAATGTATATTATTTCATTACATCTGGTTGCCTTAGGTTTAGTTCTTTTTCCAGTGTCTTAAGATGGAAGGTTAGGTTATGATTTGAGATCTTTCTTCTTTCTTAATAAATTTTCTTATAAGCATGGCTTTGAATGCATCCCATAATCTTCGTTATATTGTATCACATTTTTATTTATCTCTAAGTATTTTCTGATTTTTCTTCTGGTTTCTTCTTTGACCCATTGGTTAATTAGGAGTATGGTGTTTAATTTCCATGTACTTGTGTATTTCCCAAATTTTTCCTACTGTTAATTTCTAATTTTTCCATTGGAGTCAGAGTACTTTGTTTTATATCTGTCCTTTCAAATTTATTGAAGTTTATTTCATGGTATAGCATGTGGTCTGTCATGGAGAATGATAGGTCATTGTTAACTATAAGATTTTATTGTAGCCCTGACCTGTGTGGCTCAGTTGGTTGTGTGTAATTCTGCAAAGTGAAAGGTCGTTGGTTTGATTCTTGGTCAGGGCACGTGCCTGGGTTTCCAGTTCAGTCCTGGTCGGGGCACGATGTTTCCCCCTCACGTTGATGTTTCTCTCCCTCCCTTCCCCTTTCTCTAAAAAATAAGTAAATAAAAATTGTGTTTTTAAAAAAACCTTGTGTTGTAAAGAGATCTTCTCTGAGCGATTGTTTCTTCTTATGTTTCAGATTGTTGTTATAATGAGAGGGTTGCCTGGCAGTGGAAAGACACATGTTGCAAAGCTTATTCGAGTGAGTATGTGAGAGCCGAAAAGTCAGTTGCTTTTATCAGCCACTTATCTTCTCACCAGGCAGAATTTATTGATACAGATACTTCTCATTTAATCCATTCTAGCTGGCTCCTGTGGTAGATGCTATCCCATGTAAATTTTGATCTGCTTAAACAAGTGTTTTTCCCTCTGTTTAATTTGAAACCACCAGAAGACTGCATATTTTTTAGCCCCAAGGAGAAACTGTAGTGTGAACATGCATTAATTTATTTCGTAAACTCTCTAACTTTCTCGACTACATGATTCTTAGGATAAGGAGGTAGAATTTGGAGGACCTGCACCCAGAGTTCTAAGCCTGGATGATTACTTCATCACTGAAGTGGAAAAAGAAGAAAAAGATCCAGATTCTGGAAAGAAAGTGAAAAAGAAGGTATGGTCATATCAGGACTCATCACCAGCAGTGAGAGGAGGAACGTCTCTCTTGGAAGTAGAGGACGGCTCTCCGCCTGTTGAGCCCAGACCGCAAAGTCGGCTCAGGCCCCGTGCTGGCCAGGGCGGAGGTGTGGGGCGGTTCTTTGTTCTGCTGACTCCGTGTCTCCTTGTGGGGGTCCTAGGTAATGGAGTATGAATATGAGGCCGAGATGGAGGAGACCTATCGCACCAGCATGTTCAAAACTTTCAAAAAGACTCTGGACGATGGCTTTTTCCCCTTCATCATCCTGGATGCCATCAATGACAGAGTTCGGCATTTTGACCAGTTCTGGAGTGCAGCGAAAACCAAGGGATTTGAGGTACAGACTTGAAATAGTTTTAGAGTGCTTGGTGTAATCACGTGAGTGCTGCATCTGTTTGCCTCATCCCTGTTCACTCTTTCATAGGTGTATTTGGCTGAAATGAGCGCTGATAACCAGACGTGCGGCAAGAGGAATATTCATGGAAGAAAGCTGAAAGAAATAAACAAGGTCGTTTGGGGGAACATAGAGGTTGTTGTATTTTAAACTTCGTTGAGGCTGTATTATCCCTGTTGTCTGGAAGTTCTTGTTTATCCCCTTTCCATTCAAAATACCTTTTCTCCCTGCTTCAGTAAATGTTTCTTACCCATTGTAGCTAAGTGGAAAGGGTGGCCTAGCTCTGCCTGCAACTAGTCTGTCAGATGTCACAATATTAGTTTGTCTTGGATGCTCACTTGGTTGTTCTTTGAGTTGTTTTCAGAAGTGACTTGACCCCCTGAATCTCTCAAATAGATGGCCGATCACTGGGAAACCGCACCTCGTCATATGATGCGCCTGGACATCCGTTCTTTGCTGCAAGATGCTGCTATTGAAGAGGTGAGTGTCCTTTGCCTCAAAGGCAATGCAAAAATGGCCCTTTTTTTACCCCTTTTAAGAACACCTGTGTCACTGTCACTGAGATGAACCAGTTATTAATGTTTTCCCACATTTTCTCTATGTCGATGTATTCTCCCTCTCCTCCTCATTGGTATTATTACTACTATTTTTATCACTGTCACCTGTAGAACCACTTGAGAGAGAAGTTGCAGGGGTCATAACCCCATCCCCCTATGCATTTCAGTGGGTGTCCCAGGAACAAGGGTGTTCTTTTACAAAACCAGTAGTCTGGATTATCTCATAGAGTTTGCATTCAGATTTCACCAGTTATTCCCATGATGGGCTTTTATAACAATTTTTTAAATTCAAGATGCAGTTCTTCAATATAAAAAATAGTTTCTTGCCCTGGCTGGTGTAGCTCAGCGGATTGAGTGCGGGCTGGGAACCAAAGGGTCCCAGTTCGATTCCCAGTCGGGACACATGCCTAACGGGTTGCAGGCCAGGTCCCCAGTGAGGGCCGTGTGGGAGGCAGCCATACATTGCTGTTTCTCCCTTGCTTTCTCCCTCCCTTCTCCTCTCTCTAAGAATAAATAAATAAAATCTTTAAAAAAAAAAAGAAAAATAGTTTCTTAGCCATGCCATTCTTATGGAAGACAAAGAATTTTTGAAGAGTATAGTCAGTTGTTTTGTAGAATTCCCCTCGATTTGAGTTCGCTCGATGATTTCCACGTGGTTGGTTTTAGGTGGAACGTTAGCAGGAATGCTGCAGAAGCGGCGTGTCCTCGGTGCAGCGTATCAGGAGGCTCGTGACGTCAGTTTATTTCACTGTTGGGGATTTAAGTGTTGATCATTTGGTTCAGGTGGAATCCATCAAATTTTTCTCTTTGTAATAAGTAATCTGTAGGGAAATGCTTTGAAACTCTTAAATATTCTGTTCCCCAACACATTTTTATTCAGTGATAATTCTTGCCTAAATTACTAATTTGGTGAAAGTAAATCTTTACCATGGAAAAGGAAAGAATATTCTTTTTTAATCAGCCGTGTACTTCTGTTCTGCTTGTCCTCCTCCTGTGGATGAGAGCTGCTCAGCGTCGTTGTGTTGCTCTGTGTTCTGGCTCCCATGCCACTCCAGCCCCGTTCCCTTCCGGCGTCCGCCCCGCTGCTTTCCTGAGACTCTCTCACCACCGAGAGAGAGTCACCTTTCTTTTTTAAGAAAGTCAATTACATATGAAAGGGCATTCTTACACTCCAGCAGATACGTGGTACAGCCTACCACATATGCATAATTTTCTCTTCTTTTCTCTTCTTTGCACCGAGTTCCGTGACAGTGCACAGTTCTCACTTCTCCTGTTGCTTACTTTTGCAATTACATGTGACACAGTTGAGCTTTTTCTCCTGGCTTCTGTGAATCCACCTTCTCCTGCCTTTCCTCTGGTCACACCTTTTCAAAGTTTCCTTTGCTGGCTTGTCTCGCTCCAACAAGGGAAGTGCTTTAGGGTTTATCTATTCTAGGCTCTAGTTTTATTTTGCACATTCTATATGGGTAATCTTTCTGGTTACATGCCCTTAATATTAAATTGTAAAGACTGGAATGCATTTTATCAACATCTTAACAGTAATTATGTCTGAGTACAGGTGATTTTTATACTCATTGTTTTCCAAATTCTCTACAGAAAAACATGTATTACCTTAGTACATCTCAAACCCAACCTGTCCAGTATGTAATTTATCCAAACCGTTCCTCTTCTAGGATTCTCTATATTAATAATTAGATCCCTCATTCACTTTGGTGCTGCAACCTTGACTTTGCATTATCCTTGACTCTTTATTTCTCATTATACCAAAGCTTGACCTGTCCCTCCAGCAGTCAGCCTGCGGGTTTTGTCAGCTGTAAGGCACACAGACCTCCCTCGCCCACCTGCTGTCCGTGTCCCTGCCATTCCGGACCACACTGTTGCTGTCTTGTCGCTCTGTCTTTCCTTCAGCGTTTTGAAACTTGAGTCATACACAAACTTGATTGGAAAAATACTTGTTAAAGGTTTTAAAAAGAAATCCTAGTAATTTATAGGCATTCAAAACAGGTGATTACCAACGTCATAGGAAATTGTAAAGATAGATATCCCAGGAAAATGAAACACAGGCTTATTATTGTCTTTTATCAGGTTGGTTTTAAAATTTAAGATGTTAAATGTTACTTAGTATGTAACAGTGAGGTCTTGCTCTAGGTAACTGTGCTCATTTCAGATCTCAGTGAGGGACTCAACATTTTCCTAAGTGTTAACTTAATCTTTTTCGTTATGATCATTGGGGTGGTGTAGGTAGAAATGGAAGATTTTGATGCAAATATTGAAGAACAGAAAGAAGAAAAGAAAGATGCGGAGGAAGAGGAAAACGAACTGGTAGGAGACAGACCAACCACTTTGAATAAAGTGTCTCTTCATTAAAATCCTTAGGTGTTTAAATTCAGATCTGTGGTCAGATTATTACTATTGATATGCACTGTAATGGTATAAGTTTCATGATCATCTTTAAGGAGACTTTTGGATACTTTTTACTTTTCTCCTGACCAAAAGAGCCCTCTACTGTATTATTACAAGAAAATTTTAAGAATGCTAAGAGACTTACCCTTGTACTTACTCATCTATTTGTGGGGTGGTTTTAGGGGAGTATGCTTTTTAAGAAAGTCAATTACATATGAAAGGGCATTCTTACACTCCAGCAGATACGTGGTACAGCCTACCACATATGCATAATTTTCTCTTCTTTGCTCTAAGATCTCAAAATTGAGTTTCTGTCAACTGAGGCAGAAGAACTTAATGAGAAGGCAGAGGTTTGTCGTAAACTGCTGGATTTGTTCTTCTGCATTTTATTCTGTTAAGTAATGGGGGAAATTATTTGACTGTGTAGGCAATGCATTTTGCTTAGGCTGATTAGAGACTTACATAGTGTGAGTTCAAAGTTCCTGTGTACCTCCTGTAAATGCTTTTGAACATACTTCTTAGAAATGTTTGCCTTACCCTGTCATTCACGAATATGCGACCTAAAGAGTTACGTTACTTCTCAGTGTTTGCTAATTGAGGTACAGAGACTAGCAGTGCCTTGGAATAGTGTTGCTTTTTCAATTCAGAGTATTGCTCGGTTTATTTAATATTTCAGCCCTCGCTAACGCTGCTTCTCATATTCTCCTGCAAATGTACAAAGTGAGAACCCTGATCGTGCCCCCCAGAGAGTGCCGGCTCTCTGAAGGCGTGGTCCTGCTAAACCCATCACCATGTGGAGGACTCTGGGTAGAAACTGCGTGCTTGTGAAGAGGTGGTGCCAGCCATTACAGTTCTAGGTTTCTGTGTGGATTAAAAAATAAGCTTTAAAGTTAATAGCATTTGAGTCTCAGTATGTTATTTTTTTCTTTAAACAAAGTATTTTTCTTAATTAGGTTGTATTTTGACATGTATGAGCTCAAATATAGATAGGAAATTCACTTAAAGGTCCACGCTGTTCTGGAATATGGCCAGCGACCTCATTAGCTACTTGCAGCGTGCGTACCAGAAAGTGATCGTGTGGGAAGTCTATGATGTTAGCTTTCTGAAGCTCCGTCTGTCTTTTGTGGAGAGTTCAGTTCAGGATTTGGTTCATCACATCTGATTTGCTTAGGTATAGGTCAAAACTTAGAACTTACAATTTTTTAAAATAAAACACACTGTAATAATATATTTTCCCATCAGAAACCTGGCAAGGAAGCCTTAGGACTCCACCCTGCTGGACTATCGCTGTCATTTCCAAGTGGCTTAACATTTTAAGCAGTGAGAAGATGATGTAGTTTTAGCTAAGAACATGGTGGTTCCAGCAGGGGGAAATTAATATACTTGTTTTGCTTATCTTTGTTATGAAACTTCTCTTAACCCATTCAAAGATGCACAGTCCAGATCTTCTACTTTTGGGTTTTATTCCAAGAGTAAAAGATGCTTGGAAAATTTTAACCAAAGGGTTAAGAGCAAGTCTCATGCCATTCAGACCATTTTAATGAAATCCTCAATAAACTTTGCATTTTGTCTACTCCATACTGATTACCATAGCTGGGTGAAAGCCAGACTTTTCTTGATTAAGAGAATGGGGGGGGGCAGTCATTGGTTTGATATTCTACCTTCATTAGCGCTTCAGTGAATCTAGTTGATGTGACTCAGAATTTACAATTATTCTAGTGATGCTTAAGGTTGTCAGATGACTTTTGAGATATAACTTGTACAAATTTCATCAATACTTCCAACACCATCACTTCAGCATAGTGTTGTCTTGGCTTGTTCTAAAATGTATTTGAAAAAGATGGTATAATTTATAAACCTGGAATACTGCCTAATGAGTGAAATTGAATTATTAGTCTGGTTTAAAGACTAGAACTGTATAAGACCTGTAGGTTTCCTGGAAGAATGATGATGCTCTATTAAACTCTACAGAGAAGCTACTGCCATGAAAATGTTCAACATACTTTGCAACTTATGTGTGTCAGTCTGTTCTATGAACTTGAACATTCCCAGTAGTCGGGAGATACACTGATACATCTTAAAAGATGCTGACACCTTTGATGAATCTGTTCCACATAATAAGTTCTAGTGTTTAAGTTCTGTATGTTAGGGTCTGTTAGAGAACAGAGTCCAAATAAAGGAAAAGGAGAATCATAGTAAATTACCAAAAAGCATATACTTAACTTGCCAGGTGAATAAACTGAAAGGATTACTACAGAGTTAAATAGGTATGCTGGGAAATTTGAAAATATTATGGGACTTTGTTTGAAATAAACCACCCAGTCGTTTTATTAAATAAGATATAAATTGCCTGTAGAGATTTCTGGTTTTTCATGTAACAGGAAAATGTGATTTTAGAAGACATCAGAAATAATAATCAGTTTCCAACTTATGAAAAAGAAATGCTCTGAAATTGATTCAGTAAAATTACCCTTTGTAAGATCTGCTGGTAAATGTATGGAATCATTTAAAAATGAAGTTGAACTTCATAGTTGTATTCAGTGATACTAAGTTTTCTCCTTTCTTTTGAGTATTTAAAATTATGCTGGACTGTAACTGTCTTGAAAAACACTCTGGACCTCATGGCTACTATCACTTGAGTACAGCAATTGATTTGAGATCGTAACCCAGCTAGTATTGTAAGTCCTCTGCCACTCTGAATAATACTTGCACAGTAGCTACCGTACATTCTTACCATATTTACTGTACAGCTGTTGTTCAGACCACAGTCTGCGTCTTGAACTGTAGCTGCTTCAAAGCGCCTTCATGATACCATTCTGAAGCGATTACTCTAAAATCTAGGCAGTGAAGATTTATGAATTTGGTAATTCAGTTTCTTCCAAGATAATGAAACTGTGTTTTCCCTAAGGATATTTTTATAACAAGTGAGTGGAAACTGTATCCATTCCCAGTTGTAATGCTTTTCCAAAATCAAAAGTGATATGCATGTATGTGTCTCTTTCTAACCCTTCGAGCTTCTCTCTGTGTACGATTTAGGGTTACATTCCGAAAAGCAAATGGGAGATGGACACATCTGAGGCAAAGCTAGGTGGGTATTTCCTTTTTCCTGTTTTTATATGTGATACCTGATGGTCATGGTCATAGATCTATCTGCTGTGAGGAGAACAAATTTCCCAAAAGTTCTGCTTAAACCAAGATTTTTGGCCTACCTTACATCCTCGGTCTGTTTTGTTAGCTTTCAGTTTAACTAGTTATATCTTGTGACAGAATGGAAGAAGAGTGTTTTAAAAGAGCTACCTTCAGTACCACTTCAAGTTTTTAGAGTAAGTGGAAACACATGATAAGTTTAGTAACAAAACGCTGTCACTTCTGAAATCCATTCTCTCATATTAATCAGACATGTTAGTACTGATGAGAATTCTGGTTTTTTAAAAGAATATTTAACTGCAGTCCAAAGTTGAACCAGATTATGAGTGCTTTGGGTAGAAATAACAGGAGTAATGAATATTGAAACTTAAAAATTAATTTAAAGGCAATTATTTTCCTTGTATAATAAATTAGAGTTTCTAGGTGGGGAGTGGTAGATATATCATTTAGGTTTCTGAAGAGCCTGCTTTATAAGATTCTACTTATATTTCCCTTCAACTTGCCTTTAGTGCCAGATTATAAGGTGAACTAAGTGGTTGTCTAAGTCAAAAATTGGACTGCTTAGTGTGAAGTTATCTGCCAAGCAGAAAATCATGCATATCCAGTGGATTTTCCTCCAATATTTCATAACATTTTTTTCTTTTTTTTTTTGTTTCTGTTTTTACCTTACTTGAAGAGAACCATTTAACTTGTGGTTTAAGATATGTTAATAAGTAACCTAAGGAAATGTGATAAACACTTTCTGAGAAGCTTGACCTTACTAATGTATGAAGCAGGGCTGTCAGTCTCTGAGTTTTTCTTCCCGGTATCATGCTACTATTCCAAAACTGAAGTAACCATCTAAACATCCTATGTTTAGAATAAATCTCATCATTGAGCTGCTTCACTGCTGGGGACACAGTGTCTGTGTTTCTGACATCAGAGGGGTGCATTTTGCAGTCGCATAGGCTGTGCCTTTTGCCCAGCTGATCATGTTTGCAGTGGATGTTGACCAGATCCGATGCTACAAGGTGGTTCCGTAAACTGAAGTATTGCTATACTATTGGAATAGTTGCTTTGTTGTAAAGTCTAGATTTTTTTCCTACTGTATGTCATGTGAAAATTGTACGTGGTTACTGACATTCTTCCACTCGTCTTCCCTCTAGAGGAAGTCTTCATAACCAACTATCTCCTTCCCTAAACTTTTAAAGAATATATGAGTGTTTAAATACAATTAAATATGTAGGAAAATAATCATCACAACTGTCTTTTAATAATAATGCTTTAGATTGCTTGTTTTGACATTAGATTAAGAATGTTGGAAGTTCTGTGCTTTCACAATAACTTGTGAGACTATACAGACCATGTCCTTTTTCCTGGTCCTTGAAATAGTGTTTATATTTGGGGGCACAGAGAGGTCATAGAGAGGCCAAAGGGATTGTAAAAGAGGAATATTTTAGCCAGGCCTTCATGTAGTATGTGGTCTAGGATAATGTGTTTTTAAACTCTAACCTGTCTATTTTCACTTTTCTTTCTAATTTTTAAAGAGAAAGGAAAATAGAATTTAGTAATGATGATTCAAGAAAATATGCTATTAATCTTGGTATTGATTTCTGGAAAAAATTCTTGCCTGTCTACCATTTGCTTCCCAAAAAATACATTTTATACAAATTTAGTCTATTTTAAAGACAGTGTTACATAGTGAATTCCAGAAATGGATTTGTTAAGTAAACCATTTCAGTTAAAGACACTAAAGATCTAGCAACGAATCTGGAAAGTACATTCAAACATGTTTGCAGTTGGGTGTTTGTTTATTTTTAATCAGAGTGACGTTGATGTTGTATATAAGTACTTGCTTCTCACACCCTGTGTTATGTTGAGAGCTGATCTGCCCGTGGAGGAATACAAACCAAGTGTGAGCATTCTTGAATGTGCTTGCCTCTTTGAGATTAGCCTGTGGGGGCAACTAAAAAGAAGATTCTTCTCTATAACACGAGCATCTTCATCTGAGAATTCGTTTATTTATGTTGCCTTCCTTATCGTAACGAATTCAGTAAATTTGATTACCAAGTGCGGTTTATTTTTCTGAGTTTCCCAACATTCTTAAGTCACTCTTGGTAACATGGTTATGCTGAATGGAAACATACTAAGCTTTAGCAGTGTCACATTGAGTCAGAAGAGCTAAATCTGAAACTGAGGAATTTTGATTCACAAACGAGTCTGCCATTGAGAAAATACTCACCCATACTCTTTCAAGGAGTGGGTTAAATCTCATTGCAGATTCTTGATCTATGTTCATGAAGTACAGTATACAGTTCAGCCTATGTCTGAGTGTTACAAATTAGAAGTGGTATGATTTTAGAAACATTCAGAACTGGCCTTGGCTGGTGTGGCTCAGTGGATTGAGCTCTAGCCTGTGAACGGGTAGGTCGCCGGTTCTGTTCCTGGTCAGGGCACATGTCTGGGTTACAGGCCAGGTCCCAGTTGGGGGTGTGCAAGAGGCAACCGGTTGATATATCTCTTGCACATCCAAGTTTCTCTCCCTCTCTTTCTCCCTCCTTTTCCATCTCTCTAAAAATGAATTTTAAAAATCTTTAAAAAAGAAAGAAACGTTCAGAACTGGCCTGCGCAACGTCTGTCATGGATGCCATAGAATTGTTGAAACTGCCTGTGTTACCCGTTGAGTTGCACCCGGGACCCAGGCACCGTAGAGCACGTCAGATGCTGTGAAAACTTAGCCTTGAAGCTACTTAAATTCCAGTGACGTGATTTAGGTTTCTGCATATCAAGTTCTTTTGCGTTTCTCATCTCTGTCATTTGTCTCTGCTTGTGAGTTACCGTGCATAGGTCCTTCTGTGTGTCAGGCAGTTTCGTCTCTACAGTTGGAGTGCAGTTATGATTTATGTAGTCACATGACTTTTGTATATTCACTACAAACAAATTTCCAGAAACATTTATTTAGAAAATACAGAGATGTATCTAAATTTTTTTTACTTTTGTGCTATAATATACATACTGTTTTGAAGATGTGTTAAAATTCTGTGACTGGTCAAGTTGGATATTTAAACCTTCATCTTCATCTTAAAACTTAATCTTTTGAAACTCACACCTCTGAAAATCATTAGTATGAGTGTGTTGGACACCAGCTGTCTTCTGTAGCTGGCGCCCCAGATGCCTCCTCCCTCACCTTGTGCCATGTCTGTGTGTTTGGGTTTCCAGGATGCCGTGTGGAGGAGGTGTGAACCCTTCTTCAGCCTCAAGAAGGAAACTTTAAACATGTGCACAATCAAAGTTAAAATCAAACATACAAACAAGGGTGTTCAGACTAAAACACGTGCTCTGAACCTCCATGTTGCCGGCACGGGGCTCCTGGTCTGTCGCTCCCGTCGCACACACTGTTTGAGGAAGAGCCTTGCCTGCCCCGCGTGGTGGCCTGGCCGCGCCCTACGCTTGGAATTGACATACAAACTTCCCTTTGAAGTTTGTTAATGTCAAAATTGATCTTACTAAGTTTGGAAATCCTTTGAGGTTTAATTAATAATTGTATGGAAGCTTCCTACTCTTCTGTTGATACTGTACAGTGTTGAACTGAGACAGGTGTATTGTTTGTGGGACTTTGTTGGTTTTCCAATACTGTGTCCCTGCACAATCAAGGGGCACTTCTTTAAGAGTCTGTATAACATGGCCTGTCATATACACGTGGACAGAACCATTTGGTACAGCATGTGATTTACAGAGGTCAGGAGACTGTTTCTGTTGAACTCATCCATGTTAAAATTTTTCCAAAGTGATATGATAAAAATTTCTTGAGTTTTGTGAAGTGTCGTAGTTTGCCTGGCTGGATTTTTAAATAATACTGCTTTTGTGGGGGAGGGGTTTAGAAAATAAAAACTTTCCCAAGTATGCAAGCTGTTACTGGTTTTTGTAGCCTGCGTGGTATGGTGCAATTAGTTTTGTGTGAAACTTTCACAGTTGAAGCATAAACTCGCCCTCTCCTGCCACTGCCTCCATTGTACGTTTCCTATCAAGTTCTTTCCAACTTGGTGCCTAAAAGATTTCTCTTATGTGCACTCTGCACCCTTTGTGGGGTTCAATGAAGTGTGGTTATTAAGTGTTTCTGAAGTTTTCAGATTTCCCCTTATTGGCCTGCTTAATAATAGTGTGCTTATATAACTACAGATGATTCAGAAGTTTAGTGCTTCAGCGTAACTAAACTGTGTGACATAGTATTCCCCATGTAGATTTCAAATTCAGTATTAACAACCCATGAAAAAGACCACACATTTCATCGCATGTTCTCCTTGAAGACACCTAAACTTGTACCTTGTAATCTCTGAATTGGCAATTCCTGTTCATTTAACTGAGTACAGTTTGGCGGCCTTGGAAAGCCTAGCCCTTGCAAATTGAGCATTCAGAAAGAAAATTCGGATCTGGTCACTCTGGCTGACTAGCCCTTTGCCTCAAAGTGGTCAACAGTGCTACATAGTGTAACGAAAGGAAGTGGTGGTTTGTGTGGTCAGCTTACTCATAAACATTAACTCATGTGAGTCTTCTCACAGAGGCCAGACTCCCAGGAGTTCGTCGAAAGCCTTTTGAAACGTTAGCTTCGCTCATTAAGTCCTTGGCACTACCTGCTTTTCATATGACACAGCATCACACATGATTGCAGATCAAATGGGTGGTGGTAATACTGTGTTAGAGGAAAAAAGAATGGAAAAAAGTGTTTTTCGAAAAACTCAACTTTGCGTTTTCCTTCAGAGCGTGAGAGTTGGAAGTGTCCTGATGTGGCAGGGGTGGGGTGGAGGCCGGGGAGGCTGGAGGCAAGCGCCTCTCTTGCTCTGTCCCCGTTTGTTACCTAAACCAACGTCGTACTGCAGTGGCTGTCAGTACGAACAGCGAGTAAATCGTGGAAATGGCACAGAATCTGATAGTGTCTCGGCCGAGAAGATAGTCTGGATCTGCACGAGATGCTGCTCGGCAACACGTGGACGCGCCTCTGCCCGCGCTCCGCCTTCCTCCCCCTTGTGTGTGTGGCGCGTGCGCACTCGCACTCCTCCTTAACGCCGCGGCTCTGTGTTTGTCCCTCAGACAAGCTGGATGGCTTGAGGACTGGCACTAAGAGGAAGCGGGACTGGGAGGCAATTGCCAGCAGAATGGAAGATTATCTTCAGCTCCCCGACGATTATGACACCCGTGCTTCTGAGCCTGGGAAGAAGAGGGTAAGAGCCTTTGTCCGTAACTGCCGGCAGGGGAAGGGCCCGTTGGGGCATCTGGTTTTGGAAAGTTATAGACAAATAATCTCACAAATGCTGTTTTTTTAGAGCAATTTAGTTTACCCTATATTATATTACATTTCAGAAAAATGGGTCAGACTTTATAAATTATCAGGTCAAAGCGTACAAGTAAACTTAAAAATGGAGAACAGAAATGGCTAGCATGTTGTCAACCTTAATGGACTTTGGAGTAGCCACCTGGGCCGTTTTGTCATGGAGCCAGAGAGCCAGGTGCAGAGAAGAGTGTTCATGAGAATCTGCGGGCCTTCGTAATGGAGGAGGTGCAGGGCGTCCAGGAGTGGATAGAATCGGGGTGGCTCTCCGGGTTCTGGGCATCGGCACTCCATGTATGGGATGCCATTTGCTGAACTAGAGTACAACTGGAGGAGTCATAAGTTTGAGAGTGAAAAGTCAGAAGTCCAAGGAGGGACCAATTAAATTTAAAATGATAATAGGACTCAGGACTCCACAAATTAGAAGTCCAGATAGAGAGAAATGTTTCGAGAAGTAAAGAAGCACATTGTGAAATGACACAGAGAAGACTAGTAAATTGGGAACAAAGAAACAGCCACTGAATTTGACACATGGAGGTCGTTGATGATTGATCAGTAATCAGTCATTCTCTTAAAGAGCTGAAGCACAGAAGTTTTCCATGAAATGGTGTGCAGAAATAGTTAGGTCTTCCACATAGATGTCAGATTCAGCAAGAGTGGTATTTATGTATAGCCTTTAAAACAAAATAACAAGGCAAAAGGGATCCTTTTATATATGATCTGCATAAACCTTTTCCAGCTAATCAGTCTTGATCTTTCTCTATCAGCACCTACTTAAATGACTTCCTAGCTTGCCACCGTTTGGTTGTACAATCAGTTATTTATCCAGTCCCTTATCGATAGATAATTACGCGGTTTTCATTTTATTGCTAATACTATGGTGAAAGTCATGATGTACGAGGTCTGTCTAGAAGGTACCCAGCCATGTAACATGAAAAACAGAGACATTTATTGAGGAAGATACAAGATACAAGAAACATTGTACACAGACAATGACGCCTCAGTCCCTTTCAACGTAGGCACCTTGGGACCTCACACAGTTCTTCCAGTCACCATCAGCTGCCCCATTGTATTTTCCTGAATGTCATTGACAGTCTGAAATCTCTTCCCTTTTAAAGGTGATTTTAATTTTGGGAAAAGCCACAAGTCACAGGGCGCCAAATCTGGGCTGTAGGGGGTGCTGAGTCAGCTGGGTGATTTGATGTTTCGCAAAAAAACTCTGCACGAGATGTGATACATTAGCGAGTGCACTGTTGTGATGAAGCTGCCAATCACCAGTTGCCCACAGCTGCGGCCTTCTGAATCATAAGAATAGTTTCCATGGAGGAGTGTTCAAACTTAACTCAGAATTTGACACAGAGCAGATTCATTACTTTCCTGGCTCAGTCATTTTGAATGTGACGGCCACACAGTACACATGCTCCCTCAACAGTGTCTACCACCCCCACTGACTAGTACAGTCAAGTCCCAGTTGTTCACACATGCACACTCCAGTCCACTCTCCTTGGCTGGCAGGTTACATTGATGTCGCACAAACTGTTCTCGTTATATTAACAATGGCTGGACTTTTTCCAGACAGACCTCATGTATGTCTTGACATCTCTTTGGAAGTATATCCCTAGGGTGGACTTTTAGCACTGAAGCTGCAAGCTCATAGAATATGATTTATCATTTCTGACAGATATTGTGAGATTGCTTTCCAGAAAGGTACATCTATTTATACACCCACATGTAAGTAAATACCTATTTTTCCACACTTGCCCCCGCAGTGCTGTTACCAAACTTTTAAATTTTTCACAATCTAAGTGAAAAAAAAATATCTCATTTTACATTTTTTCATTAAGAATGAGGTGGTATATAATGTCTTTATCTTATACATCCTTGCCTTTTTATGAATTTCCTCAGTACTTTACTAGGAAAAGAACATTTACTGTTAAGGGGGTGAAGTTTCGTTAGGGCAGCTACCATTACAGAGAACGGTAGGTTCAGAGTGCTTTCACACGCGGCACAGTCCCTAGGCCCCCTTTGTCTCTGTGGCCTGAGGAGGTGGGGAAGGGAGATCTAATTAGTGGCCTTCTTTCTGTGCCCAGCTCCACCCAGGGACTACCTGCATTGGTACCTCCTCTTCCAGTTTTAAGGTTGGGGCAACGGAATAGAAAGAATTCTTCTTGGGGATGATAATTTGGTATAGTTCTGGTAAACAATGAGTAATCTGAAAGGAGAAACATTTTTCTCTAGTTTATTTTTAGTCCGATAACTGTCACCCTCATCAGCGAGGAGTTTGTGATTCCATGTGCTTTACTTTGTAAATTGGGTGGGCAGAGAACTGAGCTGTGCACACCCTAGTTCTTTAAAGTGACCCCGCTTTAACTCTCCTCCCCTGCCTCACTCCCTCGTTTCAGATAGTTTTTAACTCTCAAACTACTTACAGAATCAACGTCAGAGCACCTGGAGACCCTGCAGGTGGCAAGGAATGCACAACTCATTATTCATTCCTTTCCTGGGCTCTCTCCAGTTCTGATCCTCAGCTTTTTACAAATACCAGGCGAGTTCCCTGGGGTTAACTTCCACTCTATGAAAAGGTCATTCTGTAGAATTGATCATACTAGAATTTTACCAAAATGGTTAGGTTTCAAAATACAATTTATTTTTTTGAAAGTTTCACTTTCTTAGTTAGGTATAAAATGGTAGTTCAAGTGGACTTTCACTGTGTTCCTTTGATGACTGTGGAAGGTGTACCTATCCCTTCTATTATTTGCTGAGTGCATTCATTGTAGGAATATTTTTAGTGACAATGGATGAAATATGTATGCCTCAAAACTTTCAGTGTTTGTTATGGTTTTTCTGTACTGTAACATTTTTTAACAGTTACGATAAATGGCCAAAACATGGAGATTGTAAATCTCAGTAATAGTACCTCTAGGAAAATCAGGAGGGACACTGACATTTAAAAAGCCACTTCTTCCTGAAGTCATTACTCTGTAGGCACTGCCCAGAGACGCCGCAGGAGAGTAGACAGGGCTAGATTCAAAGGGACCTGTGTGCTTGGATTTTCTTCTGGGTGTAGGGGAAGGATTCAAAGCAGATGAGAGTCACAGCTGTGTATTTTATGGAGATCACTCTAGCAAAATGGATTGAGGGAGTGAGAATGCACGTAGGAAAACTAGGGAGTGGTTAGTGCTCTACTTTAGGTTAAAAAAAAATGAGGTCAGTGAACTAAAAAAGAGCGACAGAGGGGTTGGAAGGGATGGGCCTGAGCTGAAAGCTGAACTGTTGGGAGCTGGAATGGTTGGAACTTGGGAACTGCCCAGGGAGTTCTTTCTGTAGCTGAAGATAGATGCCTTTCTCCAGTTCTCCCACTTAATTTCTGATTTTTTAAACTTCTGGTTTCACGTTAGTTATGCTACTCCTTAGACTCTCCAAAGAGGGGAAAAGCCTTTTGCATATTTATTTTTCCCGAAGCCCAGCCTAATGCTGTGTTCTTTCTAGGTGAGATGGGCAGACCTGGAGGAGAAGAAGGATGCAGATAGGAAAAGGGCCATAGGTTTTGTGGTCGGACAGACTGACTGGGAGAAAATCACAGATGAAAGTGGTCACCTGGCTGAAAAAGCCCTCAATCGAACCAAGTATATATGAGACTTAATTTTCAAACGGAGGCTTGTTCCCCTAAGGTAAGGACACGTGCTCATATAAGTAGCCTACTGTGTGGTGGTTTTGGAGGGTCTGAGATAAAGTAGCATGCTTTGTTAAAAATGCATCGCTTTCTGTATTTTCTGGTTCTAAAGAAGTAAGTATGTGCTAGTTGCCAACATTTGCAAAACATTCTAAAAGGAAGAAATTTTCTGCGCCCTGGCTCACTTATAAAAATGTAAGACTTAAAAGCATGGATTCTGTAGATTCGTGAAGGAGTGGAGTGATGAGATACTAAGGTCTGCTGACCTGCCTGTTCTTTCCTGGCATGACAGCCTTTCCATTTCTTTCCAGATGGTTCGCCTTGAGGTGATCTGAAGCCAAGGCCCCCTGGAGCTTCGTTGTGCGTCACCTTGCTTCCACGTTTCCGTTTTTGTTTTGTTTCTACTGTTTTCATTTTTTAAAGTTCTCCAGTGTCCCCAAGAGGTATTAGGACCTTGCTGTACCTAAGCAGGAAATTAAATTTTTTAAAAACTATTTTGGGGAGGGTGGGAGTGATAGGTTAACTGCCGAAACCAGGCGGAGATCTGCTGGAGGATTCCAACAGAAAATGTTTTCTCCACCTTACAATCTCATGGACTATCTCTGTCATCATTGCTTTGTGGCCGTTTTGGTTTTTTACTGTGTGTAACTGGTAGCTGATTGTACTAGGATTAAAAACAATAAACTTTCATGATAAAGCCGATGAGATTCATGGGCTGTACAGCATGGGCCCTTTTCTCTTGTTTTCTCAGTTTCATTTTTATTGCTTTTTTAATATGGTGTGTTCTGATGACACGCTAGCCAAACACCCCCAAACCCCTCTCCCTCTGCATGTCATACAGCTCAGTGGTTCCGCGGCGCATGCTGTATGTAACACAAGGCCCAACGATGTTCACAGCGCTCGTCTTTATTTCATTGGTGGTTTCTTTCTCTACGTTTACATCTTAAAGACTAGTACAGACAACTTTAAATATTGGTTTGTTCCCTGGAGCACATCTGTTCTGTAACATGATTTATTTTATTTATTCTTTGACCTTTTTTTTGGTCCTCCCTCTCTGCTTTCCTTCCTCTTTTTACCTTCTCCCTCGATGCTGACCTGTGTTTATTTTTCCTGCTCTGCCTTTGTCACCCGGTGGGCAGAATCGATGCCCTCTGTGGGACCCAGGAGCTTATTGGCTTACTGCTGACCTTGAATCATTGATTTTTTAATCCAGATTTCAGGGAAGGAGTGTGAAGATGCAGAGCCCTCTGGCAGGAAGCCTTTAAGCCTGTTAGGTTTTCAGGTTCTTGCCAGATTGCTCGTGATTGGAAGCATGGCCTACCGCACAAATTTCCCTCTCTTGTGGATAGTACTGGGGGACATAGGAACATGCAGAACTGCAACCCAAATGTCCTTCCTATGTGAAAACAGGGAAAGCGCTATTTTCCCTTTTTCATTCTGCAAAGAAAAAGATGTCATTTTCTGGCGCGAGAGAAGACAGAGAAGAGCCTTCTTCCTCAAACACTTTTTCTACTTTGAAATCCAACTCAGCACGTTGTAAATTTATTCACAAAAGGGCTTGACTATTTTGAAATGTTTCACTTTTGGTATACAGATCTTTTAGTTCTATGACTTACATTAAATACAGTGTGTGGAGGTAATATTTATTAGTATTTGAATAGTATCACTTTGGGTTCAAGAACTTTGAGTACTGAAGACTAAGTTAATGGGAACTCCTGACAACTTCCTGTATGTTATCTTCCCTGAAATTCTGAATGTTACATGTAAGAAGCTTTAAGTTCATTAACAAGTCAGTATTGAATGTACGATTTGCTACATTAAATAACTCCCATTGTTTGTAGAATTTAACAAGCTACTTTGGTTACATTTTAGCCAGTAATACATCTGTATGTACTGATCTTTTTCAGCTGCCTATATTGTGTTGAGCAAAGGTACATCACAAGATAGTCAATAGAATTATTGTTTGTAAAAAGATCCATGGAATGTGTTCTCTAGTTCAAAAGAAAATGGAGACATATATTTCTTACAGAGAATGTTTCACTTTCCGTCTTTGTAACCTTTTTATATTCTGACTGGCAGTGTTCAGAATGCCAGTTAAATAAGAAGTGGTGATCCTATCAATGTAGACTTCTGGTCAAGATGGCAGCAAGGTAAACATGGCTCACCTTCTCGCACAACCACCTCAAAATTACAACTAAATTATAGAACAACCGTCACTCAGAACTGTCACAACTTGAGCTGAATGGAAGTTGACAACTACAGAATAAAGAGATCACATCCATCCAGACTGGTAGGAGGAGTGAAGATGCTAAACAAGCTGGTCCCACACCCACATGTAGTGGATAAAAATTAGGGAGGAATATCTCAGGAGTGATGAGTCCCAGCCCCACACCAGGTCCCCCAGCCAAGGGTTCCAGTGCCAGGAAGATAAGTCCCCACAACTTCTGGCTGCAAAACCCAGTGGGGATTGAGTCGGTGGAAGAAACTTCTGGAGTCCCAAGCAGTTCCCCTTAAAGACCGACACACAGACTTACGCAGACTCCCTCCCTCTAAGCTCAGGAACCATGGCAACAGCTTGAAAGGCACCAGTGGCATACATGGAGGCACTGAAGTGTCTGACATCAAGGCGAGAGCTGGGGGACAGCTTTCCATCAGACAGGCAAGCAGAAGCCATTGTCCCTTTTCTGAGCCATCTCCCCACAAAGCTGCAGAGCTGGCAGGCAGCAGGCAAATACCAAGTATGTGAGCCTCCATCAGCCTGGCTTATCCTGCTCATCCCACCTGGAGATCCATTGAAGCTCTGTCTCACCCAGCTTACAGCTGTTAACTGGCTTTTCCATATGAATGGCTGGGCTTGGCTCATGCTTCACAACTTTCTAAATCCTCTCAGACAAGCAACAGCTGGATACAGTGAGCTCCCAGCACCCCTACATCTTGCTAAGTAGCCCCAGGCCTGGCACTAATAGCAGCCAGCCTAGGTTCACAGCTTGGCTTCGCCTGGGAAACTCCAAGCTCAGCACAAGTAGCAGCCACCTGCAGATTGCTTTATAGCTCACCCTGGGTGGCTGTGGGAAAAACACAGGTGGTGGCTGACCTTGGCCTTCATCACCTGGGAAACTCCAGAACCTTCACACCCAGAGGACAGCTACAGACCACGTCAGAGCACTACCACCCTGCCCCTGCACAGCTGATCCTCCACAAAGGGCAGAGGTTAGTGGTCAGTGGTCACCGCTAATCCTTGCAGCTGACTGGTCTGAGTAAATCTCACCCATTGACCTGCCAACAGCAACCAAAACTCTATAAGAGCAGGGTTACTTAGCCTATATGGAGGGTGCACCTCAAGTACCCAGCTTGGGTGACAGGTGAGGCTGTGCCACTGGACCCTACAGGACACCTACTACACCAGGCCGTGCTACCAAGACAGGGAGTCATAGCAGCTCTACCTAATACATAGAAACAAACATGGGGAGGCTGCCAAAATGAAGAGAGAAAGAAACATGACGTAAATGTAAGAACAGATGAAAATACAGAAAAAGAACTAAACAAAATGGAGATATGCAATCTATCTGATGCAGAGTTCAAAACACAGTTATAAGGATGCTCAAAGAACTTAGTGAGGACCTCAACAGCATAAAAAATATCCAGCCAGAAATGAAGGATTCACTAACTGAAATAACAATTTACAGGGAAACAGCAGTAGAGTGGATAAAGCCAAGAATCAAGTTGATGATTTGGAACATAAGCAAAAAACAATCAATCAGGACCACAAGAAAAAAAAAGGAAAAAAAAAAAAAACCCAAGGATAATGTCAGGAGCCTCTGGGACAACTTCAAAGGGTGCCAACATTTGCATCATAGGGGTCCCAGAAGGGGAAGAGAAAGAGCAAGAAATTGGAAATCTATTTGAAAAAATAATGAAAGAAAACTTCCCTAATTTGGTGAAGGAAATAGACATGCAAGTCCAGGAAACACAGAGAGTCCCAAACAAGATAGATGGAAAAAGGCCCACTTTAAGACATATCATAATTAAAATGCCAAAGATAAAAGATAAAGAGAGAATCTTAAAAGCAGCAGGAGAAAAGCAGTTAGTTATCTACAGGAGAGTCCCCATCCCATAAGACTGTCAGCTGATTTCTGAAAAGAAACTGCAGGCTAGGAGTTGGCAAGAAATATTCAAAATTTTCAAATATTCAAAGTCCTGAAAAAGCAAGGACTTACAGCCAAGATTGCTCTACCCAGCAAAGCTATCATTTAAAATCAAAGGGCAGATAAAGAGCTTCCCAGACAAGAAAAAACTGGCCTGGGTAAATCTCTCCCATTGACCTGCCAACAGCAACCAAGACTCAACTACAACAGGTGGGTTACTTCATCATCACCAAATCATTATTATACGAAATGTTAAAGGAACTTATTTAGGAAAAAGATGATCAAAGCTATGAACAATAAAATGGCAATAAATACATATCTATCAACAATTAAAAAACTAAGCAAACAAGAAGAACAGAGGTAGAATCATGGATACAAAGAACATTTTGATTGTTGCCAGGTTAGGTAGGGGGGCTAGGGGAATGGTTTAAGATGTCAGAAGATTAAGAAGTACAAATAGGTAGTTATAAAATAGCCATGGGGGTGTAAAGTACAGTGTAGGAAATGGAGTAGCCAAAGAACTTACATGCATGACCCATGGACGTGAACAATGGTGTGGGGATTGCCTGAGGGAATGGGTGCTGGGTGGAGGGGCAAAGGGTGAAAAATTGGGACAACTGTAATAGCATAATTAATAAAGTGTAATCTAAAGAAATCTATCAATGTATCCCTGGCTGGTGTGGCTCAGTTGGAGTGTCATCCTGTAAACTGGAAGGTCGCAGATTTGACTCCTGTTCAGGGCACATGTCTAGGCTGCCAGTTCTATCCCAGTCAGGGCACGAACTAGAGAACTAGAGGCAGCTGACTGATGTTTCTCCTCCTCTCCCTCTCAACAACAAATTCTGATTGTTGACTGGGGAAACCAAAGTAAGTGCCATCTCAGGCGGAGGCCAGGCATGAGTTCTGAATTGGATTGCCTTCACGTTTCAACTGAGATTTTCTTACTTTGGAGGCCCCTCAGCCTTTTAAGTATTATGTCCTCCTAACTACACGAGTTGCAGATATTTTAGTAATCATGGGTGTCTACAGCCTGGCTTACTGCTAGGACTATAAAAACAACGGGTTGTCGCCTTTTTCTTCTTTATAGTAGCATGTCTTAGAGACCATGCAGACCATTTATAGAACATGACCGTCTCGTTCCTCCCTCCCCTTTCTCTTTCCCTTTTGCACCCCTCTTCCCCTTTTCTCTTTCCTCCTCCTTTCTAATTTTTCCAGAGGTACCTTCTCATTGTAAGGAATTTTACTGAAAAATTTCATCAGTTGCTTCATCTGTATTTCTGTTCTTTTTATGGAATGGAATATATATTGTGTGGGTGTGTTTCTATACAGTTCCATCACATCTAGGTTTGTTTAGTCACCCCCATCTCTAACCCTTGGCACCTAGTAATCTGTTCTCCACTTTTATAACTTAAAGAATGTTATAGGAGTAAAATCATGTGGCATGTAACCTTTTGGAATTGGCTTTTTGGCTTGCTTTCTCGTGGCATAATTCCTTGAACATTCATTCAAGTTGTTATGTGCATCAATTATTTGTTCCTTTTTATTACTCAGTAGCATTCCGTCCTAATCTCTTAGAGCTGCAGATGTTATTTTACGTCTTTAGCATAATTTACCAGGTCTCTATGATGGGTATTCATGCTGTCTTTTGCTCTTACACATTGTGAATTTCCTATGTTGTTATCACACTGCCCCTTCCTATACTTGCCTGATTTCTAGCAACGAAGGAACACAGCTGATGGCATTCTTTACCTAGACAGCCTCAGTGACGGGCAGTCAACATAGTGGTGCACTGTTGAGAGATGGCAGTGATGAGATGGCAAAAGTCAGATCTTTCCTGGTAAACGCTCCATGACAGGATTCCGAGAAAACAAAGACCCATGATGCACCTCAGAGGGCCAGAGTGGCCAGACTCGTGATGGCTTCCCGGTCACTCATGACTGAGAGTTAAGTTGGGCCACCAGCGTCTGTACCAGCATATTTATGCACCTGCACCTCAGTTACTGATCTGACCTCATTTCTCAGGCTCTGTTGCTATCACATCAGACCACAGTCAGGGAACATCCTCATGATGGGGGCTGACCTGCTGCAGTTGGGTGTAATCCTACAAAGATCCTTCAGGGTTAACAGTTTACTATGGAGGGAAAGACTTGACTTGGAGTCTTCTACTTAAGAAGCTTGAACTCTCCACTAAATTTTCACATTCTTGTCTTGATAATGTTCTAAATTACGGATCCCTCTCCTATGACATTGAAGAACTGAAGTAATCTCTTCCACCGTCACTTGAAATCCCACTCTCAGATGCGTTCTTCCCAACAATGAGTTCCTGCTGTTGGACTCGATGTGTCTAATGCGTATTTCTCTTACAGCATCTGGCTCAGTGCGTTCCTCATATATCTGTAGGGTTGTCCCCTCTGTGTGTGGCAGTGGCCACACACAGTCAGAGCTGGAAAGGTAACACGGGAGGCAAAGGGTGGGGACCGCAAGCTGGGGAACAAGAGGAGGCAGCGCCTACTTGGCCCCAGCAGACCGTGACCATGTTGTGATGTGAGCTGTATGTGGCCGGAATTTCTGGGTTTTCAACAAAAGTGAGATCGGGGGGTGGGGGGTGGGGTGGGGTGTGTGTGTGTGTGTGTGTGTGTGTGTGTGTGATCGTCAGTGTTTCAGCACCAAGAACTTGTTGGTTTGGATGCTGCTGTTTTGTGAGCGCCTTGGCCCGCACAGCCTGCCTGCTGTTTAGGCTGGACGGCGGCCAGTTTGAAACTCTGGGTATTTAGAGAAGAAGTGGGAGAGAACCTCGAGTGGAAAAAGTCATTCATGTCTTGCCGTCCACATAGCTTTTGACAGTTTTGTTCTCTGTGATTTGTAATTTCTTGTGTAATGTAACTAGCATATTTTATCTCCAATGGCAATCACCTACTTCACCTGGAAGTGCCCGTCACCTGCCTTACTCAGGACAAACATCAGCTTTGCACTGAAGTTTGTCAGCTGCTTCTCCATCTTCCTCTTTCACTCGTCTTACCAAATACGCTACACTTGGGTGCACTGTGTGATGTGTGCTGTACATTGTTTCAGCTCGCCCTACGATTTCCTGTCTTACTGCCTCCTTGTTATCGCATCCTTTAGAAATCATAACTGTCTTCAGGCCTTAGCTCTCATGATACCATCTTCCTGAAGCTGTTCCTGGTTTTCCTCTCTTGCTCCCTCTTTCCAGTTCTTTCCAGGCTTTGCTTGTATTTGTCTATGGTCTTAATTTGTCTTTCTAGTAGAGTATCTTACATACCTGTCTATTCTTTCTTCCCATCCCTTCCCACTCTTAAATGCAAGCTGTTAGAGGGTAAGAACTATGTTTTACTCACCTTCAATCCTTGTGACACCTAATACCCAATACCTATTATGTACAGCACAACAAGCTTATTTAGAATTGATGGTGTAGTACATTCAAATATACAATCCATATAGGTTAATATGTGTGCAATTCACAAAACTTCAATTCTTGTGTTTGCTTTTTCTCTGTATCTTCTGGTTGGTGGCGTTACCATAAGTATTACTGTGAACCAAGCCTCACAAATTCGAATGCCTGCTATGGACAGGAAGACGTAGTTGAGAGAATTAGCCAATAGTTTCATAACAACATGTGTTCTCTCATTGGAAGTGTACTTTGCAAATTAGACACGTAGGAATGTTGTTCGTTGTCATGGAAAAATTTCCTTTCTCATTTTCCTTGAAACATTTGACAATCTGTGCATCTTTAGTTTCTCTGGTAGAGCTGTAAGTACAAGTATCAGTTTTCTAATTGACATTACCATGAGAAAAACCACAACGGAAGCAGAACGATAATGGCAAGTGACAGCGTCAGAGTTGGGGAGCAATAAGGCATGGTGGGGACTGGGGTGATGCAGAGTCCTTGCCGGGTCTCAGTGAGACAGGTCTTCTCCCGCCATTGGTGGCTGTGAAGCAAGGTAGACCCAGTGTTACCAGATGAGGATAAGGTGGCCCTAGGAGCCCTCATTTGGGGGCTCTGGCACATACCATAGAGGATGGTAAAAATTCTGGAAGACAGTTACTGCAAAGAAGATATCTTCAGGAGGGGAAACATCAGATTATATAGATTGTATATGAATATTTTGACTAACACCTTTTAACTGATATTTTGGAATGAGCTGTTCTGTTTTCATTGCCCCAGATGGCAACACATGCCTAATACACTGATGCTGAGCTTGCAGTGGGTTTATTTTTGTCCATTGTTTGCTTTCGCATGGAAACACCCCTCTGTGGGTGACGTTTTCCCAGTGTCTCCAGTTATCAAGACGCAGGTAAGCACCGTGTGCGTGCTCAATTCAACAGTGGTCGCATACCTGTCCCAGAGAGGGAAGACTGCAAGAGTTCCCTCTGGTAAAGGAGAGCCGCTGAGCAGCCGCACCGGGAGGTGAATTTGGCCAGAAGACTCTGCTCTTGACTCTCATTGCTTTCTGCTGACTTCCACTGGGGAAAGGGGCTCTTGTCATTTAAGCTTCTCTGTTGGTGCCTGTTGTCAAGGTGGGCGTGCTTCTGCTGTTTGATTTCTTAAAGTACATTTTCAGGCATTACCTTTTCCAAATTCATTTAAACAATAAGATACGAACTCATTCTCATTATTTAAAAAAATTAAAGCTCCAGCTGGTGTGGCTCAGTGGATTGAGTGCCGACCTGCGAACCAAAAGGTCACAGGTTCGATTCCCAATTGGGACATAATATGTCTGGGTTGTGGGCTGGATCCCCAGTGAGGGGCATGTGAGAGGAAACCACACATTGATATTTCTTTCCATCTCTTTCTCTCTTCCCCTCTGTCTAAAACTAAATAAAATCTTTTTTAAAATTAAAATATTACATATAATATTAAACCCCCACCATTGAGCAATAAATACCTTAAAAATCTTAGAGGTAATTGCTGTTGCCATTTTGAAATGTGGCTTTCCAAGCCTTTTTCTGCGCACTTATAAAACATGTACAGCCCTGGCTGGTGTGGCTCGGTTGGTTGGGTGTTGTCCTGGAAAATGAAAGGTCGCCTGTTCCATTCCCAGTGAGGGCACATGCCTGGGTTGCTGGCTGGTCCCCAGTTGGGGACGTGCAAGAGGCAACTGATTGATGGTTCTCCCTCACGTTGATATTTCTTCCCTCTC
This sequence comes from Micronycteris hirsuta, assembly GCA_004026765.1. NCBI lineage: Eukaryota > Metazoa > Chordata > Mammalia > Chiroptera > Phyllostomidae > Micronycteris > Micronycteris hirsuta. Next base: position 297,796 of record PVJI01000069.1, read on the forward strand.
TCCCTTCCCTTCTCTCTAAAAATAAATAAAATCTCTCAAAAAATAAAACATAAGGATATAGTTTGTTTTTTACATGAGTGATACTCTTTTTTTTTAAATTTTTTAAAAAAGATTGTATTTATTATTAGAGAGAGGGTAAGGGAGACGGAGAGGGAGAGAAACAGCAATGTATGGTTACCTCTCACATGGCCCTCACTGGGGAGGTGGCCTGCAACCCAGGCATGTGCCCTGACTGGGAATTGAACCGGGACCCTTTGGTTCCCAGCCCGCACTCAATCCACTGAGCTACACCAGTCAGGGCTATGAGTGATATTCTTTACATGTTCTGCAGATCCACTGTGTGTGTGTATATATATATAAAAATATACATATGTATATATAAATACACATACACATATGTGTGTATAAGATCTATCTGGAAAAAGTCCAGCCATTGTTAGTATACTGAAAACCATTTATGTGACATCGATGTAACCTGGCAGCCAAGGAGAGTGGGCTGGAATGCGTATGCGTGAACAATGATGACTTCACTGTACTAGTCAGTGGGGGCGGTAGACATCATTGAGTGGGCATGTGTACTGTTGCTGTTACATTCAAAGTGACTGAGCGAGTAGAGCAACGAATCTGCACCAAATTTTGAGTTAAGCTTGAACATTCCTCCACAGTGACTATTCAGATGATTCAGAAGGCCGCAGCTGTGGGCAGCTGGTGATTGGCAGCTTCATCATGACAACACGCCTGCTCATACATCATGTTTCATGGAGAGTTTTTTGCAAAACATCCAGTCACCCAGGTGACTCCACCCCACTACCGACCAGATGTGGTGCCCTGCGATGTCTTCCTTTTCCCAAAACTAAAATCACCTTTAAAAAGGAAGAGATTTTACTGTCGATGAGAGTCAGGAAAATATGACAGGGCAGCTGATGGCAATTGGGAGAACTGTGTGAGGTCCCAAGGTGCCTACGTTGAAGGGGACTGAGGTGTCATTGTCCTGTGTACAGTGCTTCCTGTATCTTCTATCTTCAATGAATGTTTATATTTTTCATATTGCATGGCTGGGTACCTTCTGGGGAGACCTCGTATGTTCCATGTTACGTGTATAACCTAGACTTTTTTCCTTATTGTGAGTTTTTCACTGTCGTTTCACTGAACATCCTTGTAAATGTCCCTTTTAGGCACATTTTCAAGTTTTCTGGGGGAAATAGAGAAAAAATTGAATTACTGAGCCATAAAACAACTTCTTTTATGTCCGAATAATTATCTGTATGTATGCTTTAGAAAGTCCTAATGTCCAAGGTATCAAGAATTCTTGTATTTTAAAACTCCAGTTTTACATGCTGCTTTCATTTGAATTCTGTCCTTTAAATCCATTTGGAATTGATATGGATAAGCAAACTGCATTCTTAGTAGTAGCCATAGCTCAAAACTAATAAGTTTTTGAGAATAGGTGCTATGTTTCAATGACAGGGAAATTAAATTGCCAATTGAGAAGATAATCTCCCTTAGTCTTGCTCTTTTTTTCAAATTGTGACAACTGGATCCAGAGGTGCTATGCAAGGGTTTTTTCACATCACTCTTCTTCAATACTAGCTTGAGTAATTGTGGGAAATACAGGTTTCGATCCTGTATACTTGCTTGTCAAGAAAAAGTGAAGTCTGGAATACCCACTTCTCTTGAGCAGATCTAGTTCATTTAATTATTAAAACTTTTAAAAGAATATTCTTTACATAAATTACTAATATCAGAAATGAAAGATGGGTAGATAGCCCTGACTGGTGTGGCTCAGTTGGTTGGATGTCGTCCTGCAAGGCGAAAAGTCACTGGTTCAATTCCTGATTGGGGCACATGCCTGGGTTGCGGGTTCAGTGCCCCCTGTTTCGGGCATGCATAAGAGATGGCTGATCAGCCAATTGATGTTTCTCTCTCACACTGATGATTCTCTCCTTCCTTCCCTTCCTCTCTCTCTGAAAATAAATAAAATCTTTTTTTAAAAAGAGAAATGAAAGATGGGATATATCTCTACAGATCCTATGGATATTAAAAGGATAACAAAGGAATACTATGAATAACTGCCCACAAATTTGATAACCTAGTTGAAATAGACCAAGTTCTTGAAAGACAGACACATCTGCCAACCACACAAGAAAAATATCATTTGAAGAAATTGAATCAACAACTATTAACCTTCCAAAAGAGAGAGCACCAGGCCCAGGCGGGCTCTACCAAACATTTAAGTGAGGAATCACACCAGTTCTCTGTTATCTCTTCCAGAAGATAGAAGTAGAGGGAACACTTCCAACTCATACTATGAGGCCAGCGTTGTCTTAATATCAAAACCAAAGACATTGCAAGGAAAAGCTTTGGGCTGCAGATCTCATGAATATAAATGCAAAAAATTCTCAACAAAATATTAGCAAATTGAATCCAACAATGTATAAAAAGAATTATATACAACCACCAAGTGGAATTTACTGCAGGTATGCGAGGCTGATTCAACATTCAAAAATCAGTCAATGTAATCTATCACCTCAGGCCAAAGAAGAAAAGTCACTTGCTCACGAAGGTCGAAGGAGCATTTTACAGAATCCAGTACCCATTCATGAGTTTTTAAGAAACCTCAGTAAACTAGGAATAGAGGGGAACTTTCTTAACTTGATAAAGAAGATATCTACATGCTATGTACATAAAGAAGATATATAAAAAACCTATATCTAACATCAAAATGTCAGTTATTCCCAAACCGATCTATAGATTCAACGCCATCCGAATCAAAATCCCAGCAAGTTTGTGTGTGTGTGTGTGGATATCGACAAACTGATTCTAACATTTACATGGAGAGGCAAAAGACACAGAATAGCCAACTCAGTGTCATTAAAGGAGAGGAACAAAAATGAAGGGCTGATACTACCTGACTTGAAGACTTATGTACTATAAAGCTACAGTAATCAAGACAGTATTGGGAAAAGAATAGACATAAATTAATGAAACAATTGAGGACCCAAAATAGACCAACCTAAATGGAATCAACTGATTTCCGGCAAAGGAGCAAAGGCAGTAACAGTGGAACAAAGAGTATTGTTAAAAATGTTGCTGGAATAACTGAACATCAACATGCAAATAAGTGAAGCTGTACACAAACCTATACCCTTCACAAAAATTAACACAAAAAGTATCACACACAAGTGTAAAGCACAAAACTTTATATAAAACTCCTAGAAGATAACTTAGGAGAAAATCTAGATGACCTTGGCTTTGGCGGTGACTTTTTAGATCACCAAAGGCACAACCAATGAAAGGAAGAATTGATAAGTTGGAGTTCATTCACATTAAAAATTCTGCTCTTTGAAAGATAATGTCAAGAGAGTAAACATACAGGCCACAGACTGGGGGGAAATTTTGCAAAACACCTAATAAAGGACTATTATCCAGAATATACTAAGAACTCTTAAAGCTCAGCAATATGGGCCAACCACCTTAACGAACTCCTCACCAAAGAAGATATACAGATGACAGATAAGTATAAGAAAAACGCTTCACATTGTATGTCATCAGGGAAATACAAATGAAAATGAGATACTACTGGACACCTACTGGAACGGCCACAATCCCGAGCACTGACAACACCAAGTGCTGCCAAGGGCAGGAGCAACAGGAAGTCCCGTTCACCGCTGGTGGGAGCGCAGCGTGGTGCGACGGCTTTGGAAGACAGTGTAGCAGCTTCTGACCACGGTAAACGGACTCTTCCTGTATGACCCAGCAATCACACTCCTTGACATTTACCCGAAGGAGCTGAAAACTGGCCGCAGAATAACCTGCGTGTGGATGTTAACAGCTCTATTCACAATTGCCAAAAATTAGAAGCAACCAAGATACCCTTAAGAAGGTGAATGGATAAACTGTGGTACGTCCAAGTAATGGAATATCATTTGGCACTGAAGAAAGAAGGGAGCTATCAAGCCATGAAAAGACATGGAGGAAACTTAAGTGCATATTATGAAATGGGAGAAGCCAGGCTGAAGATGCTGCACTCACTGATTCCTACTAAATGGCATTCTAGAAAAGGATGAAACTGCACGGGCTGTGAAGATGAGTGGTTGCACCCTGGCTGGTGTGGCGCCGTTGAGCGATGTCCCGCAAGCCAAAAGGTCACTGGTTAGATTCTCAGTCAGAGCACATGTCTGGGTTGCAGGTTCAGTCCCTGGTTGGGGCCCATGTGGAAGACAACCAGTCGATGTTTCTCTCCCTCTCTCTCCCTCCCTTTCCCTCTCTCTAAAAAGAATTTTTTTTAAATAAAATTTAAAAGAAAAGATTAGTAGTTGCTAGAGGCTAGTGGACAGGGAGGGGTTTTTAGGACAGGGAAGCTATTCTGTATACTACTGTAATGGTGGCTACCTGGCATGATACACTCGTCCAAACCCGTAAAGTGGACAGCACCAGGAGCGACCCTGAGGGAGGCTGCAGACTCTGGCTGATGCTGATGCATGTGTCAGTGTGGGTTCATCGGCCGTGACAAATGCCCCACTTCGGTGGCCATGCTGGTAACGGGGGGGTGGGGGGGCTGTGCTTGTGTGGAGGCAGGGGCGTATGGGAAATCTCTGTTCCTTCTGCTCAGCTTTCCTGTGAACTCAAAAATGGCTCCAAAAAATAAAGACTATTTTTTTTTAAAAAGACTATACCTTGAGGATTTTCTGTCTTTCATATGAACCTTACGCTTTCACTAAATATGATTCAAGTGTCGATAGGGCCTCTACAGGATCTGTAAGGTGTCCCCAAAATGCATCATCAGGACAGGGTATTGGCAACCGAGGCCCTAACCCCCAAATTGCTCAGCTTCCATACGGTTGAGTTGTGAGCTACAATGTTATTTAAACTTCAAAGCTTAGGAGAGAAATCTGATTGGTGGAGGAGCTTGTATATGGGAGAAGGGAGGTGCATTGGGCAGGCAGGAGAGATTTTTTTCTGACTTCTGATTCCCTGGAAAGCAACCTGGTAGTTCTGATTCTGTGTACTCAGAACAGGACAAAATCAAACAAACACTAACAAAATGAAAATTGCTATTTAATCAAGAAGCTAGCATGTACCTTATTAAATTAGTCAGCTTTGTTATTTATGATAATTAGGTATTTGTGGTTTGAAGTGTCCTTATGGAAGCATTCTAACCCATGGTGCTGCCGACTTTTATTTGTTTCTTCCTTAGGGGACATCACTCCGATAGAACTCTTTCTCGGAGATTGTGATTCTACGTGTGTGTGGTTTTTTTTTTAATTTTTATATTGATATAATTATAGATTCATAAGAAGTTACAAAAAATATACAAGGAAGTCTTCATGTACCTTGCACCCAGCCTCCCCTTACGTAACATCTTGTGTAAATAGAGTTATCGATCGAAACCCAGAATTGACGTTGGTGTACTCCCCGGGGCTTATTCAGAGTTCGTGAGCCTATATTTAAGCACTCAGGTCTTTGTGTGTGGTTCCATGCAGTTGTATTACCTGTACCTTTGTGTACCCACCCCTGCAATCAAGATGTGGTATTCCACGCAGGGTTTGGAAGGGCTGTGCGGAGATATGGAACGAGTCACTTTGCTTGTAGTCCCGTCACCAACTCAAGTTCAGGGCTTTGTGTTGTCAGGACTGCTGCTGCTCTGAGGCGGTAGGTCGCATAGCTTTTGCCACATAAAGTGGCTTTCTAGTCTTCTTATTTTCATGGGATATTTTCATCATTAAAACGTGTATTTGTCAGTAATTGTGTTTGAAGAAGATAAATCATAGCCACTCTGTCTGAAGGAAGTCAAATGATAAATATATATACCACAAAGCATAAAGGTCTATAATTGATCTTCATTTGGGGGGCAAATTCACCAAGTTCTTTTTCTGCCAAGTTTTAGAACATTTGATACTTGCTCAATAATGTTCTAAAAACCAGTGCATCTATGTAGTTCTCGAAATGGTAAGGAGACTGTCAACTTCCCAGAGAAAGACCCTGATATGTTTCAAGTGACGAGGTGTAATTCTGTAATAGAAACATGGAAGCAGTCACTTATAGCGAACTCTAAACATTGTCGACATACGTAATCTCTGCCTCACTTACTTCTGGGTAATTGCTGTCTTCAGAGCTTAAGGACATGTAATCACACCTGCTCTTCACCTAGCATGAGGATTTCAATTATCGCCACACATAGTACAGGAAAACTAAGGGGATTAGGAGTGTAAGTCCAAAACCTTTCCCAGGATTCGCTGCTAAATCGACAATCCAGTAAAATGGTTCTGTTACATTACCTCCACCCCAGTGTTTTCCTTAGAAACTTCTATTTCTGACCCTATCTTGGCATGAGTTCTTTATGGGAAAGAAGAGGTCCTGGGTCAGTCAACTCAGCCCTGCTAAAGGAATGGGGTGCGCGATGAAAACTGAAATGTCTAAACGCCAAGATAGTAACATTGACCAAAAACAGCTTTGAAGTCTTTATAAAGAATGCATTCTGGCCCTGGCTGGTGTGGCTCAGTTGGTTGGGCGTCGTCCTGCAAACCAAAAGGTCATGTGTTCCATCTAATTGATGTTTCGCTCCCTTGCTTTCTCCCTTCCTTCCTCTCTATCTAAAACCAATAAGCGTGTGCTTGGGTGAGAGGTAGCAGGGGGGAAAAATAATACGTTCTGCTAGATGTAATTGTGGGTTTTTTTGTTAAGGATTTAATATAGTGAGAATTCAGCAAAGCATCAAACTGCTAATCCCATTGTCTCATAAAGACTGACTTGAAAAAGTCAGTTTATTTAAAAACAGTAGCCAAAAAAAATTTAAAGCCTCCAATATTCTGAAGACAGTAATCACCAACCCACACTCATGAAAAGAACAGAGGAAGAAGATAATCACACGTTAATGATTATAAAATGAAAAGGCCCAGAAAAGAGACCTGATTATTTTCAATTAAAAAATAAGCTGCATCTTTACGGAAATGTAACCTGAACACAGTTTTTCGACGCTGGGCGAGGAGAACCAGGGTCGTGTCACTGTGTTCCCCCTGCGCCCACTCAAACACGAAAGCGGCGACCAGCCTCTTGCGACAAGTGGGACCACCGCAAAGATGTTCAGACAGAAGCGGGTCAGCGTTTCAGCGAGCAGGGAACAAGAAGCAATAGTGGTGATGTCAGGTCTCCAGTAAACACGTCATCACGGGGTCATGGTAAAGAGCACACGAAGGAATGCATCGAAGTTTATAGCACGAGGCATTGTTTCAAAGCTGTGTGTTACCTCGCAGAAAACAGTAACATCGGTTTAAAGCTAAGTTTTACGCTGTCATATCACTGGTATTAATGCGTGTTACTTCATGGCTATAATAAAAACAAAATTCAGAATATGTTTTATATCCATAATGTCACACACACATCAGTGTCGTTCTTAAGCTCACACATTATTCTTTTTCACTGTAAAGAGTACAAGTTCATGGCTTTGCTGACAGTTCGTGACTGCGGAGTAACGATGTAGCCAACATTTACTGAGCACATGCTGTGCTTTAGGAGTGTGCTGAGAAAGTCACCTGTACTGTTTCATCCAGAGCTTAGAACAGTACTGTGAGGTAGGTGCTGTTGTCCCCATTTTATAGATGGAAAGGCTGAGGCCAGGAGAGTAAGTACCTTGCAGAGATAGATCCAAGGTGCCTGAACCAGGGTGAAAACAGGCTCTCCGGAGCTCAGGCACCTAACCACGGTAGTCCACTGCGGAAAGGTACTGGTTGCAAGGGGGGCTGTGGGCAGCAAATCAGATAGCTGAGAGTAAAGGGGAGAAACGGTGAGAGCAGACATGTTCTCACTTGAGGCTAAATTTCCAGGCCAGAGGAAGTGTTCGAGGAGATGGGAGTCTGAGCTGCAGATCTATAAAAAGGGGGAGACAAAGGATTTTCTAAGGGAAGAGTGGACATGACATTTGAGGGTGAGAATTCCCCAGATTCTCTGGAGAATTTGGAAATTGGAATAGTTTGTGAGCATGAAGCAGTGAGGTTGTGAGAAGCAAAATAACCCCAGAAGGCTCTTGGCGAAGGAGAAGGCATGCTCCTCGGGGAGTATGTGGAACTGATGAGGTCTGGGACCCATGTTCCTTTGCCGTCCCCGTGGTCTCCCCCTGCCCTCAGCGTTCCGGCAGGCATTCCTGCCCTCTAGAGGCTAACACCCATGGACGAGCATTCACCTCCTGTGCACTTGGTTACACTTGGCTCAGGTTTATGCTGTCTGAAAGAGCTGCTTCTTGCTCTGTAGGAATTGTCTCCCCCTGAAAAAATACTCTTTCCACCAATGATCTTTCTCCACAGCTGAGCACTCAATACACACAGTGTAGGGACCCTACCTCAGAGCTCCAGATTGCGTTGTTAATACTGCCAAATAGGGCCCGGCTGGTGTAGCTCAGTGGATTGAGCGCAGGCTGGAAACCAAAAGGTCCCGGTTCGATTCCCAGTTGGGGCACATGCCTGGGTTGCAGGCCAGGTCCCCAGTGAGGGCCGTGTGAGAGGCAACCACACATTGCTCTTTCTCCCTCCCTTCTCCTCTCTCTAAAAATAAATAAATAAAATCTTAAAAAAAAATACTGCCAAATAGGTTATCAGAGCTCATTCACTCCAGTGTGTATTGCAGGTACTTAAATCTGGATGAGAATATGTTTAGACTCTAATAAGAAGCATCATATTTGCCATATTGTCACAAGCTCATTTCCCCCAAGCACACCCATCAGCCAGATCGAACCTCAGCCTGTCTCGGCCGACGTGCTCTGTGTCTCTCCCAGCCGTCGCTCTGCTTCATCACCGTCTAATTTTCTCAGTCCTGAAAAAGTGAGCTTGCTTTTTGTGAAATCTATGCAGACACCTAATAGAGTGTGTGTAAAAACATCAAAGGATTTTTAAAATTCCTATTTTGTTTTTAATGAATGCATTATCAAACTGCTCTGCTTTCTAGAACTAAGGCTCAAAACTGAAAAACTAGCATTGAGAAAAGCTAGAGTCAAAGATGATATAAATTGAGAACATACAGGATTTCATCCAGGAATCTAGGTAACCAAAACTTTAGCTAGTTTTATAAAGAGTCTTCAAAGAAGTGTTTTCTAAACGCACATGTAAAATTGTTATGGAAATCTGACTTTAAATTGCTTCTGAGAATTCTGTCTTCTGTCATTGAAAAGAAAGATAACGATTAAAGAAGGACCGGGGGCCTGCGTGGGGTGGTCAGGCCGGGCTCGTGAGGGAGCGCTGTGTTGTTTCCGCCCGTGTTGCTTTGCCCTCTCTCTGATGCGTACGTAGGAAACGGTGGGGCACGCCTTGCACGTCCAGGAGAGGCCTTGGGCCCCTTCACCGTGCGAACCCGGATTTGGAATTGTGTGTACTATTTGAAACCTCGTCTGAAAGGAGGTTCCAAATAAACCTTTTCCCGCGTGGAATGTCAATGAACTGTCTGCTTTTAATCAATAATGGGGCATTAACTCCCCAATAGCACCGTCACCGTGAAACGCAGCCCAGGTCCCACCGTCCACCATTGAAGTACTAGACACTGACGCAGTATTCGACCAGACTCTGAACGTGTCTGATGTGGGGGGGAGTAGTGCCCACATCTACCTTAACGGAAAGAATGACCAGACCTTGGCAATGTTGTGGCTGAACAATAACCAGCTCAGCTTGCATTCCAAATGTGTTCCCAACAGAAAAGGAGATCGACTTGGTAGGAACAGAAAAATACAATAAAATAGATTTCTTCTGTTGGCAGAGCATATATATTTATACATTCTTCTGTGTTTAGCTCACTGGTTAGAAAACAGTTCCTTGGAAAGACTGCAGGACACGAATGTTTTCAATTTGAGGTTGTACATTTCATCTAATTCCCTGGGACAAGGTTCACTGCCCTGGAGGGGGCTTGGCTCCGTCTTTACAACACACACTAATGAAGTTAGGGTTTGGGACAGAGAATGGCTGGTCCACATCAGACAATCACGTGAACTTGGAACGGTTTCCCACGAAAGTCTTCAACAGCTATGTAATCGCACTCTGGACAGTGGGCTCCTCTGCCGTGTCCAGACGCAGGTGACTGACTGCCCTCACTCCGGGCACTCGGTACCTGCCTGCTTTTCAAACTTGGACGTGGCGGTGACCATCATTTTCGCAAAGGGAACCTGGATGCGATTGGTTATGCCGAAGGCCGCTTCCCCATACCCTGAGCACAACCTGAGAGGGTCGGTTTGGGCTGAGCATGTTTGTCTTGTCCTCGAAACTGTCTGACGTAAGTGAAGGTGCAAAAGAAAGGCGTCGCTCATACCTTTTCATGTTGAGATGGCTGTAGTGAGAATAGGGATTTTATCTCATCGGACCCAGCCTGCCCGAACGTCAAGGACGTGGGTCACACTGGGTGTGAGCCGTGCCCCGACCCCAGCCTGCACACCTTTGGCTGTGCCTCCCAAGGCTTTATTCTGACTATCCTAAAAGACACATGCAGCTCTTCAACTTGGCAGATGTCTTGCCTATATCCTCAGAGTGAGTCACAATTTGTGTTGGGCCAGTAGGTGGAAAAACCTTGATTTCGCGAATTCCTGTATCTGTGGGGGATGGACCATGGGCTGTCATTTCCTGACGGAGTGTGGGAATTTCCATTTCTGTGTGCGATGCTGCATTTGTCCCGGGTGGGGTGTCCAGCACCTGTGAGGCTGTGCGTGGGCTGTGCAAGTCTCCATCTGGGCCTCAGTTTCCTCCTTCCTAACTGAAGCAGGGTGGGCCAGATGATCTCCTTAGGCCCCATCTAGCTTTTGCACTCCGCAGTCCAGCGCTTCTCCTGTGCGCCGGAGGTCAGGGCATCAATTGCACTGATCGACTAGAGACAATCCGGGCTGTCCAGCCAATGAACTCTTCCAGCGGACAAATGTGCGTGAGCAGTGACAGCAAGCCCCACAGGAAGTGTGTGCTGGGCTTGCTGGAACGATCAGTGGAAGTCCTGGCTGCTGAAGCACTCCTAAGCGTAAGGCAGGCCTTGTCAAATGACAGTGCCCCATCAGTGCCGGGGGCTTCCCGGGAGACGGTGGCCTGTTTAAGGTCTTGACAAGCAGCAGGAGATGTAAGGATGCAACCCAGCAGCAGAAGGTCTTGGGTCCCTCCACACTCCTCACTGTCCCTACCAACTCAAATGTCCCAGCCTCATACTCGGGCAAGTCACGTCACTGTTCTAAAATGTCTCTTTGGTTATTTATTTTTTTTAAATGAAGATAATATCTACTTTTCAGAGTAAAAAGCTTAAAGATCATGTACTTGAAAGTGGCTAGCAAATAGGTGGAGCTTGATGACTAGGGAACTGAAACCAGCAATTTGTGAAAACAGACAAGCAAACAACAAACAAGACAACCTTCTCTGAAAGCCGAGGGGCAGAAAACGAGCCCTGGTGTAGCGAGCGACACTTCGCAGGGCGCGCCGGGACTCGTTTTACCGAGAGTGCCTGCGAGTGCCGGGGCCGCAGCGCTGGCAAACAGTGAACTGGGGCTCTAGGTCTTCTGTTCCAGAAACTGTTGCGTTCCTTTCACAATATGCTGCCAACACACCATTACACTTGGTATGTTTTATAGCTAAGGTTGGACCGATGATGATTCTGGAGAAGGAAATACATGATCAGAAATGGTCACGGTACCTATCGGGGGGTTTACCCTTGTGCCCTTTTTATGTCATTACCCCAACTCTCCTGACTATGATTTAAAACAAACCCAGGAAACCCTGGCCAGTTGCTCCTCGGTTGGAGGGAACCTTAATTCCGACACAGCTCCTAGGGGTAGCTGGAAGATTTGAATATTTCTGGGAGGTCACTGTCCAATTTCGAAATAACTTTATAAATGGGTTTCTTCCAGGAAGGATCTGAGTCTTTCCCCGCGGAGACAGCCCTGAAGAACTCCTGTAACGTCAAGCTGGCGACTTCCAAGAAGCAATCTGGGACCTGCATTCCCAAAGAGACCCCCAGGAAGGAGGAGATGTGAGGCTGTGGAGCCCTGGAGCCCGGCCGACCCCGCCGCCTGATGCTGCCTTTCGCTATGGTGGTGACTGATGAAAGCATCCCTGCCCTGCTGGCCCCTGATTTTTGCAGCCCTAGGAAACCCCTGCTTCCCTCATCAAGTACAAACCTTAAAATGATGGTACCAACGAGCAGCCCTGGGAGAGGGCATAGTAAGGACACTCTTTCATAGCGGAAGCTGATTCCACTAACGGGTGACATTTTTCGTAAATGGGAAAGTCTGACTCTGATTGAAGTTAAACCTGTGGTTCAAAGGGGTTTTTAGCATTCTTTTCCTTAGTGCCTGATGCAGAAAAGAGTGCCCCCAAGTTTATGGGTCATACCTCATCCCACCATTTTTGGGGGCTGGCTCCTTAGGACTTGGAATCATTCCTGCTTCCAAAAGCCACCATGAGGTATGGCGGGGCCAAAGAACATGTTCCAGGACCTCACTCAGACTGGCACCGTGATCTTGGGTGGGGGCATCTCCTGGGCCCTCCAGGTCCAGCCTGGCCCGGGGCTCACCACTGCTGTACACCCAATGACCACCCCACCCCGGAAAGATGTGACAGCACTGCCCCTCCCACATGTCCCGACCCACAAGCCTCAGGAAGTACAGTCCCTGCTCCCCACAGGCCGACGTGGGTTTCCAAACACATTCTGATGGAGCGTTTGACCGGTGCATGCCGGCAGTTCCTCCCTTCCATGGGGTCGTCAATCAGCTGCTCGCCGTGATCACAGTCACAGAGAAAGTCAGGGAAAGGCAAGTGCGGTTGGTGACCAGACACGCCCAGCCCCCGCGGAACAAGGGGCTGGGCTAACAGCTGCACACAAGGAAACGTGTGTCTGGACTAGGGGTTCTCCCTAGTGATATGTAGACCAGCGACTCGCCCTTTACTGCTGCCTTATCGCTAGGGTGCCACCCGTGTGCCTTCATAAAGATCTCCAAAGGACCAAGAAGCTTGAATATTGTTTATTTGTTATTTCCAGACAGGATTTGAGAGGACTTACCATGGAAGGCCCACACATAAAACTGTTCAAGGGAGAATAAAGATAAGAACCAAAGGATGAACAGAAATTGTGGTAAAGAAAACTTGGGCTGCCCTGGCTGGGTAACTTAGTTGGAACATCGTCCCAATACACCAAGGTTGCGGGTTCAATTCCCGGTCAGGGCACATGCAAGAATCAACCAATGAATGCAGAATTAAGTGGAACAACAAACTGATCTCACTCTTTCTCAAATCAACAGATTTATAAAAAAGAAGAAAAGAAAATTTTGACCAAGAGTAGGTGCTGCAGCTGAGCCCAGCGTTTACTCCTGGGCCCCCCGGCACTCAGGCAAAAGGCCAGCAAGTTATGGAAGTTGATAACCACAGAGCATTAGGACTAAAACAGCATAATGCCCAGCAGACCTCTGCTCAAGTTTCAGAATGAAGGCTGGTTGTGTGTTCTGTTGGCAGCATCCACCTGCTGCCTGCCTAAAGAAGATACTGAGATTGAAATCTGTGTAATGGTGAGAGATTGGCCCCACACTGCCCTGGCTCTCAGTGACATAAGGACAGACAGACACAGAGGGGGATCTTTCCTAGAACTCCGACCTCATACAACCAAGTACGCGGCCTTACCTTGAAGTCGTTTCCCTTGTTGTAGTGCACATTGAGAGCTCGGAAAAGCTCCGAGTCGTGCAGAACCAGCAGCACCTCGGGGTCTGTGACGCCGTCTGCAATTGCTTGCCGGGCAAATTTCTCCATTTGGATGTAATAGAACTCACGGAAGTTGCTGAACCACTTGATCATCTGGGAGGTGATGCAGCGGTTGAACTGTGCAAACAACGGGGTGCCTCAGGTCAGCCGTGTACCGCAAGCTCTGGGAGGCAGAGCCGTCCGCTTCCAGCGCAGCACAGAGGCTACTGAGAACAGTTCTGCCAGCGTTAAAAAGGGCTTCCCTTAGAGAAGAAGCCAGGGCTATTTTCTAAGCCTATGCAGTTACATACAGAACATTCTGAGTTAGCTCTAGTGCCCATTTGAAACGAAATGCTTTTTGGCGTATTAGATTCATGAGGATTTTTCACTCATGAAAAGGTTGTCATGGGGTCTAGGTGTGACTTTAAGAGGCTCCAGGGTCAAGGCCAGTTTGGTTCCAGCTTCTGCTGCACCCAGGCTGATTGCATGGCAGCCCCAGAGCCTTCTGCCAGGTGAGGGGCCAAGGGAAAGAGTGAGGGTGTAGATCATGTATCAGAAACTTGGAGTTGCAGAATGAACTGAGACCAGAGCTTGGTGCAGGGATCAACCAAGCTACTGACTACGCAGGAAACACCTGGAAAATGCACGGGAATGATACGGATACAAAGGACGAGCCCCGCCATTGTCGGAGCTTGATTTTCCTTTGTCATGCTTGACCTGAACTTGCCTCCACTCTTTGAAACCCAGCTACTTGAATGTTGACATTGTTTTGACAGTGTCCGACTCTTTACATATTGTCTTTTTCATAGCGTCTCCAGCAAAGGCAGAACATTAGGCCACAGACACCATTTACTAATGTTCCTCTCTCCTCCCTCTGGCCCCTCACTGCGTGTTCTCGATACTATCTACAGCTTGGGGCTTCGAAGTTCAAACGCCCCACCTGCCTAGCCCAAAGTCATTCATGATGATTCAGGCTGAGTCTCAACCCAGAACTGGAAATCACACCAGTTCTGCCAATGTCAAGGGGAGTTAAGGCGTGCACAGGGTGCCCTAGGGCTTGCCTTACCCCAGGCAAAACCCACTGCCACTTGGAAGCGCGGCAGAAGTGACCCTCGGGGGGAATGATCATACCTGTACGTCAGGGAAGTAAGCCTTCAGGAGGTTGGAGCTGGGGTAGCGTGTGAAGAAAAACATTAGTTTGGCCTTCTTCAAGTGGCCTGGATTTAGACCTTCCTGGATGTGTCCCAGTGTCAAGGAAAATCAACACCAGTTCATCAAACAGTATTATCCAATTACCCAAATGGCGAATCGTCCTGTTCCTTATGGTTTTTCTTTTGTTTTGGTTGAATGGTGCATTTGCTCCGTTTTTGTGTCTCTAGCAAGTCTGATCCGATAAGCTTCTCTTTCTGGATGCTGAATACCACATATGGACAGGACAATTGCAGAATCTGAAAACCGTTTTGATGTGTAAAAGTCCCATGGCACACGTCATAGCAAATACAGTCGGTGGTACTTGGCATGTGCTTTCAGAAGAGGAGGGGAAGAGATGGCAGCTCTATCCCCAAGAAAACATTTCGAAACCCCAAGTAGAGATTTACTCTCCCTTTATGCCTCAGTTTCCTCATCTGTAAAATGTGTCAACTCAACAGTCCCGTTCTGGCTCTCACCATTGCCTCTGCAGTGCTCAGCCCACAAGCATCTAGCCAGACAGGACCAGGTCACGGTTTGCTTGGCCTCAAGGAACTTGACCAGCTGCTCTGCACCTGCCCTCTGTTCACCTGGAAGAACTTTCCCTCCTCCTTCCTGTCTCAGTGCAGACGCTACTCCTCTGCGAAACCTTTCCTTGCCAAATTAGACCTTCCTTATCCTGGGCTACCAAGGCTCTCTGTACAAACCTGTCGTAGCCATGACCTTACTGGGTTTTTTACTGCATGTTTGTCTCCCTATTTAGGCTGCAAGGACCTTATTTTTTATCTTTGTATTCCACATGCCTAGCCCAGTGCTAGGAACATAGTAGGTGCTCAATAAACATTTGCTAGCTAAAGGAATGAGTGAGTGATTAAATGGTCAACTTTAATCCATACACAAATAGAGAAATTGTATTTCGACCCACACCTCAGGCTGCGAACAGGCTCCTCCCCCTTTCACAAGACTGGGGAGCTGTGACATGCCCGCCCAGCACCAGGGTGGGAAGGAAATGACGATTTTTACACAAGGACACTTAGCATTGCTGGGGACGGTCCTGGGGCTGGGTGAGAAGCGTTATACAGGGGAATCTTGGCACTCAGGCCTGCGAGCTACAGCTTTGGGATGGTTAAGATTTCTCAGTAGGATTTATCAGTTTAGCCAAATGAAACCAACTGATTACAGTTATAGCTGGCCCTGGCACCCAGACTGCTTCCTAGAAGACCCTTGCACCCTGCCTCATTGGCCGTACTTCTTATTCTCCTTGTAGGTTCATAAATGCTATGGAAAGAATCCTGGACTTGGGAGTCCAAACACCCAGTTTCCGATACTGATTTTGCCACTCATTAGCTGTATGACCTTGGGCAAGCCACTTACCCTCTCTGGGCCATTTCTAAATGTAGATGTAGTGGGTAAAGCTTGTGCTTGGCAGTCAGACCCCACTTTTGAATCCTGGCTCTGCATACATCTGTCTCATGGCTTTGGGCGAGTTAGTTCACTTTTCCGTCCCTGCCTCTCAGATGCAGGTCTAGGGGGAGGGGGGAGGCCCACAACCTCTTATCTAAGACACTGGGCCAAAGGGAGTTCTGATTTCAGGATTTGTTATTTTATAAAGGCAATACGGTATGTGTAGCACATGTTAGTTAACCCCCACGCGGAGGCTGTGGCAGCGGTCTGTAACCCAACACGCTGATATTTCCACAGCAAAATGGGTGACTATTTACACTAAGTGGGGCAGTCTATAAATAACCTCCAATCGGTGCAGGCCAGGTTTGCCACCAAAAAAGCTCCCATCAGCCTTAAGGCAAAGAAATCACGGGGATTTTCAGAGCTCTTTGGGTTTCAGAACATAGCATAGTGGCGGCAGACAGACGTACATGAGAAATGCTGGTAGCAGTGACGCCAGGGGAAGTGCACAGCAATCGCCACCCTCGCTATTTGCTCGAACCACACCTGCTTCACCTGCCTCGCAGGGATGCCATGTGAACGCGAAAATTCTCTTACACGCCAAAGGGTCTTGCTCTTAGGTGGCTTTCACGGCCCACAGGAATAAATCTCTAATGCTCGAATGTAGGCAGCAGGAATGAGGAAATAGTTGGGAACTCACGATGCCTCCCGGGGTCCACAAATCATTCCAAAGACAGCCAAGTGCCTCACCTGTGCAGCCAGGCCCCATGGATGGGCCCTGAAACCCCCCGAAGCTCTCTGAGCCCAATCCTCATTTCACAGGGCAGGGCTCAGTACACGGTAGGCACACAGAGAAAGGTCAGCATGTGCCTCCCAAGGGAAGGACAGCAGAGAATTCTTGAGGACTGAGTTCTTGAGTTTCTTCCACCACTGCCTGACTAACAGGGAGTCCTTACCCACTGGTCTCTCATTAAAGATCCAGACAGCTGATGGCCTAACAGGGAAATCTATCTATGCTGATAGCTCTATACCTCCTAGATTCCCTGCTGCCTGAACAGGCGGTGGTGGCAGGTGAAGTGTTCTTAGCATTGGTTTCATTGTTGCTACTTGCCTGGCCTGGAACGCTCTCAGAAGCACGGAGCTTCGGGGTGTTTCCAACACCTGTGGCCAGCAGGGGGCGCCCGTAGCATTTAGGACATAAGAGCCGTTCTTGGTGTGGCAGTGTGAGCCGGTACCCGGATCCTGCTGCCCCTACTACACCGCACGACTGTTCACACCACTGACACGTGGACCTCTAGACACTCAATTCAAGGCTGCCCGTGAGAAGCAGCAGCGTGAGCTCAGCTCACTTTTAAAAAGCAACATTCAGAATCCGTCATCAAGATCGTCAGTCCTCCAAGATGCGTGTTGGAAGAGGGTTCTTTGGTCCTATGAGTTTGGGACTGCACATATTCTCTTCTTAGAGTTTCACATTGCACTGCAGCATGTTAAAGGCTCTCAGGAGTCCCGCGGTCTTAAAGGCTCTCAGGAGTCCCGCAGCGAAGACCTAACCCAGTATTTACAGAAGCTACTTTCCCCCCAATTCAACTACTACTGATATCCCGAGGAAGCTTTACTCTGGGAAACTAGCTAAGAAAGTGGAGTCTGCCTAAACGCCGCAAAGATGACGCAGTAAGGTCCAGACCCCTACACACCAGTGGGGCCCCTCAGCCTCCCCCCCACCCCGGTCTCCCCTCCCACCACACGCCCAACCCCCCAAACCGTAGGCCCCAGTCCTCTCAGCCGCGGTGTAGAAGCTGTTCCTTAAACTGAAGGCTCCTCACCCCCTTCCAGCCGCCTCAGGTCTAGCCCCTGAGGAAAACCTCTCCTTCCCCATCTGTCTCAGGATTTTCTGGCCCCTCAGATCTGCCCCGTGACTGATCCGGACAGGGCTGGGCTCTTGCCTGTGGCGCCAAGAGGCTGGGGGCGCCATGCCTCCAAGGGGGTTACTTCTGCGCCCTTTCTGCCCCAGCGTGTGGACCGCTGACCACCGAATAATGGAACTCTTCCTTCCATAGTGTGTATATCATATTTTGGAAGCCCATTTGAGTTTTAAAAAATAAATAAATAAACAAAGCCCTTTCAGACCCAAAGCAGTAAGTCGGTAGTGGTAGAATCTGATGTGTCACAGGGAAGATTAACGGACCTTCCTTCCCAGCATCCTTAAATCCCAGACTGTGGTCCCCACTTTCCCAGGAACCTAATAACCGTGAGGCACTGGGAAGGACGGCCCAGAGGCAACATTAAGAAGACCGTGGAGAAAACAAAGCAATTCCCTGTGCCACGGGGTTATTTGTCTCCGCCTCCCCCACCCTCCCGACTTGCTGTTGCTGAGGGCTCTGACAATGAGAACTTCACTACTCATAAAGGATATGTGGATGGAGGAAAAAGGAAGAACATCTGTGACCGCCCGCCGGCCGCCCTGCTCCATCTTCACGGAGGGCAGGAAGGGCAGTTTTTCCCAGCGGGTGAGAGTGAAGGGCACCGGGGGCTGCTGCCGGCTCACAACCGAGGCTCGCAGTGGGACAGCTCCCCAGGGTCGCAGGGCAGGCTCTGCAGAGCAGTGACTCAGGGAAGACGGATCCTGGGGACGATGGCCGCTCCAGTGACCTCCGGATCCCTGACCCAGTAGCTGGCTAAGACTCTGATTTTCCTGGATGTGGGAAGGCACCATCGGGGGGCAGCTTGCTGGGGAGCGATGATAGGGTTTGGAGGTCATTCTTGGAGAGATGGGTTGTCTAGGAGACTCTAGAGGCCTGGCCAGTGGTAAGTGTCCCGATGGGCCCCCAGTCTGAGCCTGGGCCTTCCTGGGCACTGCGGCCAGCAGAAGTGGGTCTTCACAGGTGCCTCCCTCGGGCAAAGTCTCCCTTCTACCCTCTGGCACCAGCCCCTGGACACTTCTGCCCAGCTGAGTCAGGTGGCCGGGAGGATCCAGTAGCATCTTTTGTAAGACTGAGTCCACAGCCCGAGACACAGCCCCAGTCAATTCTTTCTTCAGAATCTCCAGCAAAACTCGTATTCCCGACGGAGGGAACCTGGGCTCCTCAGGTTGGTATTCGACCTCAGCCGCTCTGTGATTTTCCACCCCAGGGGGGTCCCCCCTGGAGCCCTGGTGGTGGTCACTGTCCCTGGCCCAGGGTCCACACCCATAGCCGTTCCTCTGCTTTACACTGGGGGGGCCCCTGGGCTTCTCAGCCCCTCTTGGGCCCCGAGGCATGTCCCCGGGCTTGGCAGCCTGCAGGATGTGCTCTTGCAGTTGTCTCAGCTGTTGCTTCACCAGATGAAGCTGTTCTCTCACGCGAGGGCCCCCCATCCTGCCACCCTGGTTCCCAGTAGGGCCTGGTTTCGGGGGGGTTTGCTGCAAGGGAAGGCTCTGCTTCCTCTTCCGCTCCCGGGCCTTCTCTGGGCAGTGCGGGTTGTCTCTGGCTCGGGTACTGCTGGGCACCAGAGGGTGAGGGGCGAGGCCCATGCCTCGGACGATGGTCTCCACTCTGGTCCTCTTCGCCTGGACATGCTCATCCCAAAACCAGTCAGGGTCAGTGAGGCTGGAATTGGGGACATGGATCCGGGGAAAGGAGGAGTCTCTGCCCTGCTCACAGGGCAGTGGGCTTCTCCTACCTTCCATGCTGGGTTCTGCCAGCTGGGAGCAGACCCGGGATGGGGAAGAAAGCAAGCCAGAGTTAGAGTCCATCCCCTAGCTCCACAGTCACTTGCTCAGAAGCTGTGGGGTTAGCTGGGGCCCTGTGTGGGAATCCCTCCACCTAATGTCCTTGGGTCAAGGATTCAGCCTCTGGGACGCCTGGGCTTAGGAAACTCCTGGGCTGACTCTGAAATGAAAGACAGGAAGAACACAGTACCCGTGACTTTCAGTTTTTCAAACAGATCACCTGGGAACCTTGTCAAATGCGGATGCTGATTCACCAGGTCTGGAGTGGGGCAGAGACTCTGCATTGCTAACCAGCTCCCAGGTGCTGTGCCGCTGCTGGTTTGGGACCACAGTTGGAGGAGGTTCCTGAGTGATCCTCCAGGGAGAAGTTCTCCTGCCAGGGCGTAGCAATAACATCAGAATGATAGTAAAATAACATCAGCAGCGAACTGGCATAACTGACATTATGCCAAGAACTTTACATCCATTTCCTAATTTAATTATCATGAGGACTCCATGGGGATGTTGTCATTGTTACTTTACAGGGAAAGAAACAGGCTCAAGAAGTTAAGAAGTTACCTCCTGAAGTTGCCCAGCTAGTAAGTAGCAGGCTGGAGTCAAAGCAAGATTTGTCCAATTCAAAGTAACTTTCTTAGTGATTACCTGTAACAAAATCATCTGGCACTTGTTAAAAGTAGTGAATCCAGGCCCATGGACACAGACAACAGTGTGGTGGTGATGGCCAGAAGGGAGGGGGTGTGGGGTGGAGGCAGGCAAACCAGGGTGTGGTGGGGAGAAGGGGGTGGTGGAGAATGGAGACATCTGTAATAGTATCAACAATAAAATAAAGAAAAAAATAGTAAATTCAGCAGGAGGCCTGGCAGCTCCGCTAAACAGAATCCCTCAGCGCTGGGGCAGGGACGCTGCATTTGAAACAAACAAATCAAAGTTTGAGATCCAGCAGTTCCGGTCCTGGAGCTATCAAAGCATGCATTCATCTGCATCCCATCCACATTTAACAACTATGTATTAAGTACCTCCTATACAGAAGGCCTTTTCTGGACACTGGAGAGACAGTGGTGAGCCAGGCCAACAGAGCTGCGCTCTCAGGAAGCTGGATGTCTAGCAGGGGAAGAGAGAATAAACAGTTTATTTCCAGGCAGCGATACCAGCTGGGAAGAAAAAACACAATAGGGATTGGAAATGAAGGCAAGAGGAAAAGGAGGGAGCTATTTTAGGAGAGGCTGCCTAAGGCTGTTTGATTCCCACAAAGTGCTGAGATTCACTCGGCTCTAACCCGGAGGCTTCTGGTAGCAGGTATAAGGCATTAGGGGTTTACAGAACATTTGTACGTGTTACCGCATTTACCTCACACCAAACTTGAGACAGTAATTCTCCCATTTTACAGGTGAGGCAACTGAGGCTCAACAAAGCTGAGCCTGGCTCTCAGTTCCAAATCTTCTGATTCCAAATATTTGGTGCAACCATACTTCACCTGCCTCCCTGAAGATTGAAGAGACCTGACCAGAGACTGACTTTTCTGCCTGTTAAGCAGACTCTTCCTTTACTAGACGAGGTAAATGGTTTTTTTCCTCTGCACATTTCCACTCTGTGTTGCTTCTCTCGCACAAATGCTGTCAGGAGAGAGCCTGCTGTCTTCCTCCCACTTCCATCCTAAAGCTTATGTGGAATTCTCTAGCTCAGGCAAAGCTCAGCTCTTCTGCAGCTGGTGGGTCCTCGCCTGCAGACGTAGCCGCAGCCTCTACCTGGGGCCTCCTGGCGACTGGCAGGGACGCCCGCCAGAAGCCCCCGTGCGCAGTGTCACGCCAAGTGCCAGGGCAGAGGGCGGGAGGGGGCGGCAGCTGCGGTGCCATCGTGCGGAACGCGCCACTGAAAGGAAGAAGGCTGGGTTCCCGGGTCAGAGAATTAGAAAGCTCTCGCTTTGAGTAAGGCGTTTGTCAACTATCAAAATAAAAACAGACGACTTCCCAAATTAATATAACTGAAAGAACTTGTTTTCGCCAAGTTGAAGCTAACACCTTTGGAGTCACTACCCTTGACACTCATCTATGTTTTGTAAAACTCTATTCTCAGTTACAGTGGACACGCCATATTACAGGAGTTTCGGGTGTACGGCACAGCGATGGGACATTTCCCTATCTCATGGCCACCCTGATCCATCTAGTGCCCACTTGACGCCACACACAGTTGTTACGATATTGTTGACTGCATTCCCTCTGCTGAACTTGACATCCCTGTGACTGTTTTTATTACCGGCAATATTTACTTCTTAATCCCTTTCACCCTTTCATTCATCCCCCCCCCCCACACACACACACGTGCACAGTTCTCCTATCCGGTGACCATCAACACTCACCTATGCTGAGCTGTCCTGGGCTTTGTGTCCCATAAGCACGCCAAGTCCTTCACGCCTCGTGTCTTTGCACTTACCTTTCCCTCTGCTTGGAAGGCCTTTCTCCACTTTTTTACCTGACAAACCCCAACTCCTCTTCTAAAATCCAAATGAAATCTCACCACCTCTCAGAAGTGATCAGTGTGTCTTCTCCTTTAGACTGTGAGCTCCCCTTGCATCTCCAGGTAGAGCCTGACTGCCAACTCTCACCAAACAGATGCTGATGCAGAGGCTGAATACATTGTTCTGTATGCACTCCATTTAGACTGATATTTTGTTTCCTCATTAGAGGTTCTTATTTCAAATTCCTGTAGTGCCTACAGGGGACGAAGTCCATACAGAGAGGGAGGGAGGAGGGCAGGGAGTGCGCCCACCCGCAGGAAAGAGCACAGACCCACAGCGTTGCTGCTTCTCCCTTGAGAGTGTTTAAGGCCTGGTTTCTGAGGTTGCAAGTAGCAGGTCTGCTCCAGGAGGCAGACCTGCTAGGGTACGAGATGAGAGTTGGTGTGTTTCATGAAGTAACAACCAGCAGGAAAGTCTCGAGGCCAGAATCTGGAACCCCAGCCAGACCCCAGTGCAGCTGGGCGCCCAGAGGTGTCTGCGCCCGTCTCTGTGGGACAGCCGTGGAAACTCTGTATCCGGCAGAGAGACAGGAAACCTCTGCGCTGGGGCCAGCGTGCTGCCCGAAGCCCTCTGTCTGGGCGTGGCGTGAGGCAGCAATGCTTTCTGTTTGAAAATTAACCAGCAGCACGCACACACTCACTGATAAAAGGGGCGATCGTTGCAACCCTTTCAAAATAGCCTGACTGCTTTTCTTAGATTATGAAAGTAATGCAGGATCATTTTACTTCCCAAATACAGAAATGTATGAAGAGGAAAAGAAAGGCACCTATAACGCTGATTTCCAGAAAGCAACAAAATCACAGTTAAAGGGTCGGTGTTCATTTTTTCCAAAGTTTTTTCCTCTGTGTACAGATACATTTATATAATTTCTCATAATTCCATAAATATTAAAGACCAAAAATGGAATTACAGATACATAACTGGATAGCCTCTCTTCTGTCTCTTTCACCCCGAGGAAAACCGATCCACGGCGACAGCGTGAAAGTCGGCGCTGCTCTGCCGCGTGGCTGCACCGTCACCGATTCAGTCAGTCCCCTTTGACAGGCGGACTTTCCCCTGTGCTCTCACTGGCACAGCCGTGGAGACAGCACAGTGTGAAAACGGGAGTGCAGGCCTCTGAGTCCAGCGGCCGGCCTTCGAATCCTTAGAGCCCCTGACTAGCTTTGTGACCTCTCTGTACCTCAGCTTTCTCCTCAATGACATTGGAACGCCCCTGGTGCTTGGTGGGGTCGCAGGGTTTTGGTGAGGGTCCAGTGAGTTAGCGTGTGGTTTTAGAACAGCTCCCGGCACACAGGAACTTGCTGGCGAGGTGTTTGCTGTCATTGTGAGGGGTGCTGAGATGAGCGGCCCTCCGTCTGCGTCTGTGGGACCTTCGCCTGTTATTTCCTGCGGGTGCCTCTCTGCAGGCGGGAATTCTGGGTCAAAGACTAGGCCTGTGTTAAACTTCTTTACTTGTTGCCCAAATGTCCTCCAGAAATGTACCAACTGATGGGGAGTGAGGATGAAGGAGTGATGGAGAACTTTCCATTTTTATTCTGTATATTTCTGTGTTAATTGAATTTTTATAAGAATGTATTCATGCACTATTTAGATGTATACGTGTTTTTTTTTAAATAGCCCATGTGCTCTCTTACCGGCACATCTATCAAAGAACACATAACTCCTCATCTTCACCTGCACTGGGTATCGCCAGTCTTTGAAATCTTTGCCAACATGATGGATGACAATGTTATCATTTGTATTTCTTTGATTCTCAGTAACCTTGCTCATTTATATATATTTTTTGGGAAATATTTATGTGGTAGGTATATATTATAAAACTTAAACATGTTTATTCCATTTGAGTAAATAATCCTGCATCTAAGAAGTAAAATCAAGAAAATATACCCACAGATCTATGTAAAAAATGATCATCCTAGTATTATTTATAAGAGAAAAGATTGACAAAATGAATTATAAAGTATGGTATCATCTGTGAGAGACCGTATTATGCAGCTATCATTTTAAAATCATGTTTAGGAAGAGCTTATAAAATATTATTTTATAATAAGTGGCAGAGAGAAATTACATACTAAAAATACAAAGAAAAGCAATGAGAAAGAAATACATTAAAACATAAAAACATAAACAATAGTTCTGAGTGATGGAGCCACAGGTAACTTTTTTTCTCTACTTCTTTTTTCTGTATGTTGCATATTTCCAATGGGTGTGCTTTGACTTTTCTAATTTAAAAGGGCAACCTTTGCTTTTGGCGATTAAAAACGTCCCCTTGTGGGAGAGGCTATGCTAGGGCTGTATGGGAATTTCTGTACATTCTGCTCAGTTTTGCTGGGAACCTAAAACTGCTCCAAAAGATTAACTCTATTAAACAAACAAACAAACAAAGCTTGCATTTTCTCCCATCGAGTCTTTCCCAGGTATAAATTGCTAGGCACCAGACATTAAAAAGCCCCACTAGAAAAGCCAATTTTGCTACAAACATGAGCTCAGAGCACAGGGCTCAGGAGGGATCTGCAGTTATACAGGACTTTATAGCTGGAAAGTGTAATGTGAAGGCGAGGCTGGAGTTTGAGTAGTAGACACGAGAAAGAAGCTGTGTGCCGTCTCCTCCCAGCTGAAGCCGTAGAAGCTGCGAGCCAGAGCTGAGAAGACAGGCAGCGTCTGCGGCGCTACCAAGGGCACAGATCACCGCCTGACATGGGGGCCCTCCTCCCAGTGAGTCCATGCCCTCCCTGCCCTGGAGCTCTCCCGCATCTCTGCTCAGAGGGGTGAGAGAGGGGCTTCTCACAGGCCCGGCTGAGATGAGACCCAGCTCCCCTTCTGTGCTGTGTCCCCATTTAGGGAGCAGCAAACACCCCCGACACACTTCATGGGGGCCACCGGGGACAAATCCAGAAAGCAAGGTGGGTTGTGGGGAGACTTTAGATAAAAGGCACATGCAAAGCCCAGGACATGCTAACTCTTCCTCATCACTGTCATCGACCCTCAGTCCAGATGTATACAGGATCTATCATTACTTCCTTGACAAAGCTCCTGCCAGGTTTTTGTCAGGAAAACTGAGTGTTTCTCTTTCCAGGATTTTGTTTCTTCATTTCCTAGACTCAGGTGGATTCCAACTGAACCAGCCTTGTGCCCAGTAGATAAATAATTCACAATATGGTTGGAGAAATAGGGAGGAAAATGCCTTCTCCTGAAATAACCTCTCCTATGCAGATATCACAGGACCTAAGGGTCTGCCATGGGCAATTCATAATAGTGATCACTCTATCATACATTTATATCAAAACACACTTTTGTCTGACCCCCACACGGTATTCCTGAACCATCAAGTACTTCCATCAAGTGCTTACCAAGCTCAGCAAACTTCAGCTGCCAATCTAAGACTTGCTCGGGGTAGCGCATCTCTAGGTTAAATAGCATTGTCATGCTTTTCTCAGGCGTTTTCACATGCAGCCTCATCGCTGTTTCATTCTCTGCAATGGGGCAACTGGGGGGGGGGGGGTGGCCTGCGTGACCCTGCGTGCACCATCTGTCCTGAGTCCGGCCCTGAGCAGCTCTCCCTGCCCCACTGACTGAGGGTGGAAATGGGGAGTGGAGATCAGCCTCACGACTCAGGCCACACAGCCCTGTTCATCAGCAGACAAACATACAACCAAGTCGGAGCCCTTCCAGTGCCATCCCTGGTGCCCCTGCAGCCCTACTGAGAGATCCAGCTCCCGCTGTCGGGCCGCGGGTGGGACGCGCTGGCTCTGTGAGACCTTATGCAAGTTAACTTTGCCTCTTTTCCCCTGTTTCTTCCTCTGTCAGACGGGGTTGATGACAGGGACAACCCCTAGGGCTGTCGTGAGGATCACAGGTAACAGCACAGACCCAGTGCCTGCACTCTGCAGCCTGACGTTGGTAATTCCTGGGACTGCAATTTCCTTTCCCCCAGGGCTGGTTTGGGAGGCCCTGCAGCCAGGGAGCATTAGCGCTGGAAGGGGCTTAGGGCTAACCTGGTACAGTGAGCACTTTCCAGACTTTTAGATTTCAACTGTTCATAAAATAAAAGAAAATAATTGGGCCAGCTTGAGAATTGCTACATTTTATTTGCAGGTAAGGACACGAAAAATAACCCTACAGAAGACTACATCTGCTATCATTTCTATTTCATAAAAGAAAAGAATCTTAACTACCCTGTTGTTAAAAACAAAAAAGGAAGAAGAGCATAATATCCAAATAAATATATCTTAAAAAAAAACAACTCCATGCATTGTCTATTCAGAAAACCAGTGAAAAGATCACAGACCAGTGTTGGGGAACCTTGGATGTTCATGCCACAACCTTGCCTTATGGATGAGTCAAACAAAGCCCAGAGAGACGAAGTGACATGCCAAAGCTCACGCGGTGGCTGTGATGACTTGCCACTATCGAGGACGACACCTCTGGACATGGGAGGTCTGTTCATGCGTCTGTGAGTTAAGACAAGTGCCCCGGGCTGTGTGTGAACAGGGCTGAGCTCTACCACCCATTTGCTCTCGAGCCACACTTTCTGCATTTTCTACTTTTCTAAAACGGGGATGACAATTGCCCCCTCACTCCTTTCTCAAGACAGAGGTGAGAACCTAATGAAAGAAGAGATTCAAAAGTGCTCTGGATGGGGCGGTGAACACAAAATGCAATATAAAGATGATGTATTAGAGAATCGTACACCTGAAACCCATATAATTTTATTAACCAGTGTCACCGCAATAAATTCAATGTTTTAAAAAAGCGCTCCGGAGAAGCACACCAGGGCATGTAGGTGTGAGATGTCTCCATGGCTGAATTTACTTGAAAGTATTTCAGCCAACAAAAATAGGTGGAGCGAATATGGCAACATTAACGACTGTCAAATCTAGGTCTCTGCTCGTCTCTCCACTTTCCTGCATGTGTAAACATTTTAATAATACACATTTTGTGTTTTTACAAAGTGCTCTGGCAAGGTAAATGGAAGAGATGGTGTTACTCACAGAGAAGACGCCCTCAGGGAGGTCCAAGTCCTTGGCTCCGGGGCAGGTGGGGCCCGCCACCCCAGGAGAGGGAGCAGCCCACGCTTCACCAGCCCTGGACACACAGAGCCCTGGTCAGGAAGTGATTTTGGTTTCCCAGCTTCCTCCCCAGACAGGCCTGGTGCCTGTGGCTAGGTGAGGGAAGCCTCCTGCCCCTTCTCAGTGCAAGTCTGACAGGCCCAGCCCTGCTGCAGCCATGGGCACTGGGGACAGTGGGGGCCGCCTAGCACAGCCAACCAGTGTGGGGGGCTTATGAATATGCAGATACAGGCCAGAGCTGGTTGGCTGCCCCCCTGCCACGTCCCATCCCTGCTTCAACTCCTGCTCAGAAAAGCCAGCTAAGTGAGGTCCTTCCTGAAATGGTCATCTCTTCAGTCCTTGTCCAAAGACCCATAGAGCCCCTTGAAAATGTGGGGACTACATTACCCAGCAGAGTCTTCGATTGCACTGGCCTACAGCAGGGAGCTCCTGACCGCTGCTTCCAAATTCCCCAGTGAAGCAGCTCCAAAGTGAACATCTTGCTCCCTTTATCCTCCTGAGGATACTGAAATCGGCCCAGCACCAAGATATGGCATCTCGTTTCTACAGGAAGGGGAGGCTGGGTGGCTTGTCCCTCCCACAGAGGCCCAAACCCTGGCGGACAGGCTGTTTGCTGGGCCCAACGCCATCATTTCTGGCAGAGCTGGGGAGAACTCACCAGTCAAATCAGCAACACCTGAACATCACTTGAATTCTGCCATCTTCTCCTTCAATTTGGGAAGTGGAGTGAGTTGTGAAATTCAGCGATGAAAATCAATGAACTACAGCTCAACTTAACATGGATAAATCCTCCAAATATAATGTTGAGTAAAAGAAGAAGGCCGCAGAATGATGCAGGCCCTGTAATTCCGTTTATGTTCCATTCAGAAACAGGCCAAACAATATGTAGATCTTCAGTGAGTTTTCACCTATCCCTTATTTTTAATTACAACTGAATGGAGAGCTAGATAGATGGAATCTAGGTGCCCCACAGATGAAAGGTTGGGCTCTAGCTCTGTCTACCATCTGATCCATAATATTCAAAAATATATAAGCAAGGGTGTGAGTTCAGACCACTCACACGAATATTGGGGATTTCAGGTAAGGGAAGAGAGTGCTGTGTGTACTGTTTAAGCTGAGCTGCCGCAGTGTGGTGTTTTTTTCATTAACTGAGGCATTTATCCTTCCTTGAAAAAAATTTTTTTATTACATAAGTTGAAAGTACATACATCTTTCCCTCAATTTAAAAACTAGGGAAAACCAAGTATAGTTCAGAATGCATGCATGTTGAAGCTACAAAGAAATTGAAGGGATGGTTAATATTGGGTTGGCCAGAAAGTTCATTTAGTTTTTTCTGTATGATGGCTCTAGTAGCACTTAGTTGTCTTTAACTTCATTCAAAACAACTTTGTTAGATTGCATTGTGACAGCTGTCATATCTGTGTGCATTAAAAAAAATCAAAGCTGGTAAATTTTTGTGTAGCCATTTTAATATTGAAGAAGGAAGAAAAGCAATATTTTAGGCATATTATGCCTTATTATTCCAAAAAAGGTAAAAAACACAGAAATGCAAAAAATATTTGTGCAGTGTACAGAGAAGGTGCTGTGACTGATGGAACATGTCAAAGGTGGTTTGCGAAGCTTCGCGGTACTATTGACATTTTGGCTAAATAATTCTTTGCTGTGGGGCTGTCTCACGCACTGGAAGATGTTCAGCTGCACCCCTCGCCTCTACCCACTAGAAGCCAATAGCGGGAGATAGCCGACACACTCAAAATATCCAAATCAGTAAAGTTATCGGTGAAAATGAAAAATTTGTCTTTTACTTTACAGAAAAAACTAAAAGGACTTTTTGGCCAACCCAATACGTAATTCAGTGGAGCGGCGGTTAACTCTGGAGGAACAACAAGGAGGGCCACACAGGACTCTTCCATTCCTTTCGCTAGGGTATTCCTTTTATTAGTTTTCTTTAAACCATACACCTGTATTTATACACTCTTTTGAATATATATGTTAAAATAAAATTTAAAAAATTCTCTCTTGAACCTGCCACAACTTATATTCATAAACTCCTGTCCCAACAGATAATGCTGAGTCTTGGTGGCTCGAATACAGAAGAGGGTAGAAGTCTATTGGGCTGCACCTTGGACTCCACAGAAGCTCAATGTAACCTTTATGCTTTGAGAGGGACTTTGCGTGCGACTGTGCATACGTGTGTGTGTGGTGTGTGTATGGCTGTAACATCTAAGATTAATCTGGGTGATCACTGAAATTCCAGGATAAATGCTTTGCCACATCATTCAGGCTGGTGCTTATAAACCTGAGATAAGAATCTTGAAAATTAGTTATTTAAAACTGGAAAAATTAAGTAGCCATCTGAAAAATGTTAATAGCAACACCTGCAAAGGATTGCTGTCAGCCCTAATTACTGTTCCTGGATTCTTTAGCTGTATCCAGCAGTATTGTAAGCATGGCAGTATTTAGTCATTCTACTTGTATTTATTGAGTACCCAGAGAGTACCAGACACCGTATTCTGTACCGAGGATCCAGGAAAACACAGGCATAGCTCAGAGATGCTTTGGGTTCGGTTCCAGACCACTGCAATAAAGCGGGCTGTACTCTTTTTGCTGGTGGATGGTCTCGCCTTCAATTTGTAAAAAAAAAAAAAAAACAAACCAAAAAACACAACAATAAAATGTAAACAACAATAAAACGAAGTGCAATAAAATTAGGTATGCCTGTAGAATCATCTCTTTCCTCCTGCTACTCTGCCCAGTAGAGGAGACAGACAGGAAATTAGGACATTACAAAGCAACGTAAAGACACAATGCTTTGGAAGCACAGAAAAATTATGTTAACTCTACCTGAAGGAATTCAAAAACACTTTAGAGGATGATTAGGAGTTCCTAGGTAAATAAGAGCTGGGAACAACCCACACCGACATCTAAAGGAGTGAGAAGCACTTCGGGGCTATGCTGGGTAGTGTGGTAGGAAAAGCTCAGCACCTCTGGGAAGGATCACAGTGTAGCCAGAAGCCGGGTGCCTGGTCAAGCTGTGGAGTTTGGACTTTATCCTACTCACAGGGAGAAGTGATACAAAGAATTTGAGCAGGGGCGTGACAGGATTAGATTTGCAATTCAGAAGGAACTTTGACACAGGTGTGGAGGATGGACAAAGTGAGTGGAGGTCCAGGACAGATTCGGAAGCTTCAAAAATAATCCAGGTGAAGGAAGCCAAGGACTTGATCCTGGACAACAGCAGGGCAAAGATGCTCTATTACTAGTTAGGGCTTCCGCCCAGCCCTCCACAATTCCAGTGCAAGTGCTTTCAGAGTCCAGGCCAGATGACTCACCTGAAGAAACCAGTATGAGCAGTAACCAAGTGGCTCACTCATTCATTCATTCTTAATTCAGCCGGAAGCTCATAGAAAACCTTTTCTATTAGGAAGGTGAGCTAGGAAACTAAAGAAGGCGTGCTATGTGCTTTCAACGGTCTGCCCAAAGCTGGGAGGCCCACAAATATTTATTGCACACTTAACGTATGCCAGTCTCTGTTCTCAGCGCTGGTGCCACAGCACTGAACAAGCCAAGGTCCCTCATCTCATGGAGTTTATATATTCTAGGGCTAGAGTGACAAATGAATAGCCCCCATGCACAGGATGAAATAGCCAATGAAATGCACAGGATGTATGAGGAACAATCAGCCTGGCTGGAGAGAGTTTGAGTAGGGAGTAGGGATGATCAGAGGTCGTCGCCGAAGTGTCCCCTGCCCAAGGCAAGCAAGTGTAAAATCGGGCAGGCGAGTCGCCAAGGTCCAGGTTCAAAGTCCGTGTCCGCCTGCTGCTCTTTCCCGCTAGTGCAAAAGAGGAATGTCGTGGTGCCCCTGGCTCCCAGGACAGAAAAGAGCCAAGCTCCGCTGAAATGTCGGGGGGTGGGGTGCGGGGCCCGGGGACAACCAGTCGTAGGCACCATCGCGAAGGCCGGTCCAGGCCGGCGGGCAGCAAAGCTGGTGCCGAATCACCCCACAGCTGAGGTTCACGCGCACGTCCGGCCGGGCTGCGGCCGGCGGGCTCCCCCAGCCCGCCAGTGGTTCGTTCCGGACACCCCTCCCCGCGCGGCGGTGCCGCGGCCCTCCCCACTTCCGGTTGCCGCTGGGGCCCCACATCCGGTGTCCGCCCGCCCTCCGCTCCCCGCCGCCGCCGCCGCCGCCGTCGCCGCGATGCTGTCCCGGTCTCGCTGCGTGTCCCGGGCATTCAGCCGCTCGCTCTCCGCCTTCCAGAAGGTACGGTTCGGCCGGGCCGGGCCCGGGCCGCGGCGGGCGAGAAACCCGCCGGTGGGCAGACGGGCTGCTGGGGCGCGGAGGTGCGGTGCGCCGGCCAGGCCGGGCACCAAGGGCACCGGGACGCAGAGGCCGCGGGGCTGGGTGGCCTAGGGCTGCTGTTGCCCTCGGCGCCTTCTTGCGGAGCCCAGCAGCCCCTCGCCTTCCCGAGGCTACGGGCGCACCGTCCCGGGTTGTACCCTCCCCTGCGCGCCGGGGCTGAGGAGACGCCTAGAGCCGTGCCCGCCCCGACACGAGCCTCAGAGTTTGGGAGGAGGCGCCGTGAGTCCCCCGACGGTGTCCTGGGGCCCGTCCGTTCTCTTCTGTTAGAATCAGTTGGTATTCGCTCCCGCCGGGAAGTTGAGATGCTTGGCAGGCCCAGTGTGCCGAGTCTGAGAGCCGTGGTCATTGCTTTTACGTTTTGGACTCAGAAGCTTCACCTGCTACCAGCATTTGGACAGCTTTGAGTATTTAAGAGAAAAAGGTGTTTCTTTCCTTATTTCGTCTTGGGTGACGTCCATAATGTGTTCTTTCTCAACAGGGGAACTGCCCTCTAGGGAGACGTTCCCTGCCTGGTAAGTTCTGCCTTCGCCGTCGTCCGAAGTGCTCTCCTCCTGGTCAGGGTGTGTGAGGAGTCGGGGTGCCGGAGTTGCTCCGCGCAGTGCTCAGACACATAGGCGTGAAACAAGATGCTATTTAGTCATAACAGCGATCATTTACTCGTTCAGTACGTAGTTACAAAGTTTCCACTGCATCCATGTCAGGGCTACAGCAATTGAAGATTCTTGTCCTCCTGGAGCTTACAGTCTAGTGGAAAAGACAAAGTGTAAATTGCTAAGCAAATGAACCATCACAGATTTTGGTTAAATGCTGAGAGGAAAGCTGACGAAGGGGGCAGCAGACTCCTCTACAATAGATGACTTTAAAGCAGTGCACTGAAGAGCAGGAAGAGGAAAGGGAATGGCATGTACAAAGTCCCTGAGTAAGGAAGGAACTTAGCAGTGCCTCGGAACTGGAAAAAAAAAAAAAAGGTGATTTGGTCGGAGCATTTAGGTTAAGGGAGAGAGTGGCATGAAATAGAAGATGGTATAGAGACCACAGGAAGGAATTTAGATTTTATCCCAGTAATTTCTTATATGCCTGGGATATTTGTTGAATGAGTCAATCTTATTGTGGGCTTTCTGTGCGTTTTTTAGTTAATCATTAAGAAACACTACTAGAAATATTCTGTTTTACAAATGCAGAACCCAAGGCTCAGAGAGGTTAAGTGCCTTGACCAAGGTCACTGAGCCAGGTCTACTTGACTCCTCAGCCTGACTCAAGGACTCAACAGGCGATTTATTGAGTTCTTACTACATGCCAGGCACTGTGCTTGGTGACAGAAATACATATGGTCTCTCTCTACCCTCAAGGATCTTACATGCTAGCTGGAGAAAGAGCAGGTATATTTTTATCCACACATAGGAATGTACTTACATTGTGATTATTATGAAGGAGAAGTGCAGGGTGTAATGAGAGGGTGGGATGATGTAGCCCAGTTGGGGAAGGTAGAGTGTGTGGTGGGAATGTCAGTTCAGGCTTCTACGAAGAAGTAACATTTAAGCCAAGCCTTGAAGAGTGCATGGGAGTTATCCAAGAGAACGATATTTCAGGCAAAATGAATTGCTTGTGCAAAGGTTTTCAGGCTGGAAGTGACCTGACTGGTCACGGAAGTGGGAATGAAGCATCTGACTGGAAGCAGCCTTGTGCTGGGGTTTTCACTGTGGCTTGGGGCTTCGCCTCCCCAGCTGGGCTACATCGTCCCACCCTCTCATTACACCGCGCACTTCTCCTTCATAGTGAAGTACCTTAACCTGTGGAAGTACCTTAACCTGTGGAAGCCTCACACATAAAATGGGAATAAAGGCAGATGGTGTTCCACTTTAGGGAGTGGTGAGACACGAAAATCAAAATCAGGTCATTATGTGAAAGCTTTTTATAAACCCTAAAACACAGTACAAATGAAACTTGTTGGGTGAACTCTAAATTGGACTCAGGGTTCTAAGAATCAGCCTGGGCTGCTGGCTGTTCTAGGTCAGAGACATGCTGCTGTACTTGGGATTTGTGCTGTCGAGGCATTGGCTGCTGGACATAGAGGTGACTTGACTCTGAAACCCTGGGGATGTTTGTGGGGAGGCGGGCGCAAAAGAGAGCTGTCTCCCGTTCGGTGTCTCCTGAACTGCTGGTTGAGAAAGGGTTGTTAATAGATTGGGGGAAAAATGAAAGAATATACTCAAGTGAGGCCGCTGTTGTAGTTGGTTATTAGTTGGGGAGCACAGTTATCTGTGATAAGGTAGTGAAGCAGAACGGGACTCCCACCTGTTGAGTGTTACCAGACTAGAAGACTTCTGGGAGACAGTAAACTGAAAGGAAGGATAATGATTTGCTCAGTCTTAGGACAAGCTGGAGAGTGTAGGCCCAAAGTAGTCCAGTCTTTGCTACTAGGGATTAGGCAATAAGACTTCCAGCCCAGTGCGTTTCAAGTAACCAGGGAAACAACCCCAGGCCAAACATTCCCACTGCTTCTCAGATTAGGCCATGTGGAATTATAGGATTGGCTAATATGTATCCTTCTCAAACTTCAGTGCGTTGAAGACTTTGGGAGTAGAGACATTTTATTAGGAAAACCTATTAGGGATAATGAAAATTTATGAATTTTAAATTGGATAAGATAAAACTATTTCAGACTATGCCCTTAGAATTCTCCTCAACCACGTACCCACTCTCAACCCACATACCCGTTGCTCTCTGCCATTATGGTTCCTTTGGTGGAAAAGTTTAGGAAGCAGGACTCTGTGAAAAAGATGATATTGCTGCCTATAGTTGATCCTGCTCTGTCTCAGAGTTAGAGGGTGAAGAGACTCCTTTCCCTCCCCAGCAGGTATCCTGTATAAGATTAAGAGTTGCTGGTTAAGAGTTGTTTTCTTTCTTGCAGGGGTCTCCTTATGTCAGGGACCAGGTTACCCTGACAGCAGGAAGATTGTGTAAGTATCACTGGGGAGTACAGTTATGTGGCCACGGGGTATTTATGATACCAGTTCTACATTTGACCATTTGCTCTCTTCACTGGCTTCCAGGGCTAGAAACCTAGGTTGTCGTGCTGACTTAACCTTGATGTTAATTTGTGACATGTGACATGTGGCTTGAGCTTAAGCCCCATGTCAAGTTCTGGATCAGGAGTGTGCCTGTCCTAAGGTGTTTAGGTCATAACAAAAGTGAAGTTGGAACCCTTTTTTATGGTTAATAGGTATAGAAGGGTATTCCTAAACAGTATTCTGGTTGGATACAAGTGCAGCTGAAGGGCTGGAGGGCGTATTTATTATGGAAATTGAGAGCATCCTTTTGATAGCACAGTTACTCATTTTTGAAACAGTAAAAGCAACAGGCTAGTCGATTGAGTCCTGGGACTTTGACTAGTTGGGGGGAATGCTATTATTGCATAATACAAAGTTTGGAGAAAGGCCACCCGTGTGTGTTTCAGATTAACTTCTGCTTGTGAATGTTGCTTAATGCTACTTTGCCTTCCAAGTATTTTCAATGTGGCGGTAAGAGGATGCTCTCTAGTTCCCTAGTAAACAGCTATCAAGCTATTTTCTCTGCAGGGACAATCTTCAGAATGAAGGGTGAGCAGATTAGCTCCTTCACTGTGCTTTACAGTGGGATTATTTTTTATTTTTGAGAAGATGATGCACTCAGTACTGGAAGTATGAATTCCTGTTATTTTTAGAGGGCAGTTTGGCATTCATAAGTCTTCGAACTGTGGATACTTTTTTTTTTTTTTTTTTTAAGATTTATTTATTTAATTTTCAGAGAGAGGAGAAAGGAGGGAGAAAGAGCAATGTATGGTTGCCTCTTGCATGGCCCTCATGGGGACCTGGCCCGCAACCCAGGCATGTGCCCTGACCGGGAATCGAACCGGGACCCTCTGGTTCCCAGCCCGCGCTCAATCCACTGAGCTACACCAGCCGGGCTGTGGATACTTTTTGATCTAGCAATTCCATTTCTAGGAATCTGTACTGAAGTCCTGGTCTACCCAGGTTTTTCTCTGAGTGGCCGGCCACACAACAGGTTCGCTAAATCATGCTGTGTTAACATGTTCACGCTAGGACAAGTAGAAAAAGCAGGTTATAAAATGGTTCCATTTTCTACTGTCTGGTATAATCCCATTATAAATGTTCTTTTTGCTATTTCCAAATATCCTACAGTGAACACCTAGTACTTTTATAATTGAAAACATTATTTAGAGAGATTCAAAATGTGCTACTCATCTGCAATTTGAATGAAAGTTGGAACAACAACAAATCTCCATGCAGTAAATCCAACAAAGAACTATTTGAAAGTAAATTATTTTTTAAAATCCTAACTTTGAGTGAGATTACACATTAGGGCTATCACCCTAATCTAGTAAGTTTTTGAGTTGTATATTTTTTTATGTGAATAAGATACCCACTTTATTTGAAACATCTTTTATTGTAAAACTGTTTTTAGCTTTGTTTTTGTTTAATAGGTTATAAATTTGTGTGATCCAAAAGTACAGAGCGTCCACGAGAAGCCTGTGCCCCCAGCACCACCACGCTCCTCTCCCAGAGACTGCCGGTGCCCGGCCTCGGGCGCCCTCGCAGGGCGGCCTCTGCGTCCGCGCACTGGGCACTGGGCCTTGCCCACATGCTGCACGTGGTTATGAACTCTGCACGGGACACTTCGTGTTCTGTGTTGTTTTATAGCATGCATTTTCCCTCGATTCTACATAGAACTTACACTTATTTTGACATTATAAAGGTAAAAATACCAAAAGGAACTTGTCTGTTTTACTCTCCTCCTATAAAGGTGCTTGGTGTAGAATATTCACGTGGCCCTGAAATGTAGGCTGTGAAAGGCCCCTCAGTCTGCCCAGAGATGACCACTGTGTATGCTTTCCTGCACACAGAGTGTTCTCATTCTCTGGGTCACATTATTTAAAGTTAGCGCCATATCAAAAAATACCTTGGTCTTTTGAGGTTCCTCTTTAATGAGTCCAAAATGCACTAGGATATACCACATGAAGGGCTTTTTTGCATAATAATACCTGTTTTACTTTCAAGCTAACTGTCTCGTCTAATTGCCTTATCTAATCTAAATCAGCAATCCTATGGACAGAAATTCCATTGTATGTGGCACAAAGGCATGCAATTTCTCTTACTTGGGTTTAGTTAAGAAAAAACCTAGGGCTTGACCAGAAAGTTAAGTTCTTTTGGTGAGTGTGCAAAGGACCAAGATGCTTATCTTTTTCTTCAAAGAACCAAATGTAAGTCTCTTTTGTGGAGCTGGCATTTCACTTCCCAGTGGGATCCTGGACTCAGACAGTGAGCTCCCTGCTCAGAGCACTCAGGTCATCCCGGCTCTTCCCCAGACCTGCCAGGGCAGCTTCTCTGGGGATGGGGCCTGGTGAAGTTCCCCCAGGGGACACTGATGGGCAGCCCTGGTCAGGAATGACTGATTTAAAGGGAAAGCGATCCATGGTGCCTCAGACGTGAGTGGTTCGCTTGCTAAAGGAGTTTACTTTTATGTTTCTTTTATAGTGTTAACAATAGTAGTGTCTTCAGCATTCGCTTCTTCAGAACTACAGCTGTGTGCAGTAAGTACCTGCCTTCAGCTCTGCCTTCTTGGGAGTGGCGTTTTAATGGGAAGAGCAACAATTGTCTGAGTTTAATTTTAAAAATTTTAAGGAAAAAGAATATGGATTACATGTGATTTTTCTTTTTTGCTCTTTTCCTAGAGGATGATGTGATTACAGTCAAAACCCCGGCATTCGCAGAATCTGTCACAGAAGGGGATGTCAGGTGGGAGAAAGGTGAGATTCGAGCCCTCTCACTTCTTCCGTTTAAGTACTCTCTAAAAGTCCCCTCTCACCGCTGCTCCCCACCCCCAGGATACTCGTGGAACCTGTGGCTCCACCCTTTTCTTTACCTGCAGCTTGCTTTCTCCTGGCCCTGTAGGAAAAGGGTCTTATACCTACCACAGGGGGTGCTGTGGTGCTGGAGGCCTCCTGACAGGCAGCCTTTGACTATCTTTTCAGCTGTTGGAGACACAGTTGCAGAAGATGAAGTGGTTTGTGAGATTGAAACTGACAAGGTAGGCTTGTCCTATATCAGTGCCAATTTTTTATGGTCTCCCCTTGGTTTCTTAACCTAATGAAAGAAACAGGGACCTGTTATTTAAAATAATTTTTAACTGGCTCTAAACACAATTGTAATAATGTTGGAATAGCTCATTAAAAATTTAAAAAGCTTTAAAAGTTTAATTTTAGATTGTTCTAGGTCAGTAATTTTCAAACTTTTCATCTCATAGCATGCATAAACTAATTACTAAAATTCTGCGACACACCAACAAATACATTTTTGGGTGATCTGACAAAATAGGTATAATTTTGTTTTTTGTTTTTTTTTTAAGATTTTATTTTTATTTTTAGAGAGAGGGGAAGGGAGGGAGACAGAGAGGGACGGAAACAGCAATGTGTGGTTGCCTCTCACATGGACCCCACTGGGGACCTGGCCTGCAGCCCAGGCATGTGCCCTGACTGGGAATCGAACCGGGACCTCTTGATTCCCAGCCCACGCTCAATCCACTGAGCTACACCAGTCAGGGCAAAATAGGTATAATTTTGACTCATTCACACTGGACAGCAACTGTTGTGTTGGCTGTTGTCATTTTTTCACTTGACAGCCTCAGGGAAGAGAGGCCAGTGCCCTGCCTGTGCATGTCTTAAAGACCCTGCAGCGTGCTGATCGAACATTGCTTTTCTAGGAGTGGCACTAGACGCTGTAGTGGTAGTTTTGTAGCTCTGTGTGCGCGTGTCCGTGCGCAGGTTGTTGCCGGTGGTTTTTCAGGTATCACCTGGAAACTCATGAACTGAGTGCTGCTTTAATGTTTCTGAGAAAGGACAGAAAGGGTGAATCTTCACAACAGCATTGACTTGTCATACTCTTATTCTGAAAGCGTGGCCTTCGCATTTCTATATGCACGGTCTTACACATCTGTGTTGCAACTACCGTGACTCATGTTTGAGATTCTGTACAATTAATTTTATAATGCTGAGTAAAAATGTGGATTCTTTCTCCATCTGTCTTTCTTTTCCAGACGTCTGTGCAGGTTCCATCACCAGCAAATGGCGTTATTGAAGCCCTGTTGGTACCTGATGGGGGGAAAGTAGAAGGAGGCACTCCTCTTTTCACACTCAGGAAAACTGGCGGTAAAGAGATTCTCCCAGCTGTCGGGGGCTTCAGTGTTACCCTTTGGGACTGGGGCGGAGCATAATGTACTAATCAATTCCTTGATACCTCAAAGACAGTTTGGCATTCCAGCTGCTCTTAGTTGAGGGAATAAGAGGGGCAATACTTACATAATGCGATCTTTAAATGTCAGGTTATAGAAGAAAAAGGTGTTAAACCTCAAACACTGTTCTTTCCATGCATATTTCTTATGCTAGACCTTTTCTTGAAGATACGATAGAAATCAAGAATCTGAACAACTATAAAGGACACAGGGACAAAAACGAGGGGCAGAAACAGGAGGGAGGGGGGAGGGCTGGGGGTGGGAAGGGGTGGGGGGAGGCAGAAAATTACTTGAGCAACAATAAAATTCAAAAGTATTTAATTTAAAAAAGATTGACAGGGAAAAAAATAAAAATGAGAGGAATATAATCAACAACAACAAAAAAAACGATTCTAAAGCCAGTGATTTTTTTTTTTCCTCCTCAAACTTGGCATTAGAACCGCATGGAGACTTTAAAAGTAACACAAATGCCTAGACTGCGCAGTCTAGGGATCCTGATGATTAAATCTGGGGTTGCAAGATGCTAGTTCTCTGTTACGGTTCTGTGCATGCGTGCGTGCGCATGCGTTCTGATGCCCCCCAAGTGGTTCTGATCCGCAGCCCGTGCTGAGAGCCACAATCCTAAAGTGAGAAGCGACACTTCATGGTGTCTGTTCTGGGGAAGTTAGTGTAGCGTTTATATCTGTTCTCACTGCATTTCTAGGGAGGGCTGCTGTTTCTCTGGGGAAGAAATGAGAAGGAAACGAATTTGTGCTGAACCTTATAGTCAGTATTAGAGAATAGAAAAGAAAATAACTTTTTCTGGTTCTCAGTTGAAGGCTGTTACGACTAAAGTTTGTTTCTTTTTCATTGCTAAAATATATAGCAGGGAGATGGTAGACTGCATCGTTGAGATTGGCCAGGGCCATGCAGAAACCCGGGATGGAAGGAATCTGCAGTGGAAGGACTAGAAGGCCAGGGAAGAAGGTCGATTCTTCAGTTGAAGAATTTCATTTTCTGATTGTTTATTTCTTTAAAGAAGTTCTTATTTAAATATAAGACCAGATATAATGTCCAGATGGGAAAAATCAAAATAAACTAATTTGACCTTGTGAGTTTATTACTTGACCACCTCATTGGTTTATGAGTCATCCTGGATGAAATGCTTTGAACTCTAAGTCTTAACCGAGCCCTTGATTATTTCCCAGGGGTGTCCAGCCTGTGGCCCGTGGGCTACATGTGGCTCAGGACGGCTGTGAATGCAGCCCAACACAAAATTGTGAATTTACTTACAATATTATGAGATTTTTTTGTGATTACATGTCACACTGTATTTAATGTGTGGCCCAAGACAACTCCTCTGCTTCCAGTGTGGCCCAGAGACTCCCAAAGGTTGGACACACCTGAACCTTTGTTTTTTAATAGTTAAGAATATTCTTCCACATGTGATGTTAAAATAGAAGATGAGACTGTCAATATTACCTTAACTAGAAATGTTATTTTTTTTTTAAGATTTTATTTATTTATTTTTAGACAGAAGGGAAGGGAGGGAGAAAGAGAAACATCAGTGTGTGGTTGCCTCTCGCGTGGCCCCCACTGGGGACCTAGCCCGCAACCCAGGCATGTGCCCTGACTGGGAATTGAACTGGTGACCCTTTGGTTCACCGCCTGTCCTCAATCCGCTGAGCTGTGCCAGCCAGGGCGAAATGTTGTTTTTATGTAAGAATTTTGAACATCTTAGATTGCCTGGGTTTTCTTTGAAAGTACTTGCTGAATTTGGTGATCAGTTAGGTATTTGTGAGTTAGGAAAGCAGCTGAATTTAGGAAACCTGAGGTAGGACATCTAGGCACCCTGGGAAATAGAAGAACGGTGCCTTAGATGGTTGCATGTCGTAATGCCTTGCCTATATAATATAGCACATACCCAGGAAGCTTTGTTACTGATTGGAGATAGAGCTGCTGCTGCTGAATTCTGCTTAGTATCTGTGATTTTTCCATTCCAGACAGTGCTAGCAGCAACTGCTTTTCTTTGTTTTCCAGCTGCTCCTGCTAAGGCTGCGCCAGCTGAAGCCCCTGCTGCAGCCCCAAAAGCAGAACCTGTAGCAGCAGCAGTTCCTCCTCCCTCTGCAGCACCCATCCCCACTCAGATGCCACCGGTGCCCTCGCCCTCACAGCCTCCTGTCAGCAAACCGGGTAAGCCTCCACCTCCCGCGTGACTTTATGTGGGAGAAGCACAGCCTTGGCTAAGACCGTGTTTCCTCACAGGGTGAAGTCGGGGACTAATTATGGCTCTGAACAGGTTCTGTTGGCTGCTTTATAGAGGGAACAGTCGACTGTATCAGAGCACCTGGGTTTGCATCCCAGCTTTCTGTTTACAACTTTGTGACTTTTGGCGAGTTACTTAACTACTCTGAGCAGATCGTTCATGTGTTCAGTGGGAATGGGACCAGTGTCCCTCAGAATGTCTTGAGGATTAAGCGGCAGCACAGTATGAAAGCACTGGAGCACACTCAGTAAATGGTTCTCTCAGGCCCGGCTGGTGTAGCTCAGTGGATTGAGCGCGGGCTGGGAACCAGAGGGTCCCGGTTCGATTCCCAGTCGGGGCACATGCCTGGGTTGCGGGCCAGGTCCCCGGTGAGGGCCATGTGAGAGGTAACCATGCATTGTTCTTTCTCTCCCTTCTCCTCTCTCTGAAAATAAATAAATAAAATCTTTGAAAAAGAAAAAAGAAAAAAAATGGTTCTCTCATTTTCTTTTCTTTTTTTTAAAGTCTACTCTGTTTTTATTTTTTTTTTTTTTAAAGATTTTATTTATTATTTATTTTAGAGAGAGGGAAAGAGAGGGAGAGAAACAGCAATGTATGGTTGCCTCTCACATGGCCCTCACTGGGGACCTGGCCCGCAACCCAGGCATGTGCCCTGACGGGGAATCGAACCAGGACCTTCTGGTTCCCAGCCCACGCTCAATCCACTGAGCTACACCAGCCAGGGTTCTCTCATTTTCTGATGCAGCTGTACCCACCCCGCTCTTCATTTTCAGTGTCTGCAGTAAAACCCACTGCTGCCCGTCCAGGAGCTGAGCCAGGAGCTGGTAAAGGTCTGCGTTCAGAACATCGGGTAAGCTTGTAAGAACTGCTTCCAGGAAGAGGTTGGGGGACGTTGTTGCGATCAGTGAAGTGTGGGTGTGGTAGTGCCTACCTTTGAATGGCTGGCTGCTTATTCTCGTGACCTTGACAAGGAAACTAAGTCTGGGCAGTGACTGG
This sequence comes from Micronycteris hirsuta, assembly GCA_004026765.1. Classification (NCBI taxonomy): domain Eukaryota; kingdom Metazoa; phylum Chordata; class Mammalia; order Chiroptera; family Phyllostomidae; genus Micronycteris; species Micronycteris hirsuta. The sequence continues at coordinate 340,239 of PVJI01000069.1, forward strand.
TTCACAGTCGTGAACTGTCAGATGACATGGCTAAGACCTCAGTGAATACTTGTCCACTGGTTTTTCCCAGTATGTCGTGCTACCACTGAGATGTCCTGGGGAGCAAAATATTTGCAGGGATGGTAGCTTAGTATCGTGTCAGGGAGGGGATGCGTTAGCACACTTCAGAGAAATGGTTTAGCGAGCTCCATATACTTCCGGGATACCTAGCTGAGGGTACACAGTAGCAGTGGCTGTCAGGGGCAGACATAAAACCTCAAGGAAGTACGGTCAAGAGTGTGGGTTCCTGTGCCGGAGAACACTGTGGCCTCAAAAGTTTATTGCTTGTGAGTTTCCGTTCCACAAGCAGCTATTCTCATGCAAGTCTTTTAACACTAGAAATTGCGCTTTCTGTAGTGATTTCTGGGTTGACACTCTTCCTTTTCATAAATTGGTTTGGTTTTAAATCACACCATTTCCTGGGCCTCCATTCTTGGTCAGACTTTAAGCATGTCTGGAGCAAGGGCACAGGAAAGAGGAAGCTTGGGGCTCTTGTTGCACTAGGATGTTCACAGTCCTGACCATCCGCTCCTGGCAGGTGGGTACTCCCTCGGACTTGATGGGGAGTGCTTGGTCCAGAGAGACACAGACTGTCCATACTTGTCCTCCTTTGACTTTCAGGAGAAAATGAACAGGATGCGGCAGCGCATTGCCCAGCGCCTGAAGGAGGCCCAGAACACATGTGCGATGCTGACGACTTTCAACGAGATTGACATGAGGTTAGAGCTCTGGTCCTCTTATCTCCTTCCCTCCCTCCTTCCTTCCTGTTACCTGAGGACATGCTTATTAATTTTAGAGGGGTAGAGGGAGGGAAAGAAACATCAAGAGAGAGAGAAACATCAGTTGGTTGTCTCTTGTACGTGCCCTGACTGGGAATCGAACCCAGGACCTTTCAGTTTATAGGACAACGCTCCAACCAATTCAGCCATACCCTTTTTTTTTTTTTTGAGAACACTTTTTTTTTTTTTAAAGATTTTATTTATTTATTTTTAGAGAGAGGAGAAGGGAGGGAGAAAGAGAGGGAGAAAGAGCAATGTATGGTTGCCTCTCACATGGCCCCAACCGGGGACTTGGCCTGCAGCCCAGGCATGTGCCCTGACTGGGAATCGAACCGGGATCTCTTGGTTCCCAGCCCGCGCTCAATCCACTGAGCTATACCAGCCGGGGCATGGAGAACACTTTTGAACTTGCCCCAGTCCCCACCTAGTGCTAATTCCAAAACTGACTTAACAGGGAAGAGGTACTTACTGCTTTGCAGTGCTTGTTGACCTAAACAGAGTGACCCGCTGGTTCATTCTCTCATAGACTGTTAATACTATATACCTGTCTCCCCTCCATGACTTACAAAGCTCAGCTTTTTAGACTTTTACACCTGAATCTTGTGATTTCCGATAAACGAGGTAGTAATAATCTTCAGCCCTGATGACTAGTGCTGAGTTGCCGAGTAGAGATGGGGCCACCAGGCCGACAAGGCTTGTGCCCCTTAGCGTGCGCCTGCGAGACTCAGCCGTGTGGGTGAAAAGGCCTAGGCTTGTGTTCCCTGTCATCTTTCCCAGCTTTGCTAATGAAATGGAGAACAAGTTGTATTTTTAAAGGAAACCTCAGAAAATTAACTAATGGGACTAATTCAGTACAGTGGGTCCTCGAATAGAGTTCCTTTCAGCGTGGTTTTGTTATAACGTTGGTGAGGTGCCAGAGGAACTTCACTCTTGTTCATGGTAAAATTGGTTCCGTTGTGTGTTGTTTCACTCGAAGTTGTAGAACTTGCCAGCAGCGTTAAGCGAGGACTTGCTGTACACTCATTCCTGCAGTGAGTTCACTGTTGCCTCATCTGTTTTCTTCAGGATTTTGATATTTACCACCACTAGCACTCTAGGGAAGAGAAGGTAGTTAAATTTAAAATTTTTGGAGCCCTTACTATGTACTAGATACTAAATATATTTGAGGAAGATACAAAGATGAGTGAAAAAGAGCACCTACTCTTCTAGAGCTTGCTGTCTAGTGTGGATTAGCACAAGTAAAATCTAGAAAAAGAAATATCAGAAAAGTACGAGTGTGAAGTGGAACAGAGAACGCCATCATTTGTGCTCGCAGTTGGAGGGTAGAGGCGACGGGGTGGGTCGGGAGAGGCTCCCCAGACGGAAGAGAGCCACTGGCATTTTGTCACAGGTGACATTGAGGAGTGACGTTAACATGTGGACTTGACACAGGAATGCACAAGGCACATCTGAAAAGTCAGTTGTGAGGACTGTGTGTAGGCGGGGGTGGAATAACAGGGATAAGAGTATATGTTTAATTCAGGGGTAAATCATCAAGTTTTTAGGTCATTCCTTTGTTTCTTTTGGTTTCGTTTAGTCTGCTAATCTACTTTTCACTAGGGAAATTGTTTTCCTTTGGAGAGGTCTGGAAAGGATAAGAAGGGACCGGATGTGACGGAGTGCGACAGCGGAGCTCACGGAGGACGGCTCCGTGGCCCATTTCACTGGATGTCATCCGTTCTGTTGTGAAGCGTCCTGAAAAGACTGGGCACCATTCAAGCCAGAGATTTCTCTCCTGTCTGTAGGATGTAGGGAAGAACCTTGACTAATGAATCACGAAGCCTGCAGCTTAGGTTTCAATGCATTAGGGCCAAATTGTGCTCAAATTGAATTGGACTTTGAAATTCTACCCAGTATCTTAAGACAAAACATGTAAATATTTGTGGCCTTGAAAAAGACGCAGTTGGCTCAACAGCTTTGCTTGGAAGGTGGGAGTAATAGTTGGGTCTCCTTTTAGCAGCTAATCGAGGTGTCACCTGATGGCGGCCTGGGCCGCGCTGCAGTCAGTAATCTGGTTTAGATCGATGCCCTTTGGGTCTTGTGCTGATCAGCTAACCCATAGGGGCCTTTCTGAGAATCCTTCCGCTCTCCCTGTTGTCCCAGCCTCTGCCTCCAAGGACAGGGCTCTGAAATAGAAACTCCTTAATGACCAGACAACAGCATCGGGCAGATTTGAGAGCAGAGATGTTTATCACTTTTCTTTTTCTCTTCTGCAGCTCTTCTCTGTCTTGGGAACCAGTAATGTCTTTAGGGTGGTAACCCTAGCACTAAATAAAGTTAGACTCAGGAAAACAAACATTTAAACTCAATCAGTTCCCCCAGGACAACTTCCTTTTTAAGAAACAAAAGGTCTGAAAGGGGGAGTTAATGTTGTATCATCTTATCTTTGAGGCTAATACCAAATTGGGTCATTACAGGGAGAAAGGGAGAACTGAGCATTTGGGCCTGAGAGAGAAGTTAAATTCGATTTCCATCACAGAACTGTATTCCGATAAATACTGAGGTTTCTTCCGAAAATGGTGGGAAAGCCATTTCCTGCTAAACTCTGCAGCAGCACGTGTGTGTGTGTCTGTGGGAAAACGGGTCCCGAAGGAACAAGGGCGCTGCCCGCTGCGCAGGCCCTCGGAAGGCACTGCCGCTCACGCTTGGAGAGCCTCGGAGCCTCGGTGCACACACAGCCGCCCTTCTAAACTCCGGGACAGCGCCGCCATGCAGTTGGTCCTCAGGGCAGGAGCTGTGTCTGTGTTGTACACGTTTGAGTCCTGGCGCCCAGCGTTGATCCTCGCGGGAAGTGGGGCCCCTGTGTGAGGGGACACGTGGACGGAGCCGCTAACCCTGGGGAGGTGAAGAATGCCTCTGTGGCTTTCCCGTCAGCCCAGGAGAACGCTGGGTCACACCTTCCGCGCACGGCTGCTTCGCTCACTTGGACCCTTGCACACGCGGAGTGTTTTGGGGGCGGGTTTTGTTTTCACTAAGAGATAGGATGCACGTCCAAAGGACGTTGTAATCAAGTTTGGTGGTTTTTTGAAAATTCTAATAAGGAATAAAAAGAATATTGCCTATTTTTGTGGACTTTATACTTAAAAAAATTTTTTTCAGGGTAGATAGCTCATGATTTTAGTGTAGCTGAAGATCACTTTCTCTTCCAGGACGAGGATGTTGGTGTGCTGTTGGGATCTCTTACTCATATTATCTGCCACTGAAATATGAAGGAGCCTTGTAGGGCTCAGCCCACCTTAGAGGTAGATTGGACCTGACTCCGCTGTATCCAGGTTTATTTCGTAAAGGAGCAAGGAAGGTTATTGTGTTGAGCTCTAGTGGACTATTTCAAAACTTGAACTTTACAGTATAGAGTGAGGGGAAAAAAGCTTACCCAGCTGTGTACACGGCGTTAGAAACCAGTATGAAAGTCAAAGTCAAGGCTTCATTTGTAGTCAGGCTGTTTTGTAATTTGTTTTTGCAGTAACATCCAGGAAATGAGGGCCCGGCACAAAGACGCTTTTCTGAAGAAACATAACCTCAAACTGGGCTTCATGTCAGCGTTTGTGAAGGCCTCAGCGTTCGCCCTGCAGGAGCAGCCCATTGTAAACGCAGGTGAGTCTGTGGCGACCGCAGCGTGGGGCCCTGGGAGGGTGTGCGTGAACACAGACCTGCTCCCACGGACACCAGGACGGGGGTCAGCAGACCCAGGCTTCTAATTTCATACCTGTGAAAACTTGCGTGTCTTCCCAGGGGTTCCTCATTTCACCTTCCTGAAATAGCATCATAATTGCTGTGTCCCCACTAAATGGACAGAAGGGTTTCTCTTCCCACAGCACATCTGGAAGTTCCCCAGGCCCCTCCCCGCGGGTGCAAGCTCGCATTCTGTGTGGCACTCGCCTTCCCAAGGGCTCCGTTGTCTGGGGGCCTGACTTCCACACTTGGCATAGACTCCGGGGTGACCTATGATTTCTGGTTGATGGGCCGCACTGGGGGGCCTTGGCCTTGGCTCCTCTTTCATGGACTTAGTGTTCATTTTCCTTCTGTTTTACCTACGTCATTGAAATGTCGACGTAACAAGCAGTTCCTGTTCCTGTTGAGACACTTCTCTGTTCCCTGGGAGATTGAAGAAGGGACAGTGACACTTTTGCAGCCTTCAGCAGTGCCAGAGTCCCTAAAGATCTAGAAATAGAAGCTCTAGTCCCTTCCATCAACTGATGTGCTGCAGGGAGACAGGAAGGGCTGTCTTTGCCTTGCCCATCTGTGTACCTCTTTGTTTCTTCCGTGCTTCCTGGTTGGCTCTGTTCTTTCTGTCTGACCACACACGTGGGCATTTCTGCCTTCTTTTGGCCTCGTTGTCACTTTGCATGCTTTCCTGGGTGTCTTGATCTAACAGTACAACACACACATTCTGTGGAAAACCCCAAGCCTGTATTTTTCATGAGCACTAGACCTAAATTTTCGGGTGCTGCTCGCTCTCTCAAGCTGCAGTGTTTAAAGCAGACCATCCTGCACTCTCCTGAACCTCCCGGAAAGAGCTTTCCCCCACACCTTGTCCCCTTTGTTGAGAATGGGCAGCTAACGGGCAGCACCTCCCCACCCCACTTCTAATTTCCCTTTTGGGGAGCACTTTTTAAACCTAGCTGTTCTCAGCTAAGGCAAGGGGCTTGTTAACAAGAACTGGAAGTGCACCTTTCGTGTGTGAGCCTGTGTCTTGGGCCCTTCTGAGGGCTGCTGCAGACACAGATGGACGCTGCTCTGCCCAGGCCCTCGGGCTCATCATTCAGGGCACTTGGAAGAGATGTTACGATTGGTTAGCGCGGGAGTGAGAGGAGTTTGGCACTTGTGATGTGGGGCTTTTCATGCTGATTGGTCAGCCCACAGTGGACCAAGCACTGTGGGATTTTACTCTGTTACTGCAAATATCACCTCATCAGCCTAGGCCTCAGGAATTGTATGTGACGTGTTTATTCTCTTGTAGTGATTGACGATGCAACCAAAGAGGTGGTGTATCGAGATTACATTGACATCAGTGTTGCGGTAGCCACCCCACGGGTATGTTGGGGCTGGGGGGGGGGGGCAGTGTTCTGGTCTTAGATTCTCACCTCGTTTGTGTGAAGAGGCAGACACCTGGGCACAGATGTTGTCTGTAATTGTGTCATTTTAGAAAGGGGTTAGTAAAAGAGTAATCTATTTTTGACCATACCACACTCTCTTAATGTCAAGCCTAAATATTTTAGACTCTGTTAATTACATTGAGTAATTACGATATTCTGGGAAGGGGAGACCATTGATTTGAATCAAAGGAGTTCTAACTGTGAAGGGTACTCTTAATTTGCAACTGAAAACAGTTTTTACTTTCATCAGGGCCTGGTGGTCCCTGTCATCAGGAATGTGGAAACTATGAACTATGCAGACATTGAGCGAACCATCAGCGAACTGGGAGAGAAGGTAGAGTGGGACGCAGCGTGCGCGCCAGCTGCTGGGGCGGCCGGGGAAGGCGGGGCCCGGCGTGCTCCGTCAGGGGTGCAGAGCCTCTCACCCCTGAGAGCCAAAGCGTAGGTGTCTGGCAGAGCTTAGCGTGCTTTTGCGACGGACGGTCCATCTGTGAGGCCTGCTGGGAAAGCAAAGGCCGAGGGTGGTGTCTCTGTCCTCTCGTGGGGCGCTGGGTCCAGGCATCGGGCTCAGTGACTCTTGGTGGGAGCTGGACGTGGACTGCTGATGTCAGACATGGGCCTTCTGGACTTCGTTTCGGTGAAGAATGCTCAGATGACCTTGCATTTCAGTTATGAAATCTGTTCTTAGGCCCGAAAGAATGAACTCGCCATTGAAGACATGGACGGCGGTACTTTCACCATCAGCAATGGAGGCGTTTTCGGCTCCCTCTTTGGAACACCCATCATCAACCCCCCCCAGTCTGCCATCCTGGGCATGCACGCGATCTTTGACAGGCCCGTGGCCGTGGGAGGCAAGGTAAGAACACCACTGTTAGTGTCCTAGCAGCTCAGCGATGAGAAGGAAACCTAACTAAATGCTGAGTGTGAAAGAGTCACTGTAATTTCAGGCATAAGTTTCATCTCTTAGTTTCTAATTAATAACGAAGGTGCTGAGTCTCAAAGTGTGGTGTGTGGGTCAGCATCATCTGGGAACTGACTGGAAATGCAAATTCTTGGACTCCCACCCAGACCTGTTGGAGCAGGAACTGCAGATGGTGACAGCAAAGTTTGAGGATGGTTGAGCCAAGACGGCTTGCCCCTTCAGGACAGTCCTCAGGCTTCGTTCCCCAGGGGCTCCGGGCAGTGGGGATGCGGCCGGGGGCCCGGTCCGTGCAGAGCAGCCCGTGGGCTTCCAGGTGTGGGATGAGGCTCAGAGGTCCTCTGGGGGTCCCGGGCCAACGTCAGCAGTGTGGAGCCAGCCCGGGGGGACGTTTCAGGAGGAGAACGTTTTCTGGGGCTGTGTTTAGAGCCTGTCTGGGCCACTGACTCCTTTGCGAATCTGAAAACCATGCATGTCCCCTGAAAACGCTCACACAGCTGTGCATGCAATTTGAGAGAATTTGCAGGCCCTAGGTTTAAAAATACTTTTTAAGTTGTAACCTTAAAGAAGTAACAATGGCAGCCAGAACTGAAGAGGAAACTTCCCCTGTAGAACACAGACGAATAAAGCGCAGCTGCGAGGAGCCTCCCGTTTGCTGGGCCGTGCTGTCTGAGTGGAGGGAGTGGAGGGCTTGGCCTTAAGAAACACCGCACGTGTCTGGAAGCAAATCAGTAGGAAAGGAACCGGGAGCTTTCTTATGGGCTGTGCTTTTTTCATCTCCCCACTTCAGCGGGGCTTTTCCTGCTCTACTGCAGACAAACCTCTTGTCTCTGCAGGTGGAGGTGCGGCCCATGATGTTCGTGGCATTGACCTATGATCATCGGCTAATTGACGGCAGAGAGGCTGTGACTTTCCTTCGCAAAATCAAGGCAGCGGTGGAGGATCCCAGAGTCCTCCTACTGGACCTTTAGGAGGACGTCCCATCCCTGACGCATTGACCACGCAGGAACTGAAAACCAGTCTTCTCCCTGCCCCCACACGGGCCCCCCGGTTAGCCTGGTGACAGACGGGCACATGCTGCGGGCCTCCAGCAGGAAGCCAGGGCACTCTGTAACCAGCAGTCGCAGGTCTTTCTTGGTGTTCCTACGGCTCTCTGCCTCCCTGCTCCCCTCTCCACACTCGAGTATCTTATTTCCTTAGGCTTGGAGGAGGGAGAGAGCCTTCACGGACGCTCATTAACATGCCTGCCTCTCTTCCATTAGCCCTCTGCAGAGGTAATTTTGCTTCTCCCCTGTGCCAGTATATATGCTATAGGGAAACCACTGGGGACCATGTGATTAAGTTTCAGTCATTTGAAAGTGTATTCTCCCAGAGCTGCCTAGGGCAGTGCTGTGCCTCCCAAGCTCAGAGCAGCCTCTGTCCTGGCTGGGCACATTCTCACCTGATTCTACCTGTGTGGAGGGTTACTGACCACCGGCCAAGAGGTGCTGCTCTGCTTCTTAAATGCACCTTCATTCTCAGCTGTCATTGACTTTAAGATGCCTCTTCTACCTCTTCCAGGAAGCACAGGCCAGGATCTGGGGTGTTGGCAGTGTTGAGGGGGAGAGGGCAGGTTCCCCTGAGGTCAGCAGTTGTAAACGAGGAGCAGACCCCAGGCCTGCCCTCACAGACTGTGCCGTAGCCTCACAGCAGGAAGACCCATTGTGGTGCAGTCACGCGCAGCTGTGGCTGTGTCAGCCTTTCCAGGTTGCTAGGAACCGTTCTAGCACATTTCTCCTTTAGAGCTGTTTCCAGCACATCATGGCAGTGGAGGATGGGCTGGGGCCTGGTAGAGACGGGGTGAGGGAGGCTACCTATGCACTGGCTCCGACTGACTTGAGCCTTTCAAGTCCATTCGTGTAAGCATGTGGACTGAAGAGGCCGTTCTGCTGCTTCCTGTATGCTGGCCCTTAGGAAGGGGGCCTTAGCTCTTCCTCTGCAGAACGCAGGTGTGGGGGAGGACGGACCGGGGTGGAAACCAGCCCCAGGACACCAGTACACGGGTACGGCCGGCGGCGTTACCTCCAAGGGACTGCGCAGCTGGGCAGTCACTGGGATTCTTGGGATGTGGTTAAATGCACCCATCTTGTTGAAAGGTCTTGTTGAAAGCTACGGGGCTTCATTGCTTTGCGTCCAACTGCATTCAGGCCTGAGGCTGCTGACATTTGACACCAGGAGCCATTTTAATGCAGAGTGCCCATTTGTTCCTTGAGCTAGGAGCTAGCCTGGGGATGGGGTGGAGGGAAGGGATGGGAGCCAATACTGAGTGCCTGCAGCATCTACTCTGTCTTCACTATTGAGAACTTGTAACTGAGATATTTAAAGAAACTGATTTTAAATGCAAATTAAAGGGCAAATGTTCTCAAACAGGGTTCCTGCTGTGTCTGTGTTCCTCCTGGGGTGAGAGTCTCCAGCGCTGACTGCATTCAAAGCAGCATTATGTGCGTTTGGTTACTCTGTCGAGTCCCAGACTTTTGAGATACGTTAGCCCTGTGCACCTCTGACAGAAGTGGAGCTGTGGCTGTCTGCCAGGCAGGCTGGTGTCCTGGCTTCCAGTGAATCCCTCAAGCCTGTCAAGCCAGCTTGGAGGACAGGCCGGTTTCCACCTTTGTTTGAAGCCCCTCAAACACATAAGACACTTGCGTTTTTGTGGGGCTTGCCTTGTGTCTGGGATGGATTGTGGAGAGGTGGGACAACTCTTAAAATTGCACATTTTGGACCAGATTGTCACAGGTGTACCAACATGCTCGAGGTCAGTAAGCACAAGGAGGTGGGCTGCCTCCTGGGAGCAGCGGTCTGTGAGGGAGAACAGACAGATGGATGCTGACCTGGACCGCCTCCAGCGGACAGGTGTGATGGTCTCCAGGCTAAATACAGCCCCTCCCTGCTGGTCTTGCTGCCAGTGATGCCACCTCTGGGTGGAGGTCTGTCACAGGAGCGTGGTGGCCCCCAGGGGTAGAACTAGAGTTGGTAGGTAGGGGAAAGAAACTGGGTTCAATGGAGGGAATTTAGGATTTTCTGTTAGGTCCAGGGCGTGGTGCTAGGAACTTTAGTGTCTCTAGTAAACCTAGGAAGGAGGAAGTCCCCAGTTTTTTCAGAGAGAGGCAGATTGTACACGGCATATGGGCCAGGACCGCAGTATTTGAAACTTGGCCTCGTCAAGTGCCACGTGCACTGGGTCACGGGGATGAGGGCCAGAAGTTCCAGAAGCAGCTCCTACTTCATGCGGCAGGTGGTCAGGCCTGACTCGGGGTGTAGCAGGAGGAACAGAAAGTTGCGAACAGGTTCTGGGGGACTTGGACCAGGCCCTGTCATTAACCACTTTGAAGAGGAGCCGCCGTCTCTCTTGGGTCACCAAGGATTACGCTATTCTTCCCAGGCAACACGACCTTCTCCCAAGACTGCCCATGAAATCCAGAGACCCCTGGGTGCCAGCACTTCCCCTTGGGCTCAGAGCTGCTCTGCGGGGCACAGGCTAGCAGGTGGCTCCAACACCAGCCCTGCCTTCTACTTCCCAGTGGACTCCATGCTCACTGTCGACTCACAGAGCTTCTCTGGGGGAACCTTCCTATCTCCCCCTCCAGACAGGGTGGCTCTCATTGCATTAATGAACACCATGGGTGACGACATCAGGCTTTATTGGGGGCGTGGGCAAGCCCCAGGGAAACCAGCACGGTGCCAGGCCGCTTCTCAGTGTCCTCTGCGCCAGAGCCACTCCACCCTCCCTTGCAACACGGGTCCCTACACCTGGGTGAGAGTCGGACCTTCACGGTCAGACTGGAGGTTAGTGTCAGGGGCGCCACCTGGTGGTGCTGCAGAGGTCTGGTGGAAGTTTCTTAGGTGCCACACCCCAGTGACAGGGTGAGTCCTGAGAAGATAAAGAGTCCCCAGATCTGAGGAGGGGATTGTCTTTGGGGGTAGCTACTTACCCCAGCTTTTCAGAGACCAGAAACATCTTGCTTCTGGCTAAAAACTTGGGCGATCACTCTGTATGTTTTGTGATTCATTTGAAAAGGGCATGAAGTCACAGTGAACCAAGTGAACCCTCAAGACTAAAATGCAAAATGGTAAACGGATGAATGCCCCAGAAGGGACTAATAATGGGTTAAACTTTCTTAGCAGCTTCCCCTGGAGGCGGAATTGGGGTCTCCTCTCAGATCCAGGGGGCAGGCTCCCCTGCCTTTCCACCCTCGTGGGCTAGCAGGAGAGGGGAGCTCTCTGTTCCGTTTCCCAATTGCCCTAATTGGCAAGGGTGTGCATTCCACCCTCTCCCCCACTCATCCTTATTCCCCACCCTCCCTTCTCTTTGCTCTTCACAGTCTGAAATTACAAGATAGCGGGCATAGTCAAGAGGAGCAGTGGGTCACCCGGTCCCTACCTCATGCCCACTGCAGACTTCTGCCCTGCTCCTCGTCTCCACAGCCCCTGCAGGAGTGGCCTCTGGTAGAAGAGGCCCACCAGTTACATGGCTAAGATGCCAGCCAGGCAGCCCTGGTTTGAGTCCACTAAGCCAGCGGACCAGTGTCCTGAGGTTAGTCTCCATCGATGTCCCAAGTGGGGCACAACATGGCCGGTAATGAGTACAAAACCTTGAGGTCGGCTCAGCAGGTGGCCAGCAGTCCAGAGCTAACATGACAGAAGGCGCCCTTTAACCGGCCCGGGCCTGGGTCTGCATTCAAGGTTCAGGGTGTGCTCTCAACAGGTCGCTGCTGACCGGTAGCTGGAGGATGGGCGGGTGGAGGGGTCCAAGGTGCCCGGCAGGGTCAGAGACCTGTCTTGTCCCCTGCCCACAGCAGTGACTAGAAAGGGTTTCTCTAAGAGCTGGTTGGGAGACCCCATGCCCCTCCTGGGCTGAGGCGATGATTACTCAAGAGGCCCAAGGGAGGGGGCAGAGCAGGAAAAGCAGCTGCCCTGCATTCTTTGCAGAGGGCACTGATTAGAGGGGCCAGCTCTGGGTGACAGGTGAAGAGAGGAGATCCAGACCAGTCCAGCCACTTCCATCGCCCACTCCACTCCCTCTTACCCCACCAGTTTGCTCCACTGGACAGTACTGAAAAAGGGGTGGGCCTTGAGTCTGCTGACACCGCCTCCGCCAGTGCCCAGGCGCTGGCTGGGGTCGAACCGCAGTAGCTGCGGGGAAAGGCCCAGTCAGCGCCCCGCAGGCCTTCCCAGCCCCACTGCCGAGGCAAGGGCTGCCCTCACCCCTGGCCAGCTGCGCCACAGCACCCCCCCTCCGTGTTAGCCTGGGGACCGTCGGTGGTGTTTGGCCACCAACATGGAGACACCGGGAAGCTCCTGCACCCCCATCAGCCACCGAGTCGCAGCACACTGGTGCACATGGGGCTCTGCCCTCCCGGTGCCCACCCTCAGGCCGCTGAGCCGAGCACTGCTAGGCTGCCGACCTCACCTCAGTCAGCAGGGAGGCTGCGGGGCCGCTGAGCCCCTCGGGCAGCTGGAGCTGGGTGTGGGCCTGGATCCCCGAGGGGTGGCTCTGGGACAGGGCCTGGGAAGACACAGGGAGGGGCCTCTGAGGAGGCAACCCCCGGAAAGTCTGCACACCCCAGCGGCAGCAGGGATTTGATTTTTCCCTGGGCCGAATTCCACCGGGTGGTGACGCTAAGGCCCGTGGCCACCCTCCGCTTTGGCTCTCCTGAGTGCCAGACCGAGCTCGGGGCCTGACAGCCGTTCTCCAGGCCCGTGCCACAACCCTCAGAGCAAACGCGGTATCTGCACTCTGAAGACAGGAAGCCCGCCGAGAGAGGCAAAGGGACTGATGCCAAGATCAGGGTTTGAACCCAGGTCTCTCTGGCTCAAGCTCACTGGAAGCATTGCTCTTGGGTTGCATTCAGGGACAAGCACTTCAGGGAGAGTACTGGGACTTGACTCCTCACAGAAAAGAAAATCTCCAGGGCCCACTGATCTGGCAGCAGGCCCTGGCCCGCTGCCGCAGGGGCCAAGGCAGGGCTGCGGTGAAGGAGGGAGGCAGGACCTCTGCACTCCAGTAGCGCGCAGCTTTGGAAAGCAGGGACGTCTGCCTGAAGGTCAGGGTGAGCTGCAAGAAGCCACCCACCAGGAGGAAGGCCAGAAGCCCCAGGCCAGCGAGGCGGTGGGGGACCGCGAGCCACTCTGTGGGACATTTGCTGTGGGGCTCCCAGAGGCCCCCGGCTAGGGGACAAAGCAGGAGGGAGCCATGGTGGCCTGGTGAGACCTGGACTTCAGGTCACACTGCCTCCTCTCTGGCCATTTCCTGCTGAAATGCAGTTTGGCCTTCCCCTTGCTGTCCGACCTAACCAACCCCAGGTGCCACTCCGAGCTCGCCGGGGCCGGACGGCGCGCAGAAAGGGCGTCTGCAGGGGAAACTCTCAGCTCTTGGCTGACCCAGGCTGGACAGGACAGCTGCCGGCCCGGATCAGGGAAGCCCTCTCTCCTATTCCTCGGCCAGAGTCTGGGGGTCACACCTGGCCCAGCTACTCACCATTCCAGTCAGCAGTTCATACAGCAGAGACCCAAAGCTCCACCAGTCACAGGCTTCAGTGAGCTCGGCAATCCCGCCCACCTCTGTGGGAGCAAGCACACGCACGAATGTCCCGACCTTGCCCAAGAAGTCGGGTCTTCTTTTCACTCACGCTACCTGGACACGGCCCATTGCCTCCAGGGCCCTGGCTGTCCCCCCCACCCCCCAGCTGCTTGCCTGGGGCACTGTAGAGGCCGTCCACAGCCTCCCTGCAGCACTGGGGCTCCACCTCGGACCACTGGCCAAAGTACGTGAGCCGGATGTGACCTTCTCGTCCAGTGCGTGCCGGGGGGATAGAATGGGGACAAAAATTGCGGTCAGTTGTTGAGCAGCTGGCATTAGGGAGGGGACTCCAGGACTTCTCCCAGCAGGCACAAGGCAGGAGCCATTGGCTTCCCTAAGTATGGCCTCTCTGGGGACACAGAGCCGCGAGGCCCAAGGACAACTGGGTACTCATAGGAGCTACCCTGGACTCATGGGGCAAAGGGGCATGTCTCCCAGACTCAGCCTTGGTGACAGGGCAGAGTCCTGTGTGAAAAGGCTGGGGGCAGGCGGGGAAGAAGCAGGTAACCTCTGCCATCCCCTTGACTTTGGGGAACTCTCTTTCTCTGTCTTGTGGCTTTGGGGCCCCCAGCTGAGGGGTGGGGTAGGAGAGGACAGGCTACTCCCCTCCCCCCAGGCCTGGACACCTACCTGCCTGGTCCAGGAGCAGGTTCCGGGGATTGAGGTCCCGGCACAGCACCCCCTGCTCGTGCAGCGCCTCCAGTGCCACCAGCATCTCAGCTGCCCACTGCTTGACCTGCTCTTCCCTCACACTCCAGGTGCCCCCGCCAGGCCCCAGGCTGGCCTTGGGCACTGAGGGGCGACTCTGACCTCCACTGCGGCCACAGCCCCCCAGCACCCGGCCAGCCCCCTCACGAACCCAAGGGAGCCCCCAAGAGGACCCCATGTCTGAGTTCTGGCCAGGTCCTCGCCGGGACTGGAGGTACAGGTGGCCACTTGGGGCCTTCGGAAGGTCCAAGGAGCAGGAAGTGCCAGTTCTGGCTGGGGGTTCGCCTTCCTCCTCTCTCTGGGGTCTGGTGGATGGGGCCTCCCTGGTGGGGGGAAGGCTCTGACAAGTCCAAGGAGGCCCCAGGGGGGCTCTGTCCTGCAGGCGGGTGTGGCCCGGGGGCAGCGACGTGGGGGTCCGGAGGCCGAGGTGGGAGCTGAGCGGAGCCTTCATCCTCTCCAGGCTGGAGTCAGGCCTGAGCCCAGACTGTTGGGCGCGTGCCTGGGCGAGCAGGCGGGACCAGAGCGTGCCTCCTGGGCCACGCAGAGGGAGTGGCGAGCATGGGGAAGGGGGGAAGAAGAGCGTGGGCACCAGGCCCCGTCCCACTGTGGCCGACCCTCTGCCTTCCAGGTCCCCGTCCCTGCTCTGCCCTCCCCGAGCCTTAACCAGGAGCGACCTCTCCTTTCCTCTCACTCACTCGGGGAGCACCCGGCCTCCCCAGCTGGCACAAAACAGGGGCTTGGCCCCTGAGGAGATGTGAAATATTGCTGACATCCTTGGTTCGGGTGCAGTTTTACCAGCGTTCAGTAGATTTCACACAGATACTTAAAACAACTTTAAGGGAAAATAGTATAACGAAATTTAAGTGAAAGAAAAGCCGGCCAGGCAAGAACCTGCAATGACTATGCGTCCTGACCAAGGATGTGTACTCATTTAAAAAAACGTGTCACCGTAACAGGCGATTGATAAATATCCGCTACGTGACCCAGTTCCTGTCCTTACAGCTTCCGAGCCACCATCCCATGCAGCCACTCTGAAGGATGGGCACAGACTAGAAAACTGGAGAGAGCTGAGACTGGAGGACGTGGTGACGAAGGGGACACCCGCACAATTGCCCTCTCGCCAGCCCAGGATGCAAACCTCCTCCCTGGGACGCCCCTGCCCGCTCAGCCCCACATGGAGGCCCCCGGCGAGGCTGCAGCCCTGCTCTGTGCTGCACACCTGGCGCCAGTCACCCCCTCCCTAGGTCTTGGTGTTTTAAGGGGATGAGAGAGGACAGCACCCCAAAGGCCCCCCACCTTGTACATGTTCCAGGTGCAGGAAGATGGAGTCTTCACTCACGAAGTACCGCAGCAGCTCGGTCATGTAGGGGACGCCGTGTGGGATGATGGTCAGCCGCTCCCGACTCGCCAGGTGACACCTGGACAGGCTCTGAAGAGGGGGCAGGGCAGAGGTGGCTGTTAGGGGAGGTCAGAGCTCCAGCTTCAGGGGCAACCGGATGAGGGGTGTGAGCCCCATGAGGAGCTGCTGCCGCCCCCAGTTCCCGTCCTGGCCCGCACCTCTGTCTCCACCATGGCACCCAGGTCTCCATGTTCTGGGCTGAGGAGGCAGTGTAAGTATGGGTGTGTCTGGGAGGCCGGGCACATGCTCAGGGGCAAAACAAGTGGCTGTTAGATTTGGAGGGACTATGGGCTTTAGATACAGGTTCTGGGTAGGGGGTTCCCCAGAGGGTAGGGGTTCCCCAGAGGGTAGGAGTTTCCAAGAGCTCTGAGGTAGTCCCAAGGGGAATGCAGAATGGCAGGGGACTGGGCGGCACCTGCCTTCACCACGAAGGTCCCTCCAGTCGCTGGGTCCTGAACCAGCTGCACCTGCCAAGGTCCAGGAGGCATCGGTCAAGGCACAAACCAGTTCCTGGGGCTCCGTGGCCCCAGGCTCCTCCACTGAGGTCGACTCACTCCGGGGGCCAGGCAGGGAGGGCAGGCCCCCTAAACTGACATCAATCCTGTCCTGGTCATTCACCCTTCTTAAACCTGCAGGTCTAGCTCATATGCCACCCCCTCCAGGAAGCCTTCCCGACCCTCAGGTTGGGCTGGGGTCCTTCTTTTGTCTCCAGGGCTATCTCAGCTCCCCTTAGGGGAGCCTTATCCCCCTGCGCTGTGAGCTCCAGGAGGGCAGGACCACAGCCCAGCTCTGTTTCCAAAGCCTGCGCGGCACAGGATGCCGTAGGCACTTCGTACACAGGGTGGGCGAGTGGTCCGCCCACAGGGTCTGAGGATGTCACACGTGGAAATGACCTTGGAGGCAGTTGCCTCCTCTGATCTTTCATTTTGCAGGTTAAGATGCTGAGGCTCGGAAAGTGTGGCCCCAGGCCACCCACGGGCCCCGCCGTGCCCAGAGTGCCCGGGCTTGGGGTGCCATTTCAGGACTCCCGCCCTGCCGCCCACTCCAGTCCTTCTCTGGAGGCTGCCTGTGGAGAGCAGCCCACTCCTGCTGCGGTTGGTGTTGGGTAGAGGCAGCGGTCTGCGGATCACTGGGGTGGGGCCTTGTATGAAGTTGGGCCCTGGACTGACTCATCTCGTGGTGGGCAGGGGCGGGCCGCAGCCACAGGAGATGGCATGCTGAGCACGTCAAGGCAGGAAAGCGGAAAACTCGTCCCAGATGTGGGGCGTGTGGGGGGAGGACCCCTTGGCGGGTGGCCTGCTCTGCAGACACTCCCCGTGGTGGTGGGTGGGAGCCCAGCGCTGAGGCCAGGCCGATGGGCAGTGGTGGAGCCTACAGCCCAGGGTCAGCAGGCGGGGCAGATCTTGGGCAAGTGAAGTGACTTTCTCATCTACCAAAGAGCAGTTACAAATACCCCTCTTCCCTCATTGCTGGCTTGTTGAAGCCAGAAGAGGGAGAGCCCTTTGTCACTGTGAAGGTTGTGAGAATGCCGCTACCACATTTGCTAAGACACGCCACCTCTCTGAACCTTGTTTTCTTAACTGCAAGATGGGGTCTGCTATAGAGGTACCCCAGGGGGAGGTTGCCGGGAGGACCGGTTAAAGCAGACAAGGCAAACAGAGCAGCAACCCGTGCCTGCCACGGAGCGCGACCTCGATGATCTGCAGTGGGGGTGACGATGAAACCTCACACTGGCCAGAGAGCACGTACTCTGTGCTAAATGCTCTACACAGAGTATTTAATTTAGTCCCACCTACCAGGTGAGTGTTATTGCTGACTCATCTCACAGATGATGAAATTGAGGCTCAGAGAAGTTGGGTTGCCTACACTTCCACTCCTAAAAAGCAACATGGCCAGGATTTGAATCCAGGATTTGAGGCTGATCCGGGAGCCCTGGACCAATGGCAACGGTAGGGGCACAGCCCGCTGACTTCAGCATGTGCCTCCCCTCTAGGCCTCAGTGTCCCCATTGTCAGTAAACTGAAGACCAGATGAGGACCCAGGGCCCTTCCTGCAGCGGGAGCGAGGGGCTCCTTCTGACCACCAGGTGTCTCTCCTCCAACAGCCAGAGACAGCCAGCCTGGGCCCTGCTCCTTCCCCAAAGCTGCAGTGCTTGGGAAAGAGCGCTCCAGGGTCAGTTAGAATAACAGTGTTTCCCACAAGTCCTGACACCCGGATAATTCCCCACTGTCCCTTGCCAAGTGGGATTCCCTATCACTTCATCCTGGGCCTGGCCCTACCATTCAGAGTCCAAAAACTGGCAGGGGAGATTGGGGAAGTGAGAAAGAACATTTAACCAGCACACTGAGGAAAGTGGGTTAAACTATACATGTATATTAAAACCTACTATAGCTAGAAAGAATTACCGTATTTTTCGGATTGTAAGACGCAACCCCCAAATTTGGGAGGAAAATGGGGGCGCATCTTATAGTCCGAATGTAGCTTACCTGGCTGTTTACATTTACATTGGTGAAATATTATGTTATTTATGTTATTAAATATTTTACCACATTTTTTGCTTCAAAATTTTTTTCCTATTTTCTTCCTGTAAAACCTGGGTGCATCTTATGGTCTGGTGCATCCTATGGTCCAGAAAATCCGGTGAACTAAAACATTAACCGTAATTATCTTGGAGTTTGAAGGATGGTGGGGAATTTTTTTTTTCCTGTTTTAAATTTCTTCCCCTTTCGGGACAAAAGGGTGGACATTTTCCCATTAACCCAAGCAAACAAAAAATCCCCTTCCTCTTTTGCTCATTGCTACGGGGAACAGATCACTAACTAGTCACGTGACCTCTGTGAACCTCACTTTCATTCCCTGTAAGACAATGATTAAAATTCAGCACTATCCCATAGAACTTTTTGGAACTATGAAGGAGAAACCTATCTGCATGTGTGGCTATCAGGCCCTTGAAATGTGGCTGGTGCAGCCGAGAAACATAATGCTTAATTTTAACTAATTTTCATGAAAACAGTCTTATGTGGCTGGCGACTGCCATGCTGGACTGCGCAGTGTAACGGTTTTTCTCCCTAGGGTGCCCGAGGGGGTTCCAGGCAACAGCTTCGCAGACAAGAGGGCGCCTAACGAACAAACCTCAGGGGAGCCTTGCAGTGGGGACAGTGGAAGACAGGTCTGGGTGTTGGCTCTCACCTTTTTTTTTTTTTTTTTAAAGATTTTTATTTATTTATTTTTAGAGAGAGGGGAAGGGAGGGAGACAGAGAGGGAGAGAAACAGCAATGTATGGTTGCCTCTCACATGGCCCTCACTGGGGACCTGGCCTGCAACCCAGGCATGTGCCCCAACTGGGAATCGAACCGGGACCCTCTGGTTCCCAGCCCGCACTCAATCCACTGAGCTACACCAGCCAGGCTGGCTCTCACCTTTTTAAAAAAGAGGAAAAAAAATTTTTAAAGGGCCCACTGACTTCTTGGGAGGTGAGGACAATTAAAGCTTTGGTGAGACACATTAACCTGTTCTTTAAAAATGCCCAAAGGATCGGAATCCCAGGAGGTATCTGTCACAGAGCAAACAAGCCCCAAAGTTTCAGGTTTGCAAAACCCAAGGTCCACAGCAGCTGGGCCCCGTGAGCCCAGTGGGCAGGGTGGGCTGGGGGCAAACCAGAGGGCTGGTGCCCCCTACAGCAGGCAGCCCCGCCGCCGCTCCCCGCTGCTTCACGGCAGCGTGAGCCAGCACTTCCAGATCTCTCAATTTTTCCGCAGAAGTAGGATATCTGGACTTCTATATGAAACCTGCCAACTTTTAAATGTTGGTAATTAAAAATCACAAGACAATAACATCCCTGTGTTTGAGCCAAAAAAACAAGAAGTGACTTGGAGGATCTTTTTCTTCCCCACCCTTGACTCAGAGTCTGGCTCCCGGACTAGGCTCCCAGGCCCCTGTGCTCCCTGAGAGCAGACCCTGGGCATTCCGGCCAGCTGCCCACCTAGTCGCTGACCCACCCCCTCTGTGCCCTGCCACCCCCTCTGCCTGCCAGTACCTCTTGGGCCCTAGAGACTTCTCCCAGCCCAGTCACCCCTGACCACTGGGCATCTCAGGGGGCACTCAAGGCTTCCAGAGCCAGCCCTTCTCCCCTCCCTGGCTCTGCGCCCCCTCGGGCTGGCACTGCCGTCCCGCCTGGATCTGCCTGGGCAGAGCTGTGGAATGGGACAGTGACTGCACAGCTAGGCCTGGCTGCTGGGACCTGGGCCCAGTGTCCCTAACACCTCTCCTAATTTGGGGAAAGTGGTGTTCCTTGCTTGGGAATGACACAGGAAAAGGAGCAGGGTCTCAGGAGGGAGGTGGAGTAGGTAAATTGAATGCCCAAGAAAGGGTACAAAGGAAAGGAAGGCCATCTCAAGGCGGAATGGCTGCTTTCCATTTTGCACAGGACTCGGAGTACCGGGCTCTGAAAACGCTGCGCACAGGCGCGTCCTGGGGCTAAACGAGGAGGGCCCTTCCGACTCAGACCTCCCTTGGAGACCCAAGGTCTACATCCGCATCCTAAAAGCTCCAAAAATCCCTATACTTTAAAAAAACAAAGTAATGTTAATTTAACTCACTATTCCCCAAACTCGTTTCACCTGGAAGGCCTCTGTCCTTATCACCCCTGGTTCAGTGGGATCCCAGGTGGGGAGATAGTGGTGGCAGTCACCTCCCCAGCCTGTCCATGCCACGTGGACCCGTCAGTGGGAAGGCAGGGCTGGCGGCACGGAGGGAAGCTGCCTGGACCTCGATGACAGACCGGGGCCCATTCCCGGGAGCTGGGAGTAGCAGCTGGAGCAAGGTGGGGGATGGGAAGCCGGCCTGCCTCCTGACGGGCCTTCGTCACTAGCATTGAGCCATGAAACGCCTCAGCATGTGCCAAGCCTTTCCCCAAATTATTTCATTTTTGTTCCCACACCACCCGCGGAGGGAGGGCTCGCACCCCACTGACAGGGGAGGAAACGAGCGCACAGAGAGATGGAAGGACTTGCCCTTGGCCTCCTGTGCTCTGCCCAGACGGCACTTCCTCCTCCGGGGTGCACTCTGGCCTCCTTTCCGCTGGGGCCTCCAGACCCATCCAAATCCCCACCTGAGCATTTGAATTACAGATTCCTGGCTCTAAAGGCCTGGAGTGGGGCCCAGGCATCTGTATTTTTAGGAAACTCCCCAGGTGGTTCTGATAAACAGCCAGTTTGAGAAAGAACCGCTTCAGTGACTGCTCGGGTAGTCCTTGGTTGGGGCAGAGGACAACTGAATATTGGCTCCATAGATGAAAAAGGAGCCATATAGTAAACCTGACATGCTCAGGGGAGGCCAGTCTTGCGGGCCCTACAAACTCAGAGACCCAAAGTAACCGCAGAGGATGCCCTGACCACCGACATCCCCAGCTGAAAGTGGCGGTGGGCGGGCATGTCCTAAGGCCTAGAGCCTCCTTGACCAAGGTCAGTCTCTACCTAAGTGAGCCGCATGTCTTCATGCATCTAAGATAGCATACCTTTGAAAGGTCAGAGCGGCCTCCTTTGCCAGACCCCTCAGAGCACAGCTTCGAATCGCGCGTGAGAACACAGAAGCCCTCGTCATTATCTCGGTCCCTGCACGCCATCTCCATGTGCTGGACAAGGTACTTAACCGCCCTGCGCCCTCTGATCTGAAGCAAGTGTGTGTCTCTCTGTTTTACTTTTTGTCCACTCCCAGAGATGCCCCGGCTTTGCTTTCTCCCACCTCCCTCATCTGTCACCAGGGAATTTCGTGTGACACCTTTATGTCTTCTCTTTTGACTCTGGCGTATAAAGTAAGTGGTAAAACTGTCATTTTGGGGGCCATTTTATCAATCTGTTGAGACTTTGCTTCCCGGTAATTGTCAATTTGGCTCAAATAAACCCATAGAAATTCGCACAGGTTTAGACGTTTCTTACATCGACAGCTCCAACCTCATTTGGCCCAGCTGTCGGTCCTGATTCCTCGCTGGGACACCGGTTCCCGTCTTCCTGTCTGCCCTGAGAAGGGGTCAGACAGGAAGGTAGGGAAATGAAGGGAAAGGGCCCCAGATGGGCTCAGGAGGAGCGTGGGGCCAGGAGAGAAAGGGCACGGCTGCTAAGGCCCGGGATGGTGCACGGGCCAGTCTGGATACTCTGCAGGGCAGGTTTCTGGAGATAAGCACCTTCCTGCCATAGGAACTTCTGGGCTACGCTCAGTGGGGGGACTCTTGGCTGCAGCGGTGGGGTACAGAGTTGGGAGGGGCCTGTGGGAAGTGGGAGTGAACCAGGCAGTGAGTGCTGGCAGGATGCCCTGGGCACAGCATCTCCTGTGGCCTTGAACCTCCAAGGGAGCAGTTTCCTGTGCCTGAGCTGGAGGGCTGTGGACAGGGGCTATCTGCCTCTTGCATGTCTGGTTTCCTTTCCAGGACCTGACTGGTGCGTGCTGGGCTAGGGAGGGATGGGGAGTCACTGTGCACGGCTGCTCTCCTCCCCTGGACCCTCGACCCCTTCCCACCCCCCTCTAAAGGACTGGGGGTAGCTGCTCTCTCTGCCGCAGGTCACCCCCAATCACATACACCATCTCCTCCCACACTGCAGGCTCTGCTTACTCACCTTCTCGATGACCCCGATCACCCTGCAGCCCCTCAGCTGCTCCAGGGCAGAGCTCAGCGTGCGGATGGGCCGGAGCCTCAGGCTGCTGAAACCCTGTGGAGGTGGGAGACAGGCCACTGCTTCTCACCATGCAGTGGGTGGATCTCTAGCAGCCAGGGAGCACAGGGAGCGGGAAAGAATGGGGTACGGTCCAACCCCACCTCACAGGGGCAGGCTGAGCAGGGAAGCTGGTCATGACTGAGGCGGGGGTGGGGCACACTGCCCTCTTTTACTTTGCCCCCACCCAGCCCCCTCACCAAGGCTCAGGGAGTTCTTAAGGCTTCAGAAACTACCTCTTAGAGGCCCCATCTACAAGAGGCAGATGCTCCCAGGGGTGGGGAAATAACCTGGGAACAGGTGAATTCCAGGAAACATGCCTCGAAGACCAAGGACCTTGCCTTGCATTGTGCAGTGAGCCCAGGAGGGGTGTGTGTGTGTGTGTGTGTGTGTGTGTGTGTGTGTGCGCGTGCGTGTGCGTGCCTGTGGGCATGAGAAGTGCGCATGCATTTTCCAATCCCTGTGAGTACCCACTGGGTCAGGAAAAGCCATATGGGGAGAGCATTTGTGCACGCCTATGTAGGCATGTCTGTGTATATGCACGCGGGGGCACTTGTGTCTGCCCCACATGCCCACAGAGACCCATTCAGACACAGACGGATGGGGGAGCCCCGGAGTGTGTACCCACGAGAGCTCGTGTATGAGCCGTGTGAGGGGTGGGGAGGTGTGTGTGGGCTCTGTGGGCGGGTGAGACTGGACTGGTGATGATTCACTAAGTGTTTGAACACGAATGAACTCTGGAGGGTGTGGGAGGGAGGGGAAGCCAGAAGGAGGAGCAGGGAGAGGCAGCCCCTGTACACACCCCTGCCAGCCCTGCCCTGCAGCCCGGAATTCAAGGACATACATAGCCCACCGACCCGCCCTCAGGTCCTTGGGAAGGGGTCTCCTCACCGTGCCAGGGCTGGCTCCACGGCCCAGTGTCCTCTGCAGGTGGCAGTTGAAGATCTCCTCTGCCCGTCGCAGGTATTTGGTGATTTTCAGCTTTACAGCCTCGCATCGCTCCTTGTTGGGGTCAACTATGGAGGGAAGGGAGTTACCAGGACCCACCCCTGCCCCCACTCTGGCCTTGCAGGGCTGGGGTTGCAGCTGCCACTGCCTGCCCTCCGCCCTCCATAGAACAGAGAGCCTATCTCCGAAGCTGGTCAGCAGATGCTGACCCCAAGTCTGTTCTTGAGCCCCTCCTCTGGGTGGAGACCAGCAGGGTAGGAGGACCACAGGAGGGGACCCGCCACTGTGCTGGCGGCCATCACACCCTGGGGAGGGACCGAATAGGGATTTCCATGTCCAGTTTCAGAGGAGGAGACAGAAGCTCATCTCTGAAGCCCCATGTAGAAAAGGCCGGAGTGGGGATCAGGATCAGAAGACAAAGGAATTCGCAAGACAGGCCGATGCCCAGGCACTGAGGGCCCTCACCAGCAGGAGGGCAGGAAGCATGGCCAGGGGGGCCCCCTCACCCACCCCAAGCCTGGCCACTTCAGGGCCAGCCTCTCCCCCAGGTCGGAAACGCCTTCCTTTGCCCTGAACAGGCCTCTCCACTCACTTCCAGGCCCTTGCCGGTCTTTCCAGAGCACGGCCCGACCTCTCAGCTGGACAGTGTGCCTACTGTTCCTCAGTGCTTGGGTTAGAGTTTGGACTTCTAGAAAACCCCCTATGCCAGCTTGGCCTGGACTCAGTTTCCCTCCCTTCGCTTCCTCCTCATTGCTCTTCATACCAGGGACTATGATTGTCCATCATCAACTCATCGGTCTCCTCTCCGTGGATGCAACCTCCAGAGGGCAGGACACAGCCCCGCACCGGGGCCAGGCCAGCAGAGTGGGTTAAGCCTCTGGAGCCCAGCTTTGCCACTTGGTAGCTAGAGAAACTTAAGTGAGCTATGTGACTGCCCTGTGCCTCAGTTTCCTCATCTGGAGAATAGGAATAAAAATAGTTCCTACATACTTGGAACTACATGCCACAACACATGTACTGTCTTCTATTACCGTGAGGCCCAAATGAGTCGAATGAGTAAAACCAGGGCCTGGCGGACGGGAACTGCTCGGTAAACACTAGCTACTATTATTGTCTCTCGCAGAAGCTCCGTCGGCTGCTCACCCAGCACGGATGGGCAGACGAAGGGACAAGCTCCAAGCTGGCCCCCTCACCAGCCCCCGTCCCTGCGCAGCCCGGCGCTCACCGTGCATGCCTCGCAGCAGAACGTCCACGCCATTCTGGTAGTGGTTGAAGGCTGCCTCGTAGTCCTCACTGACGTCACGTTCCAGGGCCAGCCGGATCTGCGAGGCTGCATCCACCAGGTAGTCACGCTTGGTCACGTCAGGCGCTCCCGGAGCTACCCGGTTGCGAATTTGCTCCAGGTACACACGGGCCTGGGACTGTGCTCGTGAGCAGGGCTCGGGCTCCTGCCCAGGACCAGGCGGGCACTCGCAGGCCACCAGGCTCATGGCTGCTGCCCTGCAGGTGCGACCTGGGAATGGACAGATGCATTGGGGAGGACCCAGCTGGGAATAATACCCCACTTGCACCCCGGTTTCCTCCACTAAATATTCAGAGACTAACCCTCACCACCAAGGCCCGGAGGGTCAGAGCTACTGTGGGTAAAGTCCTTTCACGGAGCCAGGCCTCCCCTAAGTGGTGGTAGTAGAATAATAGCATGCTTGGGGCTCCTCCCTTCCATTCAAATCCGGTTCCACAAGCATTTCTCCAGTACTTACTCTGTGCTGAGCACTGGAGAGAGCGGAAGATGGTCTCGGCCCAGAGCTGCCTTCATGAGGCAGATCAGCATCTAGCACACAGTAAATGTACAGAGGCCACCCAGTCTGAGGCGAGGCTGGAGCCCCAGGCTCAGGGGCCACTCCTCACACTGTCCCCTCCATCCTGCCTGTCCGTCCCCACCCCCAACCCCCTGCTTCTCCAACAGGAACCTCACTTAATCCTTCATGGTTCAGTTCCAATCAGGATGGATTGCCCCTGCTTTGTTTCCCCCCCGGGGGTCGAGGGCAGTGTGGTTGGGGGGGGGCAAGGGGGGGGACTCCCACAGAGCCCAGCAGAGAGCTGGACACAAGGCCAGGCCCTTAAAGCCTGTGGACAATTGAAATGACTGAGTGGCAGATTCTGGACAGACTTAGGGGAAGGAGGGCAGGGTCACCCAGCCCTGGGGAGAGGATGGTTCTGTTCTCCGGGCTCTGTCTCTGAGGCCAGGAGGCCACGTGGCCTCCAAAGACCTGACAGCAGCTCCTTCCTCAGCAGTGTGTGACACAAGTGGCCAAAGGAACTGAAAAGTGGCTGTTGCAGAGGAAAGGGCTCAGAGAGGGGCCGGCAGAGCAGCCTCTGCCCCTCACTGCAGGGGCACCTTTGCCTCCTCAAGCCCCACTGGGAAGGGGCGGGGTGAACCTCCAACTGCAGGCCACTTCTGCCTCCGTAGAGAACGAGAGAACGTGATGGGGAGTGGGGCGCGAAGGGAAACTGACATCCCGGTCCAGCGGGGAGCTGTACCCTGGCCAGGATGCAGCCAGGAGGTGGAAGGAGGGGCTTGGTCCAGCCACACCACCCGGGACATGCAGCCCCGAGCCCTGTGTTGGGGGTGCCAAGGCCGATGGGCTGGGCTGCCTGGGTCAGGCCCCGACTTCAGGGGCCACCCCTGCCCCTGGGCCGGGTGCTGCTAGAAGAGAGCCGTGTGGCCGCTCCCAGACGTGGATAGCGGCGCATCCACGTCCGTGAGTCCCAGGCAGGCGAGGGGCACCGCCCGCGGGGGGTCAGGCCAAGGAGGTGGGCGGTGGGAATGAGGGGAGGGGCACCCTCGCCTGGGGCGGGGATGGTGATGAGCCCGGCACACACCGTACCTACCGGAGCCAGAACTCAGTCCGCGTGGCCAAGGTGCCGCCACTCACCCTTCCCCTCCGCGGGGCGCCGTGCACCGCCGGCCTGGGCTTTGCGCCCTCCAGCCGGGTGCAGGCTTCGGACCCAGGGCGGCCAGCCATTGGCTGCAGATGAGCTCATCCCCCGTTAGAATGAACCACCAATCAGCGCCCAGCTCGGCCTCTGCCGGCCCTTAAAGTCGCAGCGTCTGCAGTGCGGAGCTGGGCCGAGGGAAGGGGCCAGGATTGGGAGAAGCGCATCTGGGGCATAGTATCACTCAATAAATATTTGCTGAATGAATGAATGCGCTCTGAAAAATGAGAAGGAATTAACCAAGCAAAGTATTTGGAGAGGGCAGTCCGAGGAGAATGTTCTGGGCAGAAAAAGAGCGTGGTCCCATACACCCAAATATTGCAGGGCTCCGTCCCCAGTGGGGGTGCGTAGGGGAGGCTACAGGCTGATGCTTTCTCTCTCTCTCTCTCTCTCTCTTTGTCATCAATAACATATCCTTGGGTGAGGATTAAAAAAAACCTAAACAATCTCATGAATTTACTTCTTAACTTGACAAAGAAAGGGATATTTACTAGAAAGAGCATACATAATGAAGCCTACCGTGAATGCGGCCGTGGGGCACTAGAAGCATTCCAGGGGGCCTGCCGTTCTTCTGCCGTGTGGTGGGAGCACACTTCTCCCGCCCCCTGTGGAAGTTAGGCTGGACCGCGGGACTTGCTTCGAAAATGCTAGTGGGCAGAACATGAGTTACTTTAGGGCAGAAGCTCCAAAAACCAATCTGTAATCCCCCTGCCCCTTCCTCTGTCATAGTTCTCATAGAAGCACGTGTCCATGGAGACACAGAGCTTCCATCAGCCGAGTCTCTGAGACACAACAATGCAGAACTCCTCCCTGCTCCACAGGGTGCACTGGACAGGAGGTGTGAGGGAGAAATGAGCGTTTATTGGGTTAAGCCGCTAGATTTTGGGGGTGTTTGTTACTGCTGCATACCTTGACCTGTCTAGAATGATACACCCCAGAAATGAATCAATATACTCCACTGGCAGTTACAGTTAATGCAGTAAGACATTAAAAGCAAGCGAAAGGTTTAAACATTGGAAAGGAAAAAGCCAAATTGCCATTATTTGTATGATGTGATTGTCTACCTGGAAAATCCAGAGCAATAACTGGTGAGTTCAGCAAAGTGTCAGGACACTAGATCCATATTTACTCATCAAGAACTTTCCTATAGCCCTGACTGGTGTGACTCAGTGGGTTGTCCCACAAACCAGAAATTTGCTGGTTTGATTCCCTGTCAGGGCACATGCCTGGGTTGCAGGTCAGTTTTGGGGTGTGCGAGAGGCAAGTGATGTATCTCTCACACACGGATGTTTTGCTTCCTCTCTTCCTCCTTCCTTTCCCCTCGCTCTAAAAATAAATAAATAAAATCTTAAAAAGAACTTTCTTATACATCAGCAATAACAATTTGAAAATGTGACAACAAGTTTTAAAATCCCATTTGCCATAGTCACAAAAACTATGACATATTTAGGAATAAAATAATTAGGAATATATGACCTTTGCGAAGAAAACAAAAAAAATTGTATCGAAGGACATAAAGAGACCCAAATAAATGGAGAGATGTATCGTGTTCGACAATGGGATGACTACCTTTATAAAGATGTCAGTTCTCCCCAAAGTAATTTATAACTTCAAGGCAATGCCAATCAAAATACTACCAAAAGGACTCTTTATAGGACTTAGAACAGGATGTTTCTAAAATTCACGTTTATTTATTCACTTAACAAAAATTTTAGAGGGCCTATCATGGGCCTGGCCCTTTTCCAGGTGCTGAGGACATGCTGGGGAAAAACACAAAGGAAAAAAGCCTTCATGGAGCTTGCATTCTAATGGAAAAAACCAACAATAAATACACAGATATATGGATACTTACTATCTCGTGATTTTCATTGTGTATATACATGTGCAAAAATAGCCCTTTGAGGAAGAACAAATGGTGGGGTTAGAAGCTTGCCTTACCAGTTCAAAAGACATATTATAAAGCTGCAGTTTTAAAACAGGCGGCATTGGTGCACATAAATAGACGATAAGAATAGAATTAGAAAATTGACTTAACTTTTGTGAAAAAAATCAATCCCTACTTCATATCATATATAAAAATAAATTCAAGTTTACAATTCTAAATTAAAAAGAGTACAACCACAACTTTTTAGAAGACTATCACCATTTAAAAAATATAAATGGCATCATAGGAGAGGCAGCATTTGGAAACAATACGTGGAGTAAAGAATATCACCATGACCTTCAGGTAGAAAGTGCCCTTTTAATATTCCTGGTGGGGAGGGATATGTAAATCAGTACATTTTGGAGGGTGATTTATCAGAACTGTTTAAAGTGAAAATACATATAATCTGTGATCTATCAATTTTACTTCTTGATATTTAATCTAGAAAACCACTTTTTTATTATTGCAGCAAACCTTGGATATATAAATATTCATTGCAATATTGCTTATAATATCAAAAATTGGAAAGGATTCCAAATGTTATATCTATGGACTATCAATATTGAAATGAATTAATAAAATATGGTATATTCACATAGTGAGTTACTATTCATCTCCAACATTTTAAAAGAATGAACCAGAACTAACCCTATGTGTGTGGACATTTATGACCGCAAAGACCTATTGTTGAGTAAAGACAGTCAGTTCCCACGTGCTACCTACAGTATGATGCCATTTATATTTTTTAGAAACATGAAAGAATACTCTATATAATCTATCTATTATAGTGTATTTGGATTCTCCAGAGAAACAGAACCAACAGCATGGCTGGATAGACAGACAGACAGATAGATTTCTCATATAAGAAATAAGGCTCACCCTGACCAGTGTGGCTCAGTTGCTCGAGCGTTGTCCCACAGAGTGAAGGTCGCTGGTTCAATTCCCATCAGGGCACATGCCTGGGTTGAGGGCCAGTCCTCGGTCAGGGTGTGTGCAAGAGGCAACCGACCCATGTTTCTCTCACACATCAATGCTTCTCTCCCTCTCTTTCTCCCTCTCTTCCTCCCTCTCTTCCTCTCTCTCTAAAAATAAATAAATAAAATCTTTAAAGGAAAAAAAAGAAATAAGCTCATGAAATTACGGAGGCCGACAAGACTCAAGACCTGCCCTTTTACAAGCTGGAAATAAAGCTTTTCAGCTGCCTAGGAAAGCCTAATCCCTTAACATGGAACATCTTACATAAACTTTTTTGGAAATCTTAAAACTATGCTATTAGCTACTATTATAATTTTTTAATGTTTATTTTTCGAGAGAGGGAAAGAAGGAAGAAAGAGGGAGAGGATCAGTGATGTGAGAGAGAAACATCGATCAGTTGCCTCTAGCACACCCCGACCTGGGGACCTGGCCTGAAACCTGGGTATGTGCCCTGACCAGGAATTGAACCATCGACCTTTTGGTTTGTGGGACGACATCCAACCCACTGAGCCACACCAGCCAGGGCTAGTTACTATTATTAATCTTTAGTAATACTAACACAGACAAAGGTTAAGTGATTTGCCTAAGTGAAGTAGGAGCACTAGGAATCACACCTTGACTGTGTGGCTCCAAAGCCCAGCTCTGAACCCCTAGGCTGATGACACTGTGCTCCCAACAGCGGTGCTGCCCAGGGAGTGGAGGCAGGGACCTGGACTGGGGGAGGGAGCAGGCAGTGGTCCACAATTCCCTTTAATCTTCTATGTTTTTAAAGAATAGAGTAAATTGGTATATATATTCATGATGTTAAAATTGACTTTTAAAAATTACATGTTAAATTATATATGTATAATTAGATAATTATTTTTTCAGAATATATTGCTTAGCATGCAAGGAAGTAGACAGTGCTTCATAAGCTTCTCACGGTGCACTGGGCCCAGTTTGATGAAGAGGTATGTTTGGGATTCTTTCCTGAGGAAGTGCCTTTGAGCTGAGTTA
The DNA here is from genome assembly GCA_004026765.1 of Micronycteris hirsuta. NCBI lineage: Eukaryota > Metazoa > Chordata > Mammalia > Chiroptera > Phyllostomidae > Micronycteris > Micronycteris hirsuta. Next base: position 370,381 of record PVJI01000069.1, read on the forward strand.
TGGATGATGCAAGTTTGTTAGTCAGCAAGGTTGAGAGGTTGAGTGTGGGAGGTGGGGAGGGATTTCCTGGCAGAGGAAATGGCATGAGCAAAGGTCCCGAAGGGGCAGCACGAATTTCAGAAACAGAAAGGATAAATGTTAGTCCTTAGAGAAATGAGCATGAGATAAGACTGGAGAGGTGGGCAGTGGTCAGATCTCATGGACGCTTCCAGGCCGAGGAAAGGACTAGGAGTCTAATTCTAAGAACAACAAAATTCTGATGAGCACCATGGAAGTCTCTGGGATCACTTTTGCAGGGCTGTGTTATGGTAGTGGAAATGCCAAGGGAGAGACAGCAAGCCCAGACACCTCTCAAGTGCCCAAGAGCAAGACAGGGAGGCACTGGGAGGGAGCATGAACCATCGAGGGGTTGTTTGACTTTTGCTGCTGTTGTTATTTTTATGATGGGAGAGACTTCCACACACAAAGACATATCCACCAGGACGTTCCTCATAGCATTGTTTATTATAACAATAACCAAAAAAGAGGACCTCAATATCCAACAACAGATCTACTAATCAAATTATGGGATAGCCAAAGGATGCCATGCATTTCAGTACCTTCAAAGTCACATTGTAGGAGGCTATCTAATGTCATGGGGGAAATGTGTACAATGTATTAGCTTTAAAAGGCAAGTTATAAAACCACAAGTGTATTATAATCTCATTGCGGCATCAGCAGGGAAGAGTAGGTGGCAGCCTGTCTTCTTCAGCTCCTCCATCCTTCCCGTCTTTGTGCCTGACGGTGGGAGGAAGGAGCCTTCAGACATAACACAACATCATAACAGTCACACCAAGAGAAGCGATTCACCTGATCAAAAGAGAGGCTTATTTGTCTTGCGGATTCTTTATGGGGTCCAGGACAGGCCTGGGATGTTAGGGGAGGGCAGAGGAATAAGAAGGTCAAGTTTATACCAGAGCGGAAAGAAAAAGGTGTATTGCTTGTTCTCTGGATTTTTGTTAGAGACTATAAGGAACATTTGGAGGAGGAAGTAATAAAAAAAAAAAGATGTAATCATTCAATATCTGAAACAGGAGGCTGAGTTGACTGCTTGCTTAAACAAGGGAGAGCTGTACTTGCAAGGCGCTGTCTTGGAGCCGGAGAGAGAGAGAGTCTCAGAGAGGCTTTGGGGAAGAGTGGGGTTCGGAGATGAGTCGGCTTTCGGGGTGTTCAGAAGTCGGCTGACCTAGAAGCATGGTCGAGCGTGGTGTGGCGGATGGTAATTCTCAGAAGATAAGTGGTTACCGATGGAGCGCATGGCTTCAGGAGCAGGCTTACTGAAACAAGCGGTGCTGTGAGCCCGGTTTCTAACTGGTTCTAAGAGTTACTTGTCATTACAGCCACATCACAAGGAGGCTTTTCCTGAGAGGATGGGGGCCGGACGGCGGGGAAGTCTACATATACAACAAGGTGAAGGTCTTGGTGAAGCAGCCCACCGGGAGCCTTTGCTGCTGCAGCTCATCTTGCTTGGCCAGGGCTGATTTCTGAAGAAGGATCCCAAGGACACCCAGAGTCTCCTGGATCCAGACTCAGGACTTGGCTGTGTGAGAAGAGTCTTATTTCCTCTGAGGGAGGCCAGTAAGCCAGGACTAGTGAAATAGGGGAGTTGAGACAAAGAGCTGAACAAACTGGCCAAGCAATTTACAGCCAGACACAGAAGGTCACCTCCCTAGAGATGGCATTTAGGCCTCAACTGTCTTTCAGCTCCAGGCCCAGAAAAGCAGCAAAGCCAGGTGAGTGACACCAGGACCAGCTGCAATGACTAAGGACCCCCTGCCCTGGCACTGAACAATCAGTAGAGACCATGACCCTGAAACAGCACACCTGGGGAACCGATGAATATTTTACTGAGACCCTCCCTGAGACCTCCCCTAAGGGTCCTGCCCCGAGAAAGAGAGAGAAGCCTCAAGACAAAGGACCCAGCAGATGGCCTCTCCCTTTGGGGAGCAGCCTGATTCCCCCTCTCCTTCCCCCACAGGCGGGCATCTCCTAAACTCTAAGGGTCCCCACAAGACTTGCGACCAGGGCAGCAATGGGCAGCGGCAGCTTGTCCCAGGCTAACCCCCTGAACCTGTCCCCAAGGCCCCCTTTTCTCTGACTTCCCAGTGAGTAAAGGCAGCCCAGCCCAGGCTCTCCCCTGTCGCTTCTGCCCTAGGGCCTTCCTTGTCTCACTGTCCACAACTTCAACAAACATACCCTCATCACCACCTGGACTTGTGTTGTGAAATCTTTCCTGAACAAAATCAAGAATCCACACGCTGCTGGCTGACCCTTGGCAGACCCGCTCAGGGCCAGGTCCCTGTCCGGTAACCTGTGTCTGGTGAGAAGTTGCGTTCCAGTTGATTTGGGAGGACAGATCCAGGAAGGCCCCAGGTCCTGGCTGGGCTCTCCCTCCCGAATAATGACCTCTGCGACCCCACAGGCTGGCCCTGGGTCTGCAAGAGATCAGCCCCCGAGGCCCCAGCATCTGGCTGGCTGAGCAGCAGCCTGGCAGGCTGCCAGCGCCCTGAGCTCTGGGGCTGGAATTCCTTTAAATTTCTCACCCTCTTAGTGCTTTCCTTCAACTTGTCTGGCAAGTGAGAAGGCTTCGTGAGCTTCAAAAGAGGACTGTGGCAGAGAGGGCTCCGAGGCGGATAAAGAGCTCCACGAGAGAAAGATATCACCATTACAGTCCAAACCCCAGCCCCTGCTGGGGGCGACAGGTGGGCGGTCATGTGTCTGTAAACACCCAGCACTGTGGGCCTGAGCGGTGTGAGCGCTGAGGCTCCCATTACGGTGCAGCCCACCGGGGAGCTCTTGGGTGGTCCTGGCTGCCAGCGGGTGGGTGGTGGGGCAGGGGCCTTGGAGCAGAGAGAAGGGAGAGGGCAGACTTGCAGTGTGCAAGTGGGGGTCTCTCCTACTGTGAGTCCAACTGAGGACAGGGGCTGGTGTCCAGAGAGGCCGGACGAGAGGTCGGTCTGGCAGTAGGATCTTCTCCCTGTCACTCCATTTACACCCTCTCAGTGGGAGAATCGGGGGTGGGCCCGCCTCTCCACCCTCCACCTCCTCCCTGACTGGCTGTCCCGCCTGGTGCTTTCTACAGCAATGAAGTCACAGCAGGGACTAGAAGCATACCATCCTTTTGGCTTAGAGCCCCCCAGGCCTCTGAGGTGGGGCCCACCCAGTGCTAGCAGGAGCCAGGCCCTTGTGGGCCTCAGTCGCAGCCGGTGTCGGGGGAGGGAGAGCACTCCGGGCTTTGCTGGGGAAAGGGAAGGGGTCACCTTATCTAGGGACATAGCTGCTGGGCTCTGGTGCTGACAGACAGCCGCCTTTTCACACCAAGTTTCTGTCACCGCTCTGTCTGGGGCCTAGATTTCCCACCAGAGTTTGTGGAGGGGCCTATTCTGTCCCCCCACCTTGCCCATGTCTGGCTTGCTTCTCAGACTTGGAGTGGACAAAGTCCTCCTCCTCCCCTGCTCTGCTCTGCTCTTTGTCCTCAGGGGGGAGGGTGTGGTGAGGGGTAGATTTGGGGGCAAATCTGGGTTTGGTTCCATTTCAGTTACTCATAAATTTTATTTTTATTATTATTATTATTATTGTTGTTGTTGTTGTTGTTGTTATTATTATTTTAAACAGCTAAAGCAGTTTTTAAAAATTTTTATTTATTGATTGATTTTAGAGAGAGAGAACATACCGATTTGTTGTTCCGTTATCATCAATATTTAGCCAGAAAAGGAGAGCAAAGGGACTTAGGCGCTGAGCTTAACACACTGGGGAGCACAGGCTGTTTGCTTCACCAGGAAGTTCATTGGTTCCTTTGAAAAAGCACCTGGCCCATCCCAGCCTGCGCTTGTGCAATCTCAGGGGACCATGGAAGCTCCCTCTCTGTAGCTCGTGACCTGCACTTGTACTGTGTACCTGCACATCCTGTCTCTGCAGCCACGCGGCCTCCGTGGCCATGTGGCCTGTAACCGTGTGGGCTCCACATGCAGGCTCCGGGCGGGAGACTGAATTCCGCAGCACAGCCATGAACTGCAGCTGAAACGCACGCTAAGCCAGCTGGATGCTGGACTGGACTGGACTCTAATACGGAGCAAAAACTCTGGGCACTGGCTTTTGTGTTGGCCCTACTGAAGACAAGATTGGACTTTTTCCATGGTGACATGGACAGAGACGGGCCATTAGGAAGTCAGAAGGGGAACCCCCCTAATTTTATATCATCGATAAAGTTCTCTGCGGAACCTCATCCTCTCAGGCAGGTCTCAGGAAATTCTTTTGCTCAAGATACCACAGGAACTTGTTTTCCACTGATAACAGTTCCATTTATTTTATGCACTCATTGGTTGACTCTTGTATGTGCTCTGACCAGGGATTGAACCCGCCACCTTGGCGTGTCAGGCTCTAACTGACTGAGCTATCTGGCCAGGGCCATTACTAGTAAATTTTAAAATTCTGGCTTACTTAGCCCTGGCTGGTGTGGCTCAGTGGATTGAGTGCCGGCCTGCAAACCAAAGGGTCGCTTGTTTGATTCCCAGCCAGGGCACATGTCTAGGTTGCGGGCTGGGTCCCCAGTCGGGGGTGCATGAGAGGCAACCACACATTGATGTTTCTCTCCCTCCTTTCCCTTCTCTCTAAAGATAAATAAAGAAAATCTTTTAAAAAATAAATAAAATAAAATTCTGGCTTACTTAACTTTCATGGTTTTGGACAAGCCTGGGCCTTACCTTCTTCACTTGTAAAATAAGGAGGTAGAAATGAATTCTTCGTAAATTTACTTTCAGCTTTGAATTCCAAGATCATGTCACTCTCCTGCTTAAAATAGTTTCCTGCTTAAAAAATTCAGTGCCTCCCATGGCCTAGCAAAGCCCTAACAACCTAGGGTGGTCTTCAGGGCCCAGCCCACCTTCCAGCTTTATCTATCACTCATCTTTCACATACCTTAAGCATCAAAACGGAACCCCATGAAAATCCCTACACCGCTATGGGTCTTCCACCTCTCAGTCTTCGTTGACGGGTGGCACGGACCTAGAAAACCTTCCCCCGTCATCTCCCCACACTCAGTGTGGCCTATTCCTTGAGCTGCAGCTCGGATGCAGAGCCAGTCTACTTTTCCCACGCAGAAGTAATCTCAAATATCTCCGACTTCTTTAATAGCACCTCATCGGCACGTGCTCAAGCTCTGTGGCCTTCCTGCCTTCTTGTATAATCACATGTGCGTATCTGATCCCTTTGACTAACTCTGTAACATCAGAAACAGTGTCTTCTTATCCCTCTCTGTCTAACCCCAACTAACCCAGGCTTTCCACTTGGGCGGGATCCCTGCCTTTGGAGTGAGAGCCTCTCAGAGAGCATCGGGAACTTCAACAGGAGGGAAGCGGAGCAGCACTTTCCAAAACCCTCCCTTCACTCCCCAAATTGTCTTAATCATCAGAAACTTGTACGTCAAAAAACCCCAAGCTCTTTCTCTAGATGCAGCCTAGAGGTCTTTTCTTTCCGTTTTTCAGCTTGCCTTCTCTTAGTCCTTAGGTAGGGCAACTCCGCCTTTTCAGTTAAGACTCTCTCCTAGTCTCCTTGTTTCTTGCAGAATGCAATCTTCATTAATAAGTGGGAAGCTGGGAAGACTTCCACATGCTAGTGTATTTTCCCCCTTACGTGTGCCACGCCTGTTCCTAGTAGACTCGACAAAGCTCATGAATGAACGACCAGGGTAACCAGCCCACACAGGGAATTAAGACTGAACACTCTACTTCTCTCCCTCTGAGCCGAGCCATTAGGATTGGTTGCTTGGATGTGCTACAGCCTTGTAAGTGGTATTTGGTCCTCTAGTTTGTGCCCTGGGGTCCATTCTCCACACAGAAGGCAGGGCAGTCTTTCAGAAATATATGTAATAATCACTTCACTCTCCTGCTTGAAACCCCCCAATGGTTTCCCTCCATGTTCTAACAAAAGTCAAACTCCTAACCCTGCGAACCCCTCCAGGTTCTGCCCCCTGTTTGCCCCCAACAGCTCATCTCGTGTCCCTTCCCCTCCGGCCACACGGGGTCCCTGCGAAGGCGCTTGCATCAGTGTCATCTTCTGTTTGGAGTGCTCTGTACTCTTGTCCTCTGTTTTGGAGTGAACTCCTTCCTGTCCTTCAAACTTCACCACAAATGTCACCTCCACAAAGAGATCTGCCAGATCTACAGGGCCTTCCCCAAATGCTGTCTCATCACCTTTCCTTGCTTTCTATTCAGCCCCTATTGCTGCCTGACAGGCCACCCCCAGTTTGTTGTTATGTCCCATGATTCCACAGGTCAGCAAGTCAAACAGGGCACAGCGGTCTCTGCTCCACGGGGCTGGGGCTTCCGCTGAGACAACCGTACAGGTTGGGACCTGGAACACCGGGAGGCTGACCGAGCGCCCCTCTCTCTCCACACACCTCCACGTGGCTAGTTCGGGCTTTCTCCCAACATAGGGACCTCACGATCGTTGAACCTCTTACGTGGGAGCTCAGGGTTCCAAGGGACCAAGGCAGAAGCTTCCTGTTCTCTTGAAAGGGTCCCCTCTGCCACACTCTGTGGATCGAAGCAGAGCCAGGTCAACCCAGATTCAAAAGGAAGAACTAGACACCTTCCCGCACAGGGAGGAATATCAAAGAATTCGAGGCCATATCTAATGTGCCAGAGCCACATTTTGACAATGAATGACATTTCCTGATTCATTTCTTTGTTTACATGTGTAACTTGCTTATGGAGCAGTGAAAGTACAAACAAACCTGTTTCTTTTTTCTCTCGTCATTGCTTCTAGATGAACTATGTTGGTTCTCCTTTTCTTGTCTCTTGGTAGCATTTTGGGCCGATCTTCTAATGTCTCTGTCACTTTAATTTATAAACGGTCCAGCCTCATCTAGACCGGTCAGTCCAATTTAAGTATAACACCTCATTCTACCCATGACAGGGCTTGGATTGGGCTCAAGGGAGCGGAGAGGGACCTGGTCTGGCCCGATACTCCTCCCCACTTCCCTCTTTCTTTCACACGGGGCTGGAGGGGAGAAACTGGGGGAAAGTCCCTCCTAGCTGTGGCCATCCCTTCTCTGGCTGTGACCGTGCCTAGCATGACAGGCGTCCAGGCACCAACTTTCTTGTTGGTAACCACAGGGCCACCCCACAGCATTGTTCCCTGACGTGCTTCCTTTCCAGCTCTGGATCTGATACCCTCCACTCAGCCATCGCCCCAACCTGACACCCACGGCCTGTGGGGTCTCCCTACCCGCACACCTCCCTTTTGGAGTACCGTGGGCAAGGATACTCATGGCCACCCACTTCTCACCATGATCTCCCGACACATGGGAAACTCCTACCGGATGCTCCAAGGTGTCCCCTCTCTCTGTCCCTGTCCCTCTTCAGTTATCCACTCCCCCCAGTTCTCATTCAGCTAGCAGTGGGCAAATCCAGCTCCAGGGAGAGCAGGGGGAGGGACCAGCAGCCCAGGCTGTGCTTGTGTGTGTGTTTGGGGGTGGGGGGGAGCTGCTGCACCAGCACAGGAAGGGGAATGGAAAGGGCTGTTGAGGGCCTAACTGATCCAGTCGGGTCACATGGGCTAGTCAGTCCCTTTCCTGCTCACTCCCACTGCTCCTGGCCGAGGGGGCAGATGTTTGCACCACTGTCTGGCTCTCCACAGGGGCCTGTGGCCTGGGTGGGGAGGCCAAGTTCCACGTGGGTGATCTGTGACGCTGAGAGCCTTGAATATGCTATAGGAACTGAGGGGCTGGGGTCCCTGGGGCCAAGCCAGGGCCTAGCAAAGGGGGAAAAGGGTGCTATTCTCAGCTCTCAGTCCATCAAAGGCAATGGCTCAGAATGGCTGCAACCCAGGATGGGAGAAGCGGGATAGAAAATGAGGTTCTTCTGAAGAGCATGTCCTCTGCGGCTGGCACACGCCCCCTGTGTAACCGCCAGCCAGAAGTACACCCTGACCAGAGTGTCCCCCGGGGCGCCCAGGCTGCCAAGGGCAGCGCCTCGGCAGGGCCACCCCGCCCCACCCCACTGGACTGCTCATGGCTCCCCTCCAAAGCCCGAGGCCGGCTTGTCCTGAGCAGCCTGTGGTGAGAGAGAACAGGGAACTCCCCTTCCACCGCCCACCCAGCAACACCAGAATGATGTGCCTTTCAGGTCAGAGGGAGATGGGAGTCTGAGTGTGCGGTTTGCACTGAAATACTTGTTAAAGCATTTTCTCTTGTTGCATGCCGAGGCCTTCAGGAAGAAGGCAGGGGAAGGTGGGGAGGAAGAGGAAATTGGGTAGCATCAGCACGCCCCTGCACTCAAGCAGGCTGGAGGTGGGCAGTTCAGTTCTCTGTGGGGCCAGGAACTGAGGAGCTGGGGTGCCCCCATTCAGCCAGAGTCCAGAGGATCAGGCCCTGGGGTGGGTGTGGGGTGGCCCTGGGGGAGGAGGGGAAGGGGACTGTGCTCTTGAACTTGGAGATGTTCAGAGGAGACTGGGGCCAGGGTCCCTCAACTTTGGGGCCAAGACTACATCGTAGGAACCCCTCTAATGGGAAGAGTAGACCTCAGGTTTTCGCCTAAAGCAGCTGGGAGGAAGACACGCCAGGACGCTCACTGCAGGAGAGGTTGGAGCGACTCCGGGGGCAGGCTTGGGGCCCATGATCCCTTTTTCTGTTCTGCTTCCATTTTCTGCTGTTGCCCCTGCTCCGGCAGACACACTCCCCCGGAGAAGCTGTTTCCAGACTAGAATAACTTTATTCAAGAGAATCTGGCTTGGCAGCCACGCAGGGCAGCTCGCTCCCCGTCCAGCCTGGGGCCGCTCTTTGCCTGTGTCCCTGACAGGGGCGGAGCGGGAAGCCTCCCCTTGGCCGTAAAGAACAAGCGGTGGCCAGATGTGAGGACAAACTGCAGGAGATTAAGAGTGACAAAGGCCCCCGGCGCCCACTGCTCTCCAGGGTGCAGATCCTGGCCGGGAAGAGCAGGAAGCCACAGGATGCCTCCACCCCTGCCTGCCTCCCACTCAGCCGGGGCTGTGGCCGCCACAGCAAGCCCCTCCACCCCTGTCCTCGCCAGGAGCTTCCAAAGCAAGGGCTGCTGGTCCATGCAGAGCCTGGGGCCCAGGGACAGGCGGTGGGTTCCCCCTCTTCTCTCCTCTCTCCAGCCCCTTGGAGACTCCGGGGCCTCCGGGCCCTGACTTGCCCCTGACAAAGCCACACGTCTTGCTTCTTCCCACGCTGGCACACACGCGGTCCATGGCTGCCTTCTTTCTCTCACGTTCTGTTTAAGGCACTGAATTCCTGAGGGTCCTGCCCCTCATCTTGGAGGGAGCGAGTCATTCAGCAGGGATACAATTGGCTAATAAATAGAGGGCGGGTGCCAGCAGGGAGGTAACTGAGAGTGTGATGATAATAAATACAGGAGCCAGGTGTGGGGTCTCTCTCCTCCGAAGGGCTGGTTACCTCAGGGGGGTAGTATTGCCGCACCTGCCAGAGACCAAGCACAGAAAGCAGGTATCAGCACACGGTGGGGGTGGGGGTCCCCTCCTAAGGGAGGGGGGACAAACCCAGAAGGGAAGCTGGGACAGGGAGCACAGGGAGATTGCAGCATGCCGGGATCTCTGCTTGCACCAAGGCCAAAAACAAGCCATTAGCCACCCTTCACCAAGCGCGCACCCAGGTGCCCAGCCCCGCGCTAAGCACTCTCTCATTTACCCTGAACAATATCTCATGAGGAAGGCTCTGTTGTCAACCTTGTGCAGATGAGGAAACGGAGACTCAGAGAGGTTAAGAAACCTGTTCAAGGTCACACAGGCTCCATACTCTTAACATTGCTGATCACTCTGGGACAGCAGTCTTCACACCAGGGTGCCCCCAGATACATGTCAAGATTGTCCGAGACATGTGTGAGTACTGATGGTTTTAAAAGGATCCCTTTTTGGTTTTCCACCTGAAAACTGCCTGCCTGAGAGGTCTGCTTCCCCACCATCGTGAGAGTTCACAACTAATTGCCTTTCTACCTGGGAGCATCCTGCCCATTTTGGACGAGGTGACAACACTTTGCCCCAAGGCAAAAGGATCCAGGGGACACTGAACAGAGAACTTGAGATACTGGTGCAGGTGTTGAGAAAGAAAATATAGTAAGTGACTAGGTAACCAAGCCTTTTGCTTTCAACAAAATTAAAGAACTCCACTGAAGTGTCAGCTAATATGTCATGAGAAGTAACTTTTGAGGTTATGGCAAGTAACTTGGACACATACTGAACCTGACAAGCTCAGGGGAGGCCAGCCTTGGGAGCCCACCCTACAAACTCAGAGGCCACGAGTAACTACACAGGATGGCCCGAACACCAAAATCCCTAACTCAAAGCGGGTTATAGCAGGTAGTCACACCCTAGGCCAGTAGCTTCTTTGACAAAGGTCAGTCTTTACCGTAACCGAGTCTTTACCGTAACCGAGCATATTTACTATCTTCTTGCGTCTAAGATAACATACCTTTGAAATGTCAGAGTGATCTCCTTTCCCGGATCTGTCAGAGCACAGCCTCAAACCCGAGACCACAGCCCTTTACTGTTACCTCGTTCCCTGCACGCCACCTCTGTGCGCTGTAACTGTAACCGTCCTGTGCCCACCGGTGAAAAAAGATACGCATCTCTCTGTTTTACTTTGTATCCATACCCAGAGATTTCCTGGCGTTGCCTGCTCTTGCCTCCCTAATCTCCCACCAACAGATCTCACCCTCCTTAGGTCTCCTTACATCTCCTCCTGTGATCCTCACGTACAAAATAAGCTGCCAACTGCCAGTCTCCGGAGCGTTTTCTTAATCCATGGAGGTTTCGCTCCCTGGCAAGTGTCAGTTTGGCTCAGATAAACTTTTAAAAATTCTCTACAGGTTTGGATGGTTCTGAGGTCGACAAGTTCCAATGACCGACACCTAGCCCATTTGCCAGTTGGCGTCAGCCTGGTTTCTCACCCTTTTCAGCTGCGTGAAACGGCGAACAGGGATGGAACTGAGGCTAAACCCTGTCTCCTCTGGCAAGAGGTAACAGCCTGAACTGGTTCATTACTTGAAAGAGGTTGCCACGCCCACCTCATTGAGATGCATCCCTAATGAGACGGATTGCACTTGTGTGTTTAACATTGATTAAAATATGATGCATTTGTGCTGTTTTGATCAATTGGTACTAGTAATAATTATGGTGGCAGTTCATTCCAGGAAAAAATTTAATTTAGAGTTTATGTTTGTAGGAAATTTAAAATAATTCAAACTTATATACATTATCGTAGCACATACACAAGGTGATATGTATGCCTTTTATATACGACGAGGTGATATAGAAAAGACTTGAACATTCAGAATAATTACTTAGGCTGAAATTCTGTGAGGGAAGTCAAGTGGAAATATAAATTCAAGGAAAAAAGAAGCAATGCTAATGTTTACATTTTTTGTTTCTGTTTGTTTCTTTTTAAAGTGGATGATGGTATTAAATTAGCATGTCTTATTCCATAGGATACATCGGAAGAATGTAGTGGCTTTATATTAAAACATTAATATTTATAACATGCCAGACATTATATCTTTGCAACTACGTATAATTTTGATGGAAAAGTTCAATGGTAACTTAAAAATGAGCAAGGACCCTGGCTGGGTGGCTCAGTTGGTTGGAACATTGCCCTGTACACAAAAAGGTCACAGGTTCAATTCCCGGTCAGGGCGCATACCTAGGTTCCGGGTTTGGTCCCCAGTTGGGGTGTGTGTAAGACGCAACCGATCAATGTTTCTCTCTCACATCAGTGCGTTTTTTTCCTTTCTCTCTCTCTCTCCTTCTTTTCTCTCTAAAATCAATAAACATATTCTTGGGTGAGGATTACAATTTTTTAAAAAAATGAGCAAGGGAGCACGTGGGTTTTTGAAACTGTTTCAGGAGACCCCTGAACGAGAAGTTTGAAGACCGCTGCCCCGGAAGATGGAGCAGCGGGATGCACTCTACCTGGTACTGCCTGACCGGGGGCCATGCGCCGACCACACTGTCAGCCCCTTCCCCAAGATGCTGCTTGGGCCCAGGGGAGGAATGAGGGCCACATGCCTTTAGGAGACCAGCTTCCCCAGAACCCCTGTCTTCTGGGGTGGGGTGGACATCTCTGCTCATGGAGGGGTGGACCCATGGGGTAAGACGTGGGTCAGCCCCAGTGCCATGGCATAAAATGATTTGCTGGTATCTTGGAGCTGAAAGGAACTGTGATGTGACTGAGTTACTATGGGTGCGAAAAATTTTGTTTTTACGATTTACTCTTCCAGATTTGGGTTTTTCCTGCTCTGATCCTTCTCTCCCAGGCCTCACACTCAGGCCTGGACTCCAACATAGGCTTCCTGGTGAGAAGCCAAGATGGACAGATAGGGAGACAGGAAGCAAGTGGACCCCAAGATCCCCTGAGGGGACAGAAACAGGGTCTGGGGCCTGAGAGCCAGTGGGAGGCTGCTCCTTCCCCAAGGCCTCTAGGAAGTAGCCCAGGATACAGTCTCAGCTGCTGGCATCACTAGAGGGTAAGCACTTCAGAGCAGGCATTTGGTTGGTTTGTTCACTGGTATACCTGGCAGGCAGTAAGTGCTTGGTAAATGTTTCTGGATAACTAAATGCTTGGTGGGCCCCTGATGTCTCATTTTACACAGAAAAGAAAAACTACGCTTAGAGAGGTGACATGACTTGCTGAAGGCCACACAGAGACTCCTGCTAAGTCAGGATGAGAACCAAGGCCCCCTGAGGCTGCCTGGGCCCCAGAGTCTCCAGGGGTGCAGCTCCCTGTTCTGCCCTAGGACTGCTCTGGGCCTTGCTTTTCCCCTTCCTGACCACTAACTCCTGCTGGTGGGGGCTCCCCTCTGGCCCAGCCTCCTTGTCATCCCTGGGCCCCCCAGCACACTCACAGGTGGCAGACTGTGGGTCTCTGCTTCTCTTTCTTCCTCTTCCCACTGCCCTTGTTTCTCCTCCTGCAATAAGCCAAAAGCATCAGGACAGAGTGGCTAGGCGTTTCCCATGCTAGGAGAGGGGCTGGCAGACCCGAGAATAGCCTGGAGCCCCAGCCACTTACCTTTCTGGCTTTATCACATCCCACACAGGCCTGGGGAAACAGAGAGGGGCAGGGGAGAATCAGGAGGGTGCTAAGCAGGGGCTCCTTCACTCCCATCCCTCCCCTCAGACATTGGGAGTCCTGGTCCTGCAGTTGGTGCTGAGGCCACTAGGGGGTAGCATGGAGCTAGTGAGGGAAAAATGGCCAGAGGCCTCTGGGCTCCAGCTCCCACTTCAGGCTCTGCTGACCCCACCAAGAGAGATACGAATTTCCCCTCCGGGCCCCTTTCCATAACCTTCTGCACTTCTCAGCCTCTTGGCATCAAATCTGGGGATTTGTGAGCCTGTTCTTTCCTGCCTTCTCTGTTTACTTCTTCTCTTGTTCCTGCCCTTCGTTCCAGGGAGCACTCAGGGTTTCCTCAAGGACAGTGAATGAGGCCAGCTAAAGTTGCCTGTCAGGACACAGCTGCCACCCCTGCTCTGGGGACAGCGATGCTGCAGGCAACAGCAGGAGGAATGGGCAAGGGGTGGAGTGAAGGGCGGTGAGCACAGCCCCAGAGTCACAGGCATGTCCTGGCTCCATCCCCGCAGCTGTGGCTTTTGGCCCAGAAGTGAGAAGAAAGGTTGTCCCTGCTGGTCATTCTGTTGGAAGGGGACAGGGGCTCAGTCTTCTCGGGGAACAGGGGTGGGTGGGGGTGTGGAGCAGCGTGGCCAGGGAATGTAACCCTAGGCTGGCTGTCTCCCTTGGGAGCCAGGGCCTCTTGGACTGCCTGGTCATGTCTCTGCCATCTTGGGCAAGTTGGAGACATTCATGGATCCTCAGTCTTCTCGCCTGCCTGCCCCGACAGTGGCTGTGAGGGCAAAGGTGATGTAGAACGTGAAAGGTCACCACGCAGCACTGTGCCTGGGAGGGTTCATTTCCCTATGTTGTGTGGCTAAGCCTGGCTGGGAGCAAAGTGGCTGAGGCAGGGCCCCGAGAGCGTCTAGTGAGAGGGCCTAGAGCCTGGGCTCAGGGCCAAGAAGGCGCCAGAGCCCTGGACACAAAGCAGGGCCAAGTCCAGGCAGTGCTGGGTCTTTTGGAGAATGGCCATGAGAGGTAGTGTGGAAAGGGTCGGCTTAGGGGTTGGACAAGCTGGGGTTCACTCATAAGCTGTGGCAAATCATGTAACCACACCAAGCCTCAGTTTCCTCATCCATACCTGGGGCTGATGACGGTACCGACCAGCCAGGGCTCTAATGAGAGCAGGGACCTCGCCTGTCTTGCTCACCACTCTATCCTAAGCATCCAGGGCTGTGCCTGGCATACAGCAGGTGCTCAATTAATTCTCACTTGAATGAGAATAAGAACACTTGAACATTGAATGAGGAAACACATTCAAGTACCCATGTGGGGCTAGGCACACAGTAGGGGCACAATAAATGGCGGTGGTGCCCCTTCCTCCCGCCCCAGAATAGGGCTCTTGTCTGGTGGCTCCATCCAGGGCCCAGGGCACCAGCACAGCCCCTTAGCTCATTTCTCTCCTCCCTAGCCCAGACGGTGGTGCTGGGCCTGTTCCCGGTGACTAACATTCTGGGTACGCTGGGAGCGGGCTGCTCAGAGGCTCTGCCAGGTGGGGGCGCGGTCTTACAGAAGCCCCAATGCCTCCTCCTTCTGCCCTTTCCTCCTGCCATGGCTTGTCCTACCTCGGGCTCCTCTGCCCGGCTGTCCCCTTCCACAGGCACCAGCCTGGCCCAGAACTAAGCCCAGGGCTAACATGTCCTTGCCTCAGAGTCTCGTCCAGGGCTGTGGCAGCTGCCTCCCATCTCGGGGAGGGAGGGGGATAGTAGGCCCTGAGCCCCTGCAAGTCTGAGAGGGACCCAGGCTGCCTTTGCCCTGGGCGCTTCTGAGCACCTGTGCTCCAATACTGGGACCACCTCCTCAGGGAAAAACCATCTGAGGTCGGGGAGGTGGGGGCACACTGTGGCCTCCGGTCCCTGATTCCCCTGCCCTCCCTGCATCAGGGATGGGCAGCCGCGTGGCTAACCCAATAAAGCCTGCCGCCCACTTCTCAAGGCTGCCAAAGGCATGGGGCCTGCCCCTGCCACCCCCTGAGGACCCACCTGCACTCGCAGCGCTTGTGCTGAGAGAACGTCATCTCCACGTAAGTGGGCTGCTTCTCAGAGCCGATCTTCACGATCTGTGGGGAGAGGAAGGTCGGATGCCTGGACTAGGGGTGGGGGTGGTGGCCCTGGGTTTCCAACATTCTTTCTCCACCCACCTCGGGGGGAGGACCGGACTCCTGCCTCCCCCCACACACACACCCTGACCCTTTGTACTACACCCTTATTTTGCTTTGAGGGCGGGGCAAACAGCCCTCCCACCTGCCTGTGAACCTGAGGGAGGCCCCTGTCCCTCCCCATGCATGGCCTCCAGCATGGCAACAGTGTAGGCAGGGGCCAAGCTCTGGACTCAGAGAGATGTATGTTGAAATTTTGGATCTTCCACCTGCTGGGCAAGGGAAATAATGTACCTGGACCTCAAGTTCCTCATCTGTACAATGGGAATAGCACTTGCCTTGAAGGACTGAACGTTGAGGCAGTATTTATGAAGTGCCTAGCACAGTGCTGGGCATTATGCAGTGAGGGCTCCACACAGCATGGTGTGTGTGTGTGTGTGTGTGTGTGTGTGTGTGTGTGTGTGTGTTCGTGAGTGAGGCTCAGGGCACCAGTGCGCCCAGTGTAAACAGGGACTTCCTGAGTCCAAGCGGATTCAAATCTTTTCCATCCTCGACCAGATAGCGGGGCCCTGGAGTAGGGCTAAGCTAGAGCCCGGGACAGATGACGAGGGAGGGGGAGGGACTCAGACAGGAGGGTCACTGTGCTGGGTGGCAACTGCACAGGTCTGGGAGGCAGTTGCCGTCCCGGGACCTTGGCCTGTCCTCCCACCCTCTCCGAGTCCCTTCTGGTAGCCAGGTCCTGTGGCCCCGGAGTGAGGTGTGGGCACGGGGCAGGCAGGACAGGAGGAGGCGAGGGGCTCACCTGCATGGTGATGTTGGCCGTCTCCACCGGCACACAGTGCAGGGACTCGTCGCCACAGCAGCCGGTGCAGCGCAGCAGGGCCACGCAGGACGGGTTGAACATGTACTGCACTTCGTTGGGGTACAGCGACACGATGTTCACCAGCTTCTCCATCGACCGGCAGTAGCTGCGGCCCCACACCTCCTGGAAGGGCACCACTACAGGCGACACGGTCGGCCGGGTCAGGTCAGGACGGACCGCTCCTCAACGCCCCAACCCTGGCTCCTTCGGCTTTGCAGAGCCTTCCGGGTTTAGCCCACACCTCCTCCTCCAGGAAGCCCTCAGTCTATCTGAGCTCCATCAGCTCTGAACTGATGCGATCCCTCTGGGAAGACTGCTGGATCCTTAGCTCATCTGCCGGACAAAAATCCCAGTGGAATACAAATCCTATGGCCTGACCTGTCTGCAGTGTTCTCAGCTCAGGCCCCACACCTGCCTCGGTGCCCTCGGGCCTTCGAGGAGTGTGCCTGGCCACTGCCCAGGCCCGCTGGGTCTTTCTCAGGCCGGGCCGGTGCTTCCTCAGTCTTGGGGAAGCAGCAGAAAACAGTGAAGATCTGCAAGGTTGACTGGCAGAGTCCCACGAGGAGGGTCACCTTCGCCCTAGTCCGTACTTCCCGCCCGACTCTGGACCAGCTCCTCCGCCCAGCAGCCGAGACTGCAGCCAGCAACATGCCCACCCCCACCCCTCGTTTTACTGGGACCAGCCCTGGAACCAAACCAGGCCACGTCACCGCGACTCCCACCTTTGGGCTGTGCCACCCACTTCTCATCTCTAACCCAATACAGCCGGCCACCCACTTCTCATCTCTAACCCAATACAGCCGACCACCCACTTCCCGAAGCCTGCCTCCCTGCCTCCCCTTCCCAGCCTTCTCCAGCTTCTCTGGGATGAACGGACGTTCCTCCTTTGAGTATGGCTAGGCTGTTGCTTGTCTCATCTCAGTCACTGGTTCTTATCTCCTTACAACAGGTGGAGGCTCGAGGCTCTGTGAGAACAGGGACCCAAGCACCTGGTAAACACAGGCTAAATAACTACTGATTGATTGGATGCCAGCTCACTGAAGATGATCAGGGACATCCCCGGCCCTCACGATGTCCTGGTGGTCATGAGCAAGAGCTTTTGGGGGCCTATCTGGTATCTCTCAAAAGATGCTGCTTCTTCAGGGGAAGGCCTAGGGCCTGGTCCCGAACAGAGGCTCACAGGAAGTGAGTAGCCAGAACCAGGAGATCTGGCTTCTAGTCTTGGCCCTACACTGGCTGTGTGACCTTGGGGAGGTCACTTAGCCTTTCTGGGTATATCAGCTTCCTCGGCTGGGGAAAAAGGAGCAGGCTGGGAATGGCTGCTAAGGGCTCTCCTAGCTCTCACAGATGGTTGGTGATTCCGGTCTACACAACCCAGCCCAGCCTCGAGACCGTGGGCAGGGCAACGTCTCCATCCCTGGGTCATCCTGCCCTACACATGATGGCTGTCCTCAGCTGGTGGGAGAGGACGTGGGACCTGGGTCACCTGGGGGCCCTGAGGTCTCTGCCCTAGTGCAGCAGTTCACCCGGCCGCTCCTCACCTCCTTCCACAGCCCTTTCTAGGAGGCAGAAGGGGCCGAAGTCCATTCCACTGAGCCTATGAGGACGTGAGTCTCAGGGTAATCTCAGAGGAAAAATAAACTTCAGCCCTAGCAGAGGCCCCGAGGAAAGGCTGTAAGCTGGTGGAAAATACCCAGGAGGCGGCGTGTCCACATGGAGCTGGCCGAGGAGGCCACGGAGGCAATAAAGCACGCTTATCTGGGCGTCTGCTGCTCCATTCTGCTTTGTCTGCGGAGGGGCACACGGGCTGGGCCCAGGGATGGCAGGAAGGCCAGATGTCTCCCTGGATCCTACCTCTCCAGGCCACTGGGACACTCTCCCGGGACCCCCAAGTGGGAAATAAGCCCTTCTCCCCATAAGCAGCCCCGAAGCCCCAGGGAAGCCGGCCTTTGCTCGGTGGTGGGGCACCTCCCTGTCGTAACTCCGCGAATGTGTGTTTAGTCTAAAATGAGCACTATGTAACTCTGAACATTTAATCTCCACCTTGGAAAACATAAATAACAGCAGAGGATAAGCAGCCGACAAAGTGCTATGGAAGTCTCAGAGCCCTCCCCTGGGACCAGCCATTAGGGAGAGGGACGCAGCAGAGAAGGGGTACCCCAGCCCCCTACCAGTCTGCAAACAGACTCCCATCCAGCTGGGCTGCTGGGGCCACAGCCAGGTTAAGCAGAGCCAGCTGAGCCTTGGCGGCAAAAGAAGGGATTTCCTTTCCTCACCCCCCCTCTCCACCACACGGACTGAAACAGCAGGGCCCAGGCTCCAGGGCCCCGGATTCTGCCACATGGCCAGGTCATGCTGGGGAAAGGCTGAGAAGGAGGTGAGCTGGGCCTGGTTTACCTGGCAGCCCCCAGGAAAAAGGGCGATTCATCCCTGGAGGCCACCGTCTGGGTGTGTGAGAGAAACAAAAGGCGCAGGCTGGGTAAGGGGTCAGTTGAGCAAGCGGTGACCACTCCCAGATGTGGGCTGAGGCCCTCAGGAAAGAGCTCCGCTCAGCTGCTCCCGAAAGCACTTCCTACAGCCCCAGACCTGCCCCTGAGGCAGCAGTGGCCCCGTCCAGCGCCAGGCCAGCGCCAGGCCAGGGCTAGGCTGTCTGTGGGGGCTGCTCCCAGGGCCGAGTGGGGCCTTAGCTCTAGACGGCTCCGTGGGCAAGCCTCCTATCTGGCTCCAACTGCCTGCCACCCAGGACGAAGGAGACTCAAGAAGGGAAATATTTCACCCGGAAAGCGAGCTCCCGGGGAGGCAGCCGAGAGGCCACAGGGCTGGGCAGAACTGCTGGCCACCAGCCCAAGCCCAGCAGGTGTCCTCTCCATAGTCACTGGTGGGGCAGGCAGCCAGCCTGCCGCAAGGGACACTCTGCTCATGCCTGCTCAGCCGTGAGCTGTGGATATTGAGGAGTGTCCAAGGCTTAGGCAACTTGAAGGGCCCTGGGAGCCTCAGCTTCTTCGTCTGTAAAATCTGGAGAATACACATGCCTTCCTAGTTCACAGCCTGTGGTCAATGCAGAATTATAGCAAAGGCCCAATACTGGTACCACGAGAGCAATCGTGAGCCACGGCTGCAACGCACAGACCACGCGGCCTCTCGTCCAGCATTAGCGGGAGGAGATGGCATTGTCAAATTTTGGTAACGAGTCCAAAGCTCACGGGACTTCCCCTGGCCGCAGTACAGGCTCTCCTAATGGTTAGAATGACAGGTTAGCTGCCCCAATGAACTGATGCTTCCAAGCCTCTTCTCCCTGGTCCCCGGAAGATACATACTCCTGTGTTCCCTCCACAGAGTCAGAGAATCCTACAGTCTTAGAAAAAAAAAACCTTAGATATCATGTAGTCTACTGCTCTCGTTTACAGATGAAGAAACCAAGGCTCAGACTTTTTCGGGAGCTGTTGCCTGAAATACACTAAAAACATCCAAAAGGACAAGGGGTGGAGATGGTGATTGGCTCCTCCCCAAATCTCAGAGCATAATATTGTGCCAGTCCCAGGGGGCCCCGCAAGGGGAGGGGGAGGGTCATCAACCAAGTCAAGGGCTGCCCCCTCGCCCTTTTCAGTGCTTAAGCCACCGGATATTTGGGCATGATTCAGGGCTGCAGTCAGGGATTCAGACCCAGGAGAGAGGGTGTTCCCAGCTCGCACTGGCTATCATGTATGTGCGTGTGCGTGTCCCTACATGCTTCCTCTTCCACGGCGCCGTGGGAGGCCTCAGAAATGGTGTGTGGCCCCACTGCACGTCTTGGAGAGGCGGAGAGTGAGGAGCGAGGCAGGGGGCCTGGCAGGAGCATCCTGCTTTCCGCACGTATGTCTCTTTGGCAACCATCGAGCTCTTTGAAGATTCCCTCTTGCTGCAACCCGGGGTGGGGAGTAGAGAGGCCGGGGAGGGCACGACTCATGTTCTGTCTGTTTGTAATCAATGGAAAGGGCTGGCTGCTGGGAAGGTCCCTTCTCCCCTTCCGATTCTCTTGATTGCGTGCCCACTGCACCCAGCTCCCAGATCACCAATCAAGCCCCTGGCACTCACTGCCCACTCTGCTCTCCAAGACCTCATCTGCCCCCTGACATCATGCTGGGAAGGGGCTCTGAACCGACTGGCCCCAGCCCTGCTGTCTGGGTGACCAGTGCCCAGGCATATACCTCTCTAGGCCTCTAGGTCACGATGGGGGATTTCTCAAGTCCTGACAACTTTCTCAGCCAGGGCATCAGCCAGCTTGCAGACTTTCCTCAACTTAACACCACCCTGCATTCACCCCGCACCCACCCTTCATGCCCGTCCCTTCCCATCCTCTGCAGAGGTGTGGGACTCGGTGAGCAGACATACCAACCCAGCTTGCTTACCTTCCGTCTCGGACGAGTTGTCCCTAGCAGGCAAGGCCGAGTGCTGTGGACGGAACAGTGCAGAGATGAGGGGGACCGCCACGGGCCTCTGTGCTCTGGGGCCGAGTGTATTGGCGAGAGCACAGAGGCCCCTCCACTCTGCTTCCCCCCACCGCACACACGCCCTGCCCTGTCTCAGCTGTCTCTTTCCAGGTCCAACTAAAACCTCACCGGCCTCTGAGTGGGTCCCAGCCCACACTCTGGACTCAGTTTCCTCATTGGGAAAAGATGGGAGTCTGGAGGCTTTTGGAGACACTTTGCTTTCTGTGTCCCAAAGATCTTGCAATCCTTCGGGGTCTTCCTCCTGCCCAGCCCCCAGGCCAGCCCTTCTGGGTCCAGTGCAGCCTACTCTGGCTGGGTGCCAGAGGCTGGAGAGGTGATCAGCTGGTGGGAGCTGCGGGGCTGCAGCGGTGGCGCCAGGAGCCGGGTAACATTACACTCCGGCCAGCCCTGCAGCCGGCAAGCAGGTGGCTGCTGCTGCGGCTCTTCTGCCTCAGGGGTCTGCCTAGCCCGCCCATTCCTGGGCTGGGGCTGGGGACTCCCAGGGCAGTGGGACAACGTAGTGGGAAGGCAGCTCATTGGCTTTGTCGGGATTGCACTGCCCAAGCTGGATCCTGGCCAGACTCCCCCTGCTCCTGGGAAAAGGGCCTTGATCACTTCCCCAGGCCCTGCACTCCAGACCTCCGGCTGCCCACCCGGGAGAGACGGCACAGCAGGACCACTTGTCCTGGCGCCCACCCCCCCTGGAGCCCTGGGCTCAGCCTGGGGCCCTGACAGGGGCAGGACCCAGCCTCCCCACCAAGGGCCTCTTCTGCCAGCTTCCCCTCCACCAGACCAGGTCAGAGGTCCTGGGGGCGCCTGCCTAGTCACAGGCCTCGACCCTGACCACAAGGCCAGGGACCGGCCTGGGATTAGTGGAGAGATGCTTTTAGCAAAGCCACTGTGGCTCCAGGGGCCAGACAGGAAACCTCCCTCCTTTTCTGTGGCTTCCCTGCCCCCACCAGGACAGACCCCAGAGCTGAAGTCTGGGACAGCCCAGCCTGAGGTCTCCTCCCAGACAGCATGGTCCGGCCTGACTCCTGGGAAATGTGTGGACATCCTCGGAGGTGCCGCTTCCGGGAGTGGGTCTGTGACTTCTTTGAGTGTGGGGGCTGGGAAGACCAGGGGAGCCAGGCTGGGGTGGGGGGTCTTACCTGGGAGGGCACAGCAGGCAGCGCCAGCCCAGCCAGGAGCTGCAGGAAGCAAGTGAGCAGCCTCATAGCAAGCATCTTCTCAGATGTCCCAGGCCAGGAGAGTCACCCTGCTCATCCCCCTGGGGGAGCCCCTGGTACAGGAGGAGAAGAGCTGAGTGGGGGGCTGTATGTCCCCTCACCACTGCCCCGAGGTCTCCGCTGGTGGCCCGAGCATCCTCTGGAAGCCCTGGGAATTCAGGACCCCCTAGGTAAGTCTGTGGCTGGGAAACCTGATGCGAAGCGCCCGGCGGGGCGAGGCGGTGTGTTGCAGGCGCGCCCCTGGGGAAGGTCCGTCGGGCTCTCCGCGGGACCGCAGGTCTCCTCCCGGCCGGCGGGTGAAGATGCGTCTTCCTGCTCAGACAGCAGCTCCCTTCTGGGACTGGAGCTTGTCGGCGACTGGGTTTCAAGGGCCGCGAATGGGGCGGGGCTCCAGGCCCGCCCCGCCCACAGCGGACGAAGCTTCCAGGGAGCTGCGGAGCCGACCCGGCCGGGCCGGGCAGGGCCGGGCCGGGCAGGCAGCGGGGCGGTGCGGAGCTGAGCGCGAATCCGAGTGCGCTCGTCCCGCGGTGTGTGGACGGGGCGCTCAGATCGCGAACCCCGAGGCTGGCTGCCTTGGGTGGGAGGAAATCCAGCTGTGGAGCCCGAAGTCTGCGAACAAGGCTCGAGGACTTCAGCGACTTCTGCAGACGCTGCGGCCCCGGACCACTAGGAAGGCAGCAATTTGGGCTGGCCCTTCACCGTGCCACCTTATGCCGTCCCCACAATTCTAAGGGGCGAAAAGATTATTAACCTCATTTTAAGGATGAAGAAACTGAGGTTCCAAGAGTGCCCCTGCATGATATATTGTATACACATACACTCTAGAAAAGGTGTATGTGTGTGTAACTGATAGAGACAAAACCCAAGCCACCTGACTCCAGAACTGGCTTTCTGCCCCTACACCCTCCTCGTGGCCAAGCCTGCAGACAGCAGGGCAGCCCATTGCTCTGTGGGAAGCGGTCCTCCCCGGCTGCCCTATGGGCCCACCATGTTCCCATCGGAGAGGGGCCTAGTGCAACCCTTCCTCCTGGTCCCTGGAGGCAGAAGGAACGCTCCAGCTGGGCAGCGGTCTGCTGACAGCGGTCTCTGTGTGCTCGTGTGGGCATTTAAGTGTGACTGTCACGACCCACCTGTGCGCGAGTGTCTGTGTGATCTGAGTGTGTGTGTCTGCTGTACGTGCAAATGTCACTCATGTGAGGCTCTGGTCTCCTGGTATCTCTGGCTGCTGGTGTGATTACATGTGTGTGTGTCTGCTGTGTCTCTAGGGGTGTTTGGAAGTGTGTCTGGTTGTGCATTTCAGTGGGTCTGTGAACTTGCATGTCTTCCTGTGTCTTTGTGTGCGTGTCTTGTTCCGTGTGTGACTGTTGGCGCCAACTTCTGTGTGAGGCTGTGCATCGCTCTGTGCATCTGTGTGTGCCCTCCTGTGGTCCTCAAGTGTTCACCCCCACTCCTCAGTGCTCAGCTCCCTGGCTACGAGAACCTGGCAGGATTTGGGGTCATGGGTTGGCCCAGGCGTGGAGCTGGGGGTGGCTGGCTGTGGGAGAGGAGGGAGTCTTGGGAGGCGGCCCCTGCAGTGTGCACTCCCTCCAGAAGCAGGGAGGCCAGGGCAGCCCCAGCTCTCACCCCGGTGACCTCTGTGTCCGCTGCCTGCCTGCCCACCCACGAGGGGCTGCTAGCAACGCGGCCTCCCTGTCTGGCCCACCCCAAGGCCGGAGGTCCAGGAGCCAGGGGCCAGTTAGCAGTCAGCTGACGAGGCTGTGAAGGACTCACCAACAAGCTCCGACGTGCTACGGCTCATGGGGCAGATGGGCTACTTCCTGGGCTTGGGGGCATGGCGGAGGGTGTCTGGGGATCACTGTGCATGTGTATGGAGGTGAATAGATGTGTGTTTGTGTGTATCTGGATCGCATGTGTTTGCCTGTAACAACTGCACAGACATACGTGTGTTTGTGTATGTCTTTGATTCGGATTTGGGTTTGTGCGTGGGGGCGTGGCGTATATTATGTATGAG
The DNA here is from genome assembly GCA_004026765.1 of Micronycteris hirsuta. NCBI lineage: Eukaryota > Metazoa > Chordata > Mammalia > Chiroptera > Phyllostomidae > Micronycteris > Micronycteris hirsuta. The sequence continues at coordinate 394,224 of PVJI01000069.1, forward strand.
TGTGTATTGAAGTATCCGTTGTACATGCTTGTCTATAACTGAATGTTCTGAGCATTTATTTACAGGGCATATTTGCCTATAACTGTGTGTGTACAGGGCTGTATATATTGTTTGTGTGTTTGGATTGATGCATTCATTCTTTCAATTGACACATATTGCTTCAGCCCTACTGTGCTCCAGGGACTGCCCAAGTTGCTGGGTATATAGTATGGAGGGTCCCTCGAAGTTTATGTTCATGGGAGGTGGGGGTACAGGTGGCTTGGGTGCCGCAGCTCTCTCATGAACTCTCTGGAGTAGGCTCAGTGTCTGGGCAATGTCTGCAGCGCCTGCAAGTGTGCTTCAGTGTTTTTGTCCCTGAACTGGGAACCATACCCTTCTAAACATGGCTTCTTGGGTTTTGAAACAAATTAGGTAGGGTAGCTGGCAGAAACCAGTAAGACCCCCAAATGTAGATGGGTTCGGTAGACGTTTCCTCTTGCTCACATCCAGTCTAGGGGAAGTGGAAGTGGCCTGGAGGCTCTGCCCCCCGGAACTGTGCCCTCAGCCCTTCCCAGCCCTGCAAAGAACTTCCTTCACCTCTCAGAGCCCCAGCTGCCTCCATCTAAAGAGGGGATAATCAGAGTGCTTACCTCAGCGGTACGGACTGCTACCATGCCAGGGGTGCAGGAAATGGTAGTTGTTAGGCATGATTTCTGATAAACTCTTGATTCTTATTACAGATAAAAGCACTGTAGTTACAGAGAAGACTCTTTGTCATCACGGAATGAAACAGAAAATAAAGAATCTCTGGCTTCTGCCAACTGCAGAGGAGCAAAAAGATGGGGAGATTTGTGTGTGTACGTGCGTGCACGCACACTGTTGCACACTCAAATTCTCGCCATGACCATCCTGGCAATGGGTCGGTCCGCAGCGGTCACTGAAGCTGCTGCATAGGTTCAGGTGCTGAGCAGGTCTACTGGCCAAGTCAGTGTTCACAACTCGACATTGAACTGTTTATCATTACGATCGTTTGTTGTTGCTAGGAGAGAACTAATATTTATTGAGCACGTGTTATGTGCCAAGCAGTGTGCCTGGCGCTGTAAACACTTCGACTCATTGAATTCTCACAACAAACCTATGAGGGAGGTTTTAATGATTCCCATTTTGAAGATGGGGAACTGGGAGGCCCGGGGAGTGTAAGTAATTTGCCCATAGTCGCTTAGTTACTCAGAAAGGACAGAGATGGGTATCAGCCTTCTCTTTCTCCAAAGCTCTCTGCAGTGAGTGTATGCTCTCTCTCTAGCATCCAGATTACAAATACCTTGAAAGTAGGGCCAAAGTCTCAAAACTTTTCTGGGTCTTCCGTTGCTGGAACAGACTGGGTGTTTGACAAACTCTGAAAGGTGGATATGTGGGAGGAGGGAGAAGCCCTCATCCCAAGCGTGGAGCTGACTGTGTCACGGGGAGCGAATACAGGTAAACACAAGGGTCGTGGTTGTAGAAACAATTCGGTCTGTAACAGCTGCCATCCTGAGCAGCCATGAGTTCTAGTCCCGCACACTAGGCTGCCAGGCCGGTCCCAGCCTCCCAAGGCTGCCCCAGAGCACGGGCTTCCCACACCTGCATTAGTCATGGTCTTAGCCTGAAACACATGCCTGAATCCATCCCTGTTTCCTGGGTTTTGATTTTGGCTCATTTTCCCATTTTGGTCCAGCCTCTTCATGTCTGGAACCTACGAACTATTTCCCAACTCTGACTTTGCCTTCTGTTTTGATGACAATTTGGCATCTGGTGCCAGAGCAGTGTCTCCGGTGGCCCTGGGTTAGCCTGTTCTCTCTGACCCTGTCCCTGAGCCCCAGACCTGGCTGGCAGGGAGAGCAGCAGTGGGCCGTGGGGGCTGAGGGCCTTCCCACTCTGTAGGATAGAAATGCTGTATCCACCTGCTACCCAGGGTCACCGGCAAGAAGATGCTTAGTTGGTCTCCTCTGCCTTCTCCTGCTTCCTGGGCCCCACAGAGCCTCAACCCTGAGCTCCTCTCCTTCTCTCCAGGCGCGCCCCCCCCCCCCCACCTCAAGTAGGCTCCAGGGTTTACCTTGGCCTCCACCACTGGACGAGATGCTCCTCATGCAGGCTCCCGCAACCCCTTGAATTGCCCCTTCCCCGTGGTACCTAGCCCCTGGTCTCACCACTACCCAGCTGCTTGTCCACCTTCCCATGGACTGTAAGCCCTGAGAGGACAGACAGTGGTTCAGTCTTGGATCCCCAGCACCTTGTGCAGTGCCTGGCACACAGTAGGAGCTTCATTAGTGTTTGCTGAGTTGGGCTAATCCTCAGAGCCCTTTCTTCTCTCCCCACAGGAAAACTGTCCCGAGGCTGCCCGTTCCTTACCCACGTGTCCTTCTACCTTCAGAAGCAGGCCTTCTAGATCCCATGCTGTGACAACTTGGGTGGGCCTCTCTGGTGCGGCCAGAGTGTGGGAGAACAGCCTCCTGTTCCTGTGTAATCATGCCCTGGCTGGTCACCACAGCCCCGCCAGTGCCCAGGGGACAAGGCTCATGCCTTGGGTTGGAGACCAGATCCCGATGGGAGGCCTGGGGTGTGGCCGAGTTGGAAGGGAGATAAGAGCCGAGGCCACGGGTGACCAAGTGGTTCCCAAGTGGTTCCCAGGGGCGAGAAACAAGATGGTGCCCACCACGCGGGCTACGAACAAGCCAGACGAGGAGCCACAGCCTTGCCTCAGGCCTTCGGGAACTTGGCAGCCAGGGCTGGGTTCTTCGTGTTTTCTGTAATTATTTCCCTTTTGTTCTCCCTTAGTATTTAGTAAATCCCTTTGTGAAAATGCCAGCTGGTCTCAGCTGTGCTAAGAGGAATGACAAAGGGGTGCTCTGTGCATTCTTGTCCCTTTGCTTTAATGGAAGGATCTAGCTTAGTGGTGACAGCAAAGTCAAGGACCTTCCAGGGCAACGGGAGGCTCTGGGGCCACAGCTAGCACCTCATGTCCAGCAGCCTCCTTGACACTGAGCTTCCTTCCAGGCTCTTCCATTCTCTGGCCTGGGCTGTGCTGAAACCAGAGGGGCTGCAGGGCCGGCCGGTCGTGGCTGCTTTGAGGGAGGGCGTTTGTTCAGACGGCAGTGGCGTCCGAAGCTCTGGAGGAACCCAGAGGCCGGACTCCGGCTGTGCTCCGGCTGCCTGCCCTCCCCGGCCGGGGCCACTGCGCACGCTGCTGTCGAGGAGCCAGGCTCATGAGCCCGGCCTCTAACCACCTTCCCTTCCTGCCCTTGCGGCTCAGGGCCCTTGCTAAGCCTCGGTCCCCTGCCTGCCCGCTGCCCGCTGCCTGCTGGGAGTGGACACTCAGCGGGTCCTTTCCCAACTGCAGGGACCCTGCCCGTCCTCATTTCCTGTGACCATGCCCCCCTTCTCCTCCCAGACCCTCCTCTCCATTGCGTCTCTCAGCTGCCCTGGTGTGAGGGGCAGGGGAGACCTTCCTCCTCGGGAACAATCACCCCTTTCTCTCTGTCGTGTAAGTGATACACGAGGAGAGGAAGCTATTTGTAACTAATCGCCTGTGATGTGGAACGGAGCTTTCTGAGAACTGGAGAGCCTGCCGACAGCTCGGGGCTGTCCCTCCTCTGTGACAGCTGGGTGGTTAGGGCTGACAGGTCACCCTTCTCCTCCCCCACTCTGTGGGGGGCCCGAGGGACAATGGCGGTGGTCGCTCCTGCCCAGGTTTCACTTCCTACGTGCTAGGCGCTGTGCCTGACACGCTGGATACCTAGGAATCTCCCCACCTCCTTCAAGGGAAGCATCGCGGCCTCGTCTCAGGTGAGGAAAGGGAAGTTCGGAAACACGAAGTGACTCTGCAAGTGCCCCCAGCCAGCAGCAGCAGCAGCAGCAGCAGCAGGGAGCGTGGTGGGCGCGGGCGCGGGCGCGGGCGATCCCAGGCTGTGCAAGGAGGCCGTGCTGGCAGGAATTGCGGGCTGCCTTTACAGCTCCGTGACCTTGGGCAAGTCTTTTCGGCTTTTGTCACTGTTGGTGTGGATTAAATGAGAAAGCAGAAATCGACTGCGTAGCCCAGTGCCTGGTAGGCTCTAAATGCTGAAGAACTCCAGCTATTACAGTCATCTCCTGGGGAGAAAGGAAGGAGGGACCGCATTACTCCCACCAAGCGTCAAGCAGACCCTGCTGTGGGCACAGGACAGTGGTCACTGGGGTCATCGTGGACGGCAGGAAAGCCATCCCAGAGGAGGCAAGGCTTCCAGTTACTCCTCTGCCCTCCAAGGGGCGGAGCCCACCTTGGAGTAGGATTATGGAGAGGAGGCAGGAGAGAATAAGGTGCCCCTATTTCCACGGGGCCCCTTCTCTGTGCCAGTCCCAGTCACATGAGGAGACAGAAATGCTCCCATTCAGAGACAATCACAGATTGTCACGAGTTCGCATCTGAAGAACCACAATCCAGGTGCAGAGTACTGTAGAAGCATAAAGGGCGGGAAAGATGCTGGAGCGTGTTCTGTGTGATCAAAATAAACGTTGGACCTTCCTGGCCTGGGGGTCCTGACCATCTCCTTTCCCAGGCAGGACACCCACCCAGAAGTGGGGACATTCTAGGAAAGAGCAAAGGCGATGGGCCCTAGAACCAGGGCCCGAGGCTTCTTGGAGAAGTTCTTAATGCCCCAGCTATGTCTTCAGGTGCCAGTGTGACAAATGTCTTTTCTAGCTGCTTCCCCAAAAGGAACAAAGAATAATGGTTGCTTTCTGGGTAGCCACTGAAGGACTTCCCTGGAGCACCTGGAGAGGGCCCTGTGGGGACCTGGAGGAAAGCAGTAACCAAACGATCCGCCCCTCCCCTCCCCCTCGGGAGGCTGTGCCCAGAGACTGCAGAGTGTGGGGAGGCCGCCAGGCTGGCCCAGTGGCCGTCACTGGGGGTCGCAGAGCCCAGGGGCGGCGAGGGGCTCCTGCTCCCGTCAGGACCGGCGTTGTCTCTGTCAGGGGTTGAAAGGGCAGTGGAGACAGTGTAGACTAAACATCTCATAATTGGAACAGCGTGAAGCTGGGTGAGGATCCCTGTGAGGGCTTGTGTCTGTTCCATTTTAATGTCAGCCCTCAGAGCGTCAGCTCACGGCCAAGTTGTCACCCTGTACTTCAGAGGGAGGCGGCCAGGCCCGAATCAGCAGGACTCAGAGCTAAGGGGAGGAGAGAGCTGCGTCTTCTCCGAGCATGGTTCCTTCACTCGGTGCCAGAACCTGGGCTCACTGAGGGCGACACCAACGTGATGACAGCCCTCGAGGAGGTTCCAGTCCAGTGGGAAAGGCTTAAATAGCGTTTAAGCCTTAGCGTTGTCTTAAATAAGACGGTACCCAGTCTGTGCAACACAGAGCCCCTCAGAGCCTCTGCTGCGGACTCCTGATTGCAGGCAGGTGAGTGGTGCTGATGCTTACATGGCCTATGCCCTCGAGGGCCTTCAGGCATGTGAAAGGTGGAGCGTTCCAGAGACTTCCAAGGAGGTTCACAGAAGGGGCATGAAAGGCTTCACATGGAGATGGTAAGGCTGGTGCCGCATCTCACGAGGCGAATCGAAGTTTACCAGGAACTGAAGGGCGGAAAGAGCGTTGCGGTCAAGCGGAGTAGCTCGCGAGGTGCGAGCTGTGAGGGGCGTTGAGTGTTCTGGAGGGGCTGCATTGGGTGAGACTGTGAGGTGCTTTGAAGGCCATGTTGAGGGTTCATAGTTCATTCCCAGGGTCCCAGAGAGCCACTACAAGTTCCTAAGCAGGGGAGTAACACGGCCAGGTGTGCATTTTGCAGAAACAACTCAGGGCAGGTGGAGAATTTGGCCTGGAGTCAACTAGACCAGATCAGCTGTTATTGTAGAGCTAAGAGTGCCCTGGTCAGGACAGTGGCTGCAGGAGGCGATGGGACTGGACCCAGTGCCACCCAGATAAAAGAGTTCATTTCCAGCCTTCTTAGGAGCTGGTTATGTATAGCCTATGAGTAAGTTCTGGTTGGTTCTGGCCAGTCATGTCCCTTAGAGCATCTTAGGATTCTGGGTGTATATAGAGGTGTTGGGTTTGACTTCTGGGAAATCTCCTTAAAGGGAACTGCATGTATGACTTCTCTCTCTGCCAAGCTTTTGCCTAGAACTCAAATATGATGGTAGGAGCTCTTGCAGTCATCTTGGACCATGAAGATGAGTTGTAAGGAAATTGGATCCCTGAAAAGTTTATAGGATTGCCAAACCAGCCCTGGCCTGCTTCCATCCAGAATTATTTTATGCATGGGGGAATCAACTTCTATCTTGTTTAAGTCACTGTTATTTTGGAGTTTACTTTTAGTATATATGCTGTTCCATATTTTACCTTGTAAAGGTAAGAAAATGAGTTTCACAGTTCTATAAGAGGTTGTTGTTGTTTTTTTTTAAAGGCTACATGCTTCCATGCTTCATCCTGGGGAGTGAGTCATATCACTGTTTCCTGGGGAGAATTGAGGCTCTCTTGTCCTCTCTCAGTTTGAAGCCATACTGAAGAGGCCACTGTTAGGGATACAGATGTGGAGGCCCAGCCGCATCCCTCCCCTCCCAGCTCCCATCTTCCCCCAGAGAGCACAGGAAGGAAACTGGGCTGGGGGCGAGGGGTGCAGAGGGGAGCCAGATTAATTCCTCTTATGGTCGGATTCCCAGGGGTAGAGGAGACAGAAAGTCTAGTGGAGCCTTCGGCAGACAGACAGCGGACCTCCAGCTGGCCCCTTGGGCCTCAGGCTCTCCTATGAGTCAAAGAATGCTTGGCTGCTTCTCCAAAGATCCTCCCCTGCCTCCAGCTCTCCTCATTCGGGGAGCAGGGGCCTCGAGTCTATAATCCGGGGGGTGCCCAGGGACAGGACTGGCCCCGGCCTTGGGTATGAGAGGCTCGGGTGGGATTGGAGATGCAGTCGGGTCTGGAAGCTGACATCTGCAATTTCACTCTCTAACCTTTCAGCTCCTCTTACCTTTTTTGAGTGGAAAGCTTTAGAGAAGTCCAATTCCCCCAAATCATGAATCAAATACTCTAGATGACATCATTTATCCTGAATCACTTCCATGTCTTTCTTCGAGGAACCTATTATTTCCCCCAGAATCTTCATTGACTGCCCACAAGATCCCCAGGTAACTTTGCTCTCTATTACGGCTGAGAGAGCTCAGGTGGAGAAGGTCAGAGGGCCTACCCAAGGTCATTCAGCAGGCAACTCCATAAAATACTGAGCAAATGCTTGCTGGCCCTCTCCAGAGCGCCCCCATCCTCAGGTAGGAGAAGACAGCATCCACTTTGTACAGGAAACCCGTCTCCTGTCGAAGCAAACCCAGACCCTTGGAGGCTGGTCCAGGGAGAAGAGCTTCTGGAGGCGCCACCTGGGAGTCCAGTGTCTGCCCTTGAACCCAGATTCACCTTCCTTTGCAGGTCTCCCTCTGCCTGATTCCCATGCTCCCACCGTGCTGGTCCCAGCGGGTGCTTGAGGGAAAGAAGGACAAAGACACAAACACCACGGGAACGGGAGTGGGTCACTGTCCAGAGCCTGAGGTGTCTGCCCTTCCGCGTCAAGGGCCCGTTGTCTGGCCTGTATCTGCCTCCATGTGGTCAGCTCCTTTGCTAGCCCACTACCTGGGGGTTCCTCTTCCATTTTGCAGCCTCCTCAGGGTCCGGGTCCAAAAAATGCTGTGGCCAGGTCCCTGCCTGGTCAGGCCTTTCAGCTCAGGGCTGGCTCCTGCACCAAGGGACCCACTTCCCAGAGCTGGCCGCAGCAGGGCTCGCCCTTCCAGCAAGACCCGCCTCACATGGCCGGGCTGTGGCCCCCCAGTATAAACCCAGCCATTTTGTTTTAAGTACACCATAGACGTCTATTGTAGAAAATACAAAGTAGCATAGAAATTCGATAAAAATCACCCAATTTCAGTCGTCACAAAACAGTCACAGGGATGTAAAGTAGGGCATGACAAAGACAGTCGATAATATTGTCATAACTGTGCCGGGTGCCAGGTGAGCACCGCAAACATCAGGGGGAACACTTTGTAAAGTGCGTGATTGCCCAGCCACTGTGCTTACACCTGACACTAATACAAAATAATAGTGAGTGTTAACTGCAATTGAAAACTAAAAATTAAAACAAATCACCCATTTTACTACCCAGAAAAAAACCCTGTTAATATTGTGTTGTATATTCTTCTACTTTCTATGCATGTATATCTTTTTCATATAAAAATGGCATCCTATTGCTTTGTAGCATGCTTCTCTTCATTTAATCATATTTTGGTTATGCCTTTTTAAAAAAAATGTTATTTATTTATTTTTAGTGAAAGGGGAAAGGAGGGAGAAAGAGGGAAAGAATCATCGATGTGCGAGAGAAACATTACTTGGTTGCCTCTCGAGCGCCCCCAGCAGGGGACCTGGCCCACAACCCAGGCATGTGCCCTGACCGGGAATCAAACCGATGACCTTTGAATTCACAGGCTGGCACTCCATCCACTGAGCCACAGCAGCCAGGGCAGTTGTGCCTTTTCACATCAGTGGGGAAAGTTCTACAGTCTCGCTGCTGAAAGTGTGGTCCGGCCACCAGCAGCACCGACCTCCCCTGGGCGCTTGCCAGGCCACTGAGAATTTCAGGTCTCACCAGACCCATTAAATCCAAACCTCGGTTTTAACAAGACCCCCAGGTAATTCTTATGCGTTTGAGAATGTGGCTATTTGGCATCATTTGTAATGGTTGTACTTCCAGGGAATACTTACCATTGAGTGGCTAAATGTTTCTCTTCAAATCCTCCTCTCATTGGACGCTTAGGTCACATCCAATGTTTTCTCCGTTATTAACAAAGCTGCAATGAGCACCTTTACACAGATGTGTTGTGCTTGTCCCATACGTTTCTAGAAGTAGAATTTCTGAGTCGGGGGCTTTTGATGTCATTGTCAAGGCTGCTTCTGTTTCTGGAAATGTCCGAGGGCGCTGAGACGCCTGCGCTCTGGCTGTCCTCGGTGTTTTTGTGCGTCATATCGCCGCTGTCAGACCTGTGAAAGTCGTATCTCAGGAGCGGCTCTGGAGACATTCCATGGCTACTAGGCAATTGAGGCACATATTTCTCCGTATTAGTACTGGCCATTTGTTTTTCTTCTGTTTGTATGTCTGCTGGGATCTTTTCTACCCCAAGCCCATGGAGATAGTGAGGGGCCTCGCCAGCCAGGGAGGGCTGCTGAGTGGTGGCCCAAGCCCAGTTCTGGTGTTAAGGCCGAGCACATCCTGGACACATGGGTTGCTGCCTGCTTGAGGGCACAGTGGGCTTGGGTCCAGCTCAAACTTAGCCTGTCTTTCAGAGCAAAGACAGGAGCAAGTGCCCCACGAAGCTCCTGCCTCTGGGCTCGGTGAGTGCTGGGTGCTGGGGCCACCCAGGATGGTGTTCTCAGGCCTGGCGGGGCCACCTCGTCATCCTCTAGGCAGCCAGGTGTGCTGGGGGGAGCTGATGGCGAGGACAATTCAGGGAAGTGACCCTGCCCAGTTCCAGAGCTCCTGGCCCAGCAAACACCATGAGCCACCCACTGGTCACTGCTGCCGAGGCTGCTGACGGGGAGGCAGGAAGCAGAGCTTACTCAGCCCCGGCTGCAAGGCCGCACGTGGCTGTGTTTGCTGCCTCCCTCCACCCAGCCTTCCTTTCAGGCACAGCCTGGCCTGCCAGCAGCTGGGGGAAGCCGTGCCTGGGGAGGAAACAGCGGGGCCACCCCCACATCCCCTGCAGGGCTGCACCTGTGCTTTGCCGGCCCTGCCACCTGTTGCCTGACTGGGCACGAGGCCTGCCCCGGGGCGGCAGAGTGAGATGTGGGGTGGGTCCTGGCCCCAGGGGCAGGCAAACTTGGAGCGAGACTCTGCTTTGACATCCACTGAATATGCCGCTTACTCCCTGCAGCCGCTGGGATGTACATGTTACTGTCTCCCTCTGACAAACAAGGAAATCGAAGCTCAAAGTAAGAGGAATGACAGCCTAACCCAGGGATTGTTCCAGGAACTCTGCCGAACACTGCGGGTGTTAACTTACTCAAGTCCCAAGAACAGTGGGTACAGCAGGAGACCCATTTCCGCTGGGGAAACTGAGTCACAGAGAGACGACGACACACACTCAGGTCGCACAGCCTGCGAGGGGCAGACCTACCAGCCTGACTCCGAAGCTCACATCCTTAATTCCCCCACCCCCACTGCCCAGCAGGTGGTCCCCCCAGGGCCTCAGCCCTGGCTGAGAGCAACAGTGGAGAAAGTGGAAGGGGCTGGCCTGCTGCCCTCATGGGACTGTCTCAGTGCTGCCCACTGTCCCCCCAAGAGCGTCCTAGCTGTCCCTTCTGTGGCCCTGCTCGGCGGGAGTCACCTGACCTCAGGCCTGTGTCTCCTTCTTGCCATTTTCTTCTGTGTCTCCTTCCCCCCACCAGGGGTCCTTGGGGACAGTGTCTGTGCTGTGTCCTCTGGCTGTCTATCCTGCTCTTTGATGCCCCGGCTCTGGGTTTCTTCAGCTCTTCTCTCTGGTAGGCAAAGGGGGCAAAGAGAGATTTGCGTGAAATGTGGCAAGCAAATGGGGCTCCCAGTTCCCACGGCTGCAGCACAGTGGCTCCTGGCTGGGAGCTGAAGGGGCCATAGAGGACAGAGCAGAGGGAGAGGGAGGGAAGAGCTCATTCAGGGCTGGGGGGCCTGGAGGAGGAGAGCTGCCTGTTCCCCAGGACGAGGGAGGGCACAGCAGCCCTGAGCCCGCATGTGCTCAGCCTGCTTCCGTCTCCCACAGCGGCGGAGGCCCCCGCTGCCCGAGGGCTGAGCAGCTGTTGTTGCTGAGGCAAGCTGCTGGCTTCGAGGGGGGAGCTGCTCTCAGAGTGAGGGTCTCTGTGTGAGCCTGTTGACAAGCCTTCGAGCCTGCGAGATGTGACTCCGCGTTCTTAGCCAGATAAATTTCTCCCCCAAGTGGGCCTCTAGGCTTTTTGTAATCAGGGTAGGGTCCAACTACCAGCTGTTATGGCAACCTGTACCTCTTTAGGACCACACTGAACGGCTTAGAGCCCAAAGTTTCGGGGACCAGGGGCTTAGAAATACATGGCAGTCAGCAAGCCGGCGGCTATTCCAGCAGGGACCCTCCAGGGTAGGGCCCAGAAAGGGGCCCAACTTGGCCCAGTCGCTTCCTTCCAGTCCTCGCCTCTTCCCGGCACTGTCTCCTGGGTCTGGCCTAACGAAGCTGGGCTTCAGCCAAGCTGGCTGGCCTCCAGGTGGATTTGGGACAGACAGCTGGGATGTGGTGTTTCCCGCTCTGATGATATGGAGGCCAGAGATGGGGCCAAGGTGAGGATGGAGCCTGGAGTGCCGAGTCCCCGGGCTGTGGATCTCAGCAGGATCCTGGGGTCACAGGTGGGTGGGTGCTGGCCGGGATGTTTTCAGTTAGGTTTCCCAAGGAGATGTATCCAAGCATCAGGGCTGGGTGGTCCCCATATTTATCCAGGTACCCCTGAGACCTGCGTGGATCCCTCTGGAAGGTCAGCTAGCTGGCCCTGACACCCCTCTGTGAGCTTACCCCATGGCTCTCACTCATTCAGGAGGATAGCTCCTCTCCTTTCTCGGGTCAGGTCAGCCTGCTACAGAGAGCGTCAGGCACTGTCACTTGCCATTTTTTGCACATCCCGGTGGACTTCGTCTAAGCTGCCTAGACTCCTGCTTCCGGTGCAGACACTGTGTTCAGCACCTCAAGACAGCGTGTGCTTGGCTCCACGGAGCACGTGAGAATAACACAGCCCTTCTCCCCACCCCCAGCCGCCGGTTCCGCTTTGTTCTTCTTCCCGTCCTTCATCCTCTGAGGCCCATGTCAGATGCGAAGAGGTTCCTGCGCATCCCCGTCTGTGCTGGGCAGATCTGCTCCTTTCCCGCTCAGGGCTGCGCGGCACAGAGCTCTGAGGGAACGCAGCCTCCCGAAGAAGAGCGGTTCTGAGCTCACCGTCCTGCTCAAACATTTTCCGTGCCTCCCCATTCCAGGAAGGCCTTTTGTACTTTTCAGCTTCATCCTCCTTCTCCTAGGCTGTGCCAGAGAGCCCTCCATGCCACTCAAACGCTCCCCCAGCTTCCCCCCACGCCTGGCCTGAAACTTTTCCTCTCTGCTCCCCTGCTCAGGCCACCCCCTCCTCCTGGGGAGCACGGCCGCCACACTCACCTATTGAAATGTTCCCTCGGAAGGCTGATACTCCCAAAAGGACAGGAGAGAGACCTCCCTTGGGGGCCCGGGGTTCCTCCTCCAGCCCTCTTCCGCTGTCCGGAGCCAATGGTCTGTGGACAACCCCCATCGTGTGTTCCATTATTTGAACTGAGCAGCAACTGACAGCCTCCCGTTAATGTCCCGTGTGAGTGCGGAGTGTGCCAGGGCATGTGGATGAACACATATGTGTTTGTAGGAAGATACAAGCAAGCATGTGCATGGGGGTTATGTGTGTGTTTGGACACACATGGGAATGAGTGAAGGTGGGCGTGTGCACGTGAGCCTGTGCAGGCGAACTTGTGCCGTGTGCCAAAGTGTGCATGCAGTGTGAACCTGTAGGGGTATTTGGGTGTGTTGAAGGTGTGTGCTCATACACGCAGGTGGATCTACAGGAGCACGTGGGTGGACATGTCCTTCTGCCCAGCCGGGGGCTCAGGAAAGGCCAAAGCCAGTCTGCCTTCCATGTACCCCCCACCTCCCGGGGGTGAGGAGGGGCTGCACACTGCGCCCCCACTTCTGGCAGAGATAAGTGAAGCATTCCTGTGGGCTTGCCAGGCCCTGCTGATGAGCAGCTGTGAGTGGTAGGGCCCTGGCCCCGTGGTGACCTGCTCCCTACCCTCCAGCCCTCATTACCCTCGTCCTTCACGGAACTGGCAACCACAACTAGGAGGGCTTAGGAGGGGTCCAGCAAGAGATATGGTCTCTTTCCTGGTCCCCAGGCCACAGTCGCCCTTCCTGAGCCTATGAGGAGCTACATATGTTGGGTCCTGGCAGGGGGGATGATAGCAGGGCCAGGGAGGCCAGAGAATGCCAGGGACGTGGCCTTCTTTCCTCTGGGGAGTGAACTTTGCAGGAACAAAGCAACAGGTTAGTGCTGAGGGAGGGTCCCTGTATGTGAGCCCACCTTAGATGGAATAAGGTGAGGCAGGTTTAAGGTGTAGCTCAGAAGGTTAGGCCAGACCTAAGGAAGAAACATCCTTCACTGACAAGGCCACAAAATCTCCATCCGCAAAGACCCCAATAACAGGGTCCATATCTACCAACAGGGCTGGTGGAGGGTTGGAGGCAGGAGACTGGCCTGGGTGACCTTTAGAAGCCTCAGCCCCCACTGTCCTGGCTCTGTCCTCTGCAGCCCTAACGGGTCCCAGAGGGACATCTGGGGAGAGGATTAGTCAGGTGCACCTCTGTGTACTGCCCCCAAGATCCTTCCCTCCACTCCTCCCCCTGGAACCTTCTTTTCCCCCATTTCCTGCGGCCCTCCTCTCACCTCCAAGTGGCTGCCCCCGCCTTGTCCCCTCCCTACTGCTCCAAAATTCAGAAGAGAAGCCCCAAATTCTCCCTGAAGACCATCCCCAAAGGCCCAGCCCAGTCCCGCTTGTTCCCTGCAGTGCAGCCCTGGGCCTCCCCGCCGCCACACCCCCCAGGAGAGGTGCTGAGGCCCAAACCAGGAGGGGCGCCGGGGAGGCAGAGAAGCAGCAGGTTCAGTGGGCGTGCTCCTTCACCAGGGTGGTCCTTAGGGAGTTGAGGTTTGCTGAGTGTGAGGGCGTGCCCTGGCTTGGGCTCAGAGGGCCTCCATGCTGGCCTCCCCCTTAGTGTGGAACTTTGGGACCCTGCCTTGCCTTTCCTGGTTGTTTCCTCTTGCTCCCTAGTGAGTGACCATAGAAAGGACACACAGAGGTGCTTGGGGTGGATGTGGAGGGAAGGTGGGTACCCCTCCACACCCTGGGCTCCCCTCCTCCGCTTCCTCCTGAAGCTCCTGTGCCTTCCCCGGGAGGTCTGACCCAGGCGAGCCCAGGGACGAGAAGAGGAGGAGGTCATTAATCACCATTATTTATTATTTCTTATGTAACGGGTGTTATGAAACATGGGCCCTTGTACCAGGCACAACTGGGAATATGTGAAAGATGGTCCCTTCCACTAAGAGCTTCCCATGGGACAACCAGGTTGTCCCAGAGTCACCCAGCCACCTGCAGACCAGCCTGGACAAAGGGGTGCAGGCCAGACTGGGCTCTGGCTGGCAGTGGGTCGGTCTTACTGTGCAGCCCCTCCCTGTCTCTGGGAGCCCCAAAGTAAGAAGGGAGCTGGGCTTGGGGCCCCTGTGCCACAACAGGCCCAGGTCAGCTCTGGCTCCAGGGTGGCCTGGGCCACAGCTGGAGTTGTCACAATATTGACCCAGGAGGAGATAACATCCAAAGGGCTTGGAGTCCCAGTCGCACAAGGAGGGGGATGTCGCCGGAAAAGATCCCTGGCCCCCAGGGGGATCAAACTAAATGGGGCTTTAATAGGTCTCTTCCAGCTCAGATTTCACGGGTAATTGGAAGCAGGTCCTGAGTTGAGCTGAGCGGGCTGGCCCTAGTAGCCTGCCTGGGACTGGGGCGTGGCAGAGGGATGCCGCCTCCTTGCCACCCCACACTGTGGCCTCATGGGGGGCTTCTGGGTTCCCTTACTCTGCTTTGGAAGTGCTGCTATTTTAACCCCTTCAGGGAAAGAAGATGGATGAGTGAGGGGAGAAAATGTGAGCCCGAGTTAGCTTAAAGGGGAAAAGAGAAGCAAGTGCTGAGCCAGGCATGCACTAGACATTCATTCATTCATTCATTCACTCAACAACCCTACATTAACATTTAAATCTAGCAACAACCTTTTAAGATAGAACCCTTACATTGTTAATTACAAAAAAGGGGCTCTGGCTGGTATGACCCAGTGGATTGAGTGCCGGCCAGCGAACCAAAAGGTCGCCAGTTCCATTCCTAGTCGGGGCACATGCCTGGGTTTCGGGCCAGCCCCCCAGTAGGGGGTGTGCCCCTCTCTTTCTCCCTGCCTTCCTCTCTCTAAAAATAAATACATAAAAACTCTAAAAACAAACAAACAAACAAAATAAAAACAAAAAAGGTGCATTCTTGTTGAAGTCAAATTAGAGCAATCTCAAGGAATATTAAGTAAAAGGTGAGAATTATCTTCCTCTACACCCATTACTCTGTCCCTCGCTCACCACTCCTCCAGTTTTATTTCGATGATACTTCATTAATACCCTTCCAAGTCAGTGAGTAGAGTGGATATTCCTCACTCCTATTTTAAAGGCGAGAAAACTGAGGTTCAGACAGTTTTAATGACTGTCCAGGCCTTATCCCACCCTGACACAGTTTACGGCCTTTTCCCTGGGAGGGCAGATGTGATGGCGCCGAAAGGCTGGAAAAACCCTGAGGGAGAGATGGGATGGGAGAGAGGGGTGAAGAATGAGAAGGAAGCAGCATGCTGGGACTGGGGGGTGGGGGTGGCGTGTGCAGGGTCTGCTTGGAATGCAGCAGTGGCCTTGCTCCGACCAGCTCCAGTGTCCCCGGGGAGCTCTAGACCAGGGGCCTAGGGCCCTGGAGGCCTGGCCTGCGCAGGGCTGGGCAGCTGGTGATGGAGGGGTTTTCAAACCAAACCTGGCAAGAGGGAAGGAAGAATTGCATTTCAGCCCCCAACATGCCTGGGTCCCCTACATGCCCTGGTTGCCCTCTTCCTAGGTCTCAGGGGACATTCGTTGCCTAACACCATTGGTGGACGCTGGCCAACATCCCTGCCTGCTAATGCTGACCAGATGGGCCTGTGTTTTCTCTCGTGGGCGATCATTCTGCATTCTCCTGCAGCCTCCAGCACGTCCACCAGCAAAAGGGGGGGCTCCCCTTATGCAGCCAAAACCCTGAGTAGCCAGGACCAGCTCCTACTCGGAGAGTTCAGGGCACCCCCTGAAGGAGGTGACTGAAGGGACAGTCAGGTGGGAGGCAAGCCCAGCCTGTGCCTGGCCTGCAGGGTAAACAAGACAAGCTCTGAAAAGGTCGTGACCCAGGGGCCTCCACGCTAGACGCCCAGCTTTCCTGTGCCTTGCCTGGGACCTCCGAGGGAGGGAAGTGAAAGAACATAGAGGATGGGCAGGGAAGGAAACGTCCCATGTTCCTTCTGAGCGGGCACACGCATGGGCACACTCATGCATATGCGTGCTAGCGTGCTCATGCAGACAGGGAGAACGCGGCCAGGCAGAGCACCGCTGCCCATCAGTGGTGGCTTAAGGGCTGCCGCCCGGACACACAGGCACAGACCAGGGGGCCTTTGGAGAGCTGTCTGTTGTGGAGACAGTTTGGGAAAATGCTCCCACCAGGACCGCCCAGATCTTGGAGGGAATCACCGAGGTTCTCCCAAGAGGCACTGAGGCCCACCGGGGAAGAGGAGGCTGCTCTTTGCCCATATCCTTGGCAAACCTCCTTTGTGCCAAGCACCATGCTGGGCCTGAGAGGACACGGTGCACTGGCAAGGCTCGGTTTGTACTAACCACCCCTGGATATGTGGGAAAGAGGGTCCCTACCACCAAGGGACAGGCCATTCCTCCACCTGAGGTTGGCTCAGCAGCCCCTGAGGGGCAGCGGGATGGTCTTTGGCGAAGCAGAGGGCGAGACCATCGCCCGCCGTAGCTAGTGCCCAGCTCACCAGCAGCCCAGGAAGGCCTGTCTCCTCCCTGCCCCCACCCCACGCCCAGGGTTCTGGCCCTGGCTGGGGCCCCAGAAAGGAAATCACTAAGGAGGATTGAGTGTCGATTCACAAAATAATCCGATCAGCGCAAACAGTTACAGCACACGGCGTTCCCCTTGCGGCCCCCTCTCCTTCTCCGAAGATCCCACTGGCCGCGGGCTGGCTGGCGGGGCCCCTGCCGGACCACGAGGCCAATTACAGCGCCGCAATCACCACGGTGGTGGCGGCGACGCGGCGTTGAAAACCGTCTGCGCATCAGGCTCCTCCCGGGGAGTCCGGCGGGGCAGACCGTCACGGCTCTGCTCCAAGAAGCAGGAGCGCGAAACTGGATCCCAACAGCACGCCGCTGGCCGCCGGCCAGGGTAACGCCTGGCTCCTCTCATTGCCTGCTGGCTTCTGGTGTGTTCGCCCCTGCTCCTCCTGCCCAGGCGGAGGGCCCATGAGGGGCCTGCGCATACCCTGGCACTACCGCCGTTGTTCCCTCCCAGCGGTCCTTGCTGCCTACAGCTGGGCCTGGGGGGGCGGTGCTCCCTTGGCAGCCAGGATAAATTAGGTGCCCGGACATTGAGGTCTGCTAGGCATTTCCTGTGTTGGCTTTGGCTGGTGAGGCCAGGCCAGTGGGCCGCCCTCTTGACCCCAGCAGAGTCAGACAGGCACGTCCCAGACTCTGGAGCCCACTGGCTTCTGCTCTGCGCCCCACAGGGAATCCTGTTCCGGAAAAAAAGATCCCTCCTCCCTGCCTGGGTTCCCACTGAGCTGCCTTCCTTTGCCTTGTAGGGTGCTCTGGCTGCCTGAGGCCTGGTCAGCCCCCCACCGGGTTCCTCTCAATGCATGTCCCTCAGGCTCCGCAACGGAGCCCATGGAATTAGCAGAGCTCTGAGCCTCCCAGTGCCTCCTGGACGCAGGGAGGCCCCTCAGCGTGCAGGCCCCCGAGGCTCGGGTTCATCCGGGGGCTCTAGACTCCTCTGGTCTCCTGCTCCATTCTGTCTGCGGAATAATTTCTCCAGCACAAGGCCTGTCCTTTGCTTGGACCCCAAGGAGCCGTGGACAAGGAGGCCGCTGTGAGTGTCACTTCCCCAGGCTTCAGCTTGGGAGCTCCGCTAGTCAACCCTGGAAGGGCCGACTTCACCTGCAGGCTTCAGCATTGCTGGCTCGGGTTCCTCAGTCTGTGTTTTCTTTGGCCTTGGGTCTCGGGGACACCGGATTGTCCAAAACAAGATGACTTCGTGATACTCATTTCCCCAAAGAGCAGAGTCTGTAACATAATCGGGCTCCTGTGCGCAGCACGGTCCCCAGCTGCCCCCCGCCCCGCTCTGGTTGCCTCCTCTCCTGCCCCAGCCAGGTCCCAGTGGGGCACGAAGCGCACTCTTCATTCCCAGTGCTAAGGGTCTCTAGCCTAGGATTTGCCCAAGCTGGGCAGAAAGGACTGTGCCCATCCGACCCCCATAGGCCATCGCTGGTGCACGGCTCTTTCCCTCTCTCACCTCAGGGTGCCAGCAGGGCCCCTGTGAGAAGCAGGAGATGAGAAGAGCCTACAGCACCAGCTCTGGAGTTACAAACCCCTGAATAAGAATCGCAGCTCTACTGCACACCGACTGTGTGCCTTAAACAAGGTGTGGAATGGCTGTGAAACTCGGTTGCTTTGTCAGTGAAGTGGGGACTAGAGAGGCATCTACGGCACAGGGTTCGTGCTATAGTAAGGCCTCAATAAATGGCTACAATTGATACAGCTATCCCTGTGCACGGGCTTGGTTGAGCAGTCACTAGGGGGTCAAAAAGTGGTCCTGGGCCACACCTATGCCACACTTAGGATGGGGACCCTGCACTGCTACCCCACGAGTTGCTTCCTCGCACCCAGCTGGCTCTGCACTGCCCTCTCTCTGAGGAGGCTCCCGGCCCAGCTGGGTCTCTCTTGAGTCACTCCGACCCATAGTTGTCAGGAACTTGCCATCTCATTGGACAGGCCAGCCCACCAGGACAGAGCAGCCTCAGGGGCCCAGGAGGAGGGCTGGGTACCCTGGATCCCTGCTTGTGAAGGTCTCTACCTTTTTCCAGGGAGAAAGAAGGCATAGCAGAAGCAATCCTGGCTCCTCAGTGCCAGGCACGTGAGTGCTCAGAAATTTGCTGAACGCATGGTGAAAGGTGGAAACGGCTCTGCACTTGCTACAAGGAGGAGCAATAGGCATACTTTCTCTGGAAAGTTTGGGGGTGGTGTTTATGGAGACTGGGCAGTGTTCATCACCTTGATGAACAATTCTACTTTTGGTATGCTTCCTTGGGAAAGAATCTGAAATGCCAGAAGTCAGGCAGGACTGCAGGAAGGCCCATAAAAATTTCTACGGTGTCATTTATAATTGTGAACAAACAAAAGAAGAAGATACCTTAGTATCCAATGACAGGAAACTGATTAAGTACATTATGCTATTCCATTCCATGAGGAAGTAAAAAGCACTCAAAATTGTGTTTAGGAAAAAAACTGTATGATGTGACAGCATCTGAGTAAAATTAAAGTCAGAAATGGGGACAACTGTAATTGAACAACAAAATTTTCTTAAAAATCAGGATATCTAACTGCTGACATAGTGTAATCTTTAAAAAAAAAGATTTTATTTATTTATTTTTTAGAGAGAGGGGAGGGGAGGGAGAAAGACAGGGAGAGGAACACCGGTGGGTTGCCTCTCACTTGCCCCGCCTGGGGACCAAACCCACAACCCAGGCACGTGTCCTGACCAGGAATGGACCCGGCCCCCTTTCACCTTGCAGGGCGACACCCAACCAACTGAGCCACACCGGTCAGGGCAGGGTAATCTTAATTACATGAAAAAATAGTTTATGGCTGGATAAACAAAATGTGATATGTATATGAATATTATCGAGCCTTGGAAAGGAATGAATTCTGACACCTGCTACAATGTGGATGAACTGTGAGGACATTATGCTAAGTGAAATCAGCCAGACAGAAGAGGGCAGATGCTGTATGATTCCACCTCTGTGAGGTTTCTAGAGGAGTCCCGTTCCCAGAGACAGGAAGCCTGGGGGCTGCGGGCAGGCGCGGCAGTGTGTAAGCGCCACAGTTTCAGTTTGGAAGGTGAGAAGTTCTGGAGAGGATGGATGGTGGCTGCCCGACAACGGGGGTGTACTTGAGGCCGCTGACCTGTGCACTTACACACCCTTCAAATGGTGAATTTATGTCATGTGTATTTTAACACAATAAAAAAAGAGGTCATAGGGAAATACATCAAAATGTTCCCAATGAATACGTTTGAGTGAAGGGATGATGGGTGATCTTTATTCTTTTTAGTTTCCAACATTTTGCCCCTAGTAAATGAGATTTTTTTGTTTTGTGTGTTGTTTGTGTTAAGGAAGCTTGCTCCAGGATCTCCCAGATGTGTGCGGGGGTTGGGGGAGGCGAGAGCCTCTGTCCAGCTGCAGTTGGAAACGGGGTGGTGGGGGGAGAAGCACAGCCTGCTGGGGGAGGGCTGGCTCAGAGAAAGCTTGGGGTCTCCCCTGAACTCTTGCTCTCTGCTTGCTAGACTCTTTCTCTGCCTCTTCTCAGTACTCCGGGCCTGGCTCAGGGGCCTTTCGCCAGGAACAGGACAGTCACTAGCTTGAAGGAGCTGCCTCAGTCCTAGTGGGAATTTGGGCTCAGGGCTTTCTCAGACAGTCAGTACCCGAGACGCCTTCCTGCTGCTGCCCCGCCCCAGCCCAGCTGCAAAAACAACAGCCCATACCCAAAGCCCTGTGACTGCAGCTCAGAGTGGAGCCTCGGTGTGCAGTGGAGTGGAGATGGGGCCTGCCAACCCTAAGCAGACCTAGGAACAGCGGTGCTCCTGGGAGGGTGGGGGGTTTCCTCCCCTGGGGAAACCGGGCTCCAAGGGGTGTGGAGATAGGCTTGGGGAGGCCTGAGGGATGGAGGGCCAACTTTGCCAGGGGCCTCCCTGACTCCCCGGGGAAGCTGAGAATGGAGGGGGGAGGAATCCAAACCACTTGGGAACCCGCTGAGCCAAGCCGTGGGCAGGAGGCGGCACCGCCGTGGCTCCCAGGCAGGCCAGGGCTAAGGCTTTCCCACGGGGTGCCGCTGGTCACTGGGCTCCCCAAAACGTCCGCCCAGGGTAGGGCCTGTGAGCCCTGGGAGGTTGTGTGCAGCCTTTCCTGCAGGGGGTACGGGCTGGCAGGGATGGTGCGGAACCCAGCAGGACTCCTCTCTGTGCGCCCCAACACCATCAGTGTGTGCTGGGCATCCCAGCAGGCCAGGGCACAGCTCTCGGGAGCCTGCCTCTCAGCTTTCTCAGCATCAGCTCTAGTCTCATTGCCTCCTGCTTATGTGACAGGGTAGGGCCACAGAGCTGGTACCACCCAGGTCCGTAAGGCCTTAGACTGGTGGAAGCCTGGGCCCCGTTTGACCCCTAAAGGCCATTCCTCCCACTCTGACATGAGGGCTCTGGATGCTGTGGAGTCCGCAGGTACAGGAGAAGTCTCTGGAGACATACCTGGCTTGGAACCGAAGCTCTGCACACCCCGCCGCCTGCCCCCACCCCAGCTAAATAACCAGGCCTGTCAAGTAACCTCCCCAATCCTCAGCTTCCTCCGCTGTAAAATGAAGAAGTTAACGTTTCCCTTGTCAAATTTTGGAAGGTTTAGTTTAGATATACGTGCTTACTAATTGGAAGATACTGTGACTCTTATTGAGGCCCCCAAATGTGAGATTAACTGAGATTGGAAAGACCTTCCTGACAGCAGGTCTTAGCTTCTCCCTCACGGCACCGCTACACTGCTGCACCGCACGGGCGGTGGGGAACATGCTGGAGCAGCCCCCACTTCCGCCCTGGCCGGAACCACTTCAGTGAACTACACTGTGAAGTAAGACAATGACTGTCGTTAGGGATGTTCCCAGCCACAGGCATCAAACCAGAGGTAGACACTCTTCCAGGGGAGGAGGGAAGCCAGATGGGAGAGGGTGAGCCTTGCCCTGTTGGGAACGACCAGCAGTCTCTGTCTGCAGCTTAGTCGCTGTGTCACTTCTGTACTAAGAGTGGCAGGAAGCTGCTCAGACCCAGGGCACAGGCCACCTGACTGGGCCACCCCATCATGCAAGGTCTGTTGCTGCTCTGAACACTCTCAGGTAGTTACAATAACTGATGTATTCTTGAAAGAGAGGAGTTCTGGAAATAAAAGCTGGCGTTATTTTTCTCTAGATTATCCAGTCTTCAAAATGACAACTCCTTATTAACTACATTCAAATCACCCTTTATGGAGAGTTAAAAAAATTCTTTCAATGATATAATGGGTATCCAGACCTACTGCTTTAAAGATGACTAGTAGTACTATGTCCCTAAATCTTTGAGACTGCTACCACTTTCAAATGTCACTGTCACCGTCATTGCCACTGCCAGGCAAGTTGGGAGGGGTAGACCTGAGATCTGAGCTGAGATCCATATGATTCCAAACCCAAACTCCCCAACGGTTTAATGTCCAGCTACACGTCTACCACAGCAAAGGGGGGAACTGGCTAGCGGGCCTTGGTCTCCACATTTTTTTTCTCAGAATCACAGACTTTTTTTTTTGTCCACCTATGTGCTTGGCCAATGCTCACTTAGGATGGACTTGTTAATTGTGGAATAACTGATCTCTTGACCAGAACCAGCCAACTTCATAGGGCTGTTTAGAGACCAAAACAGATAAGGTATATGAACGTTTTTAATGAAAAGGCAAAATACTCTAAGTAAGGGATAAAGTTCTCCTAGGACAGGGGCCGTTTTCCAATGTGCAACATGGTGATTAGTATAAAGATGCTCTAAATATTTGTCACATATTGAGTATGTTGATCTATGAAGAGCAGCTGTCAATCTGCAACTCTAATAACAATAGGGGAGCACTTTTTCTAAGCATGTGCCCTGTACCGCTGCCTGCATCTGTCTTTAGAATTTCCCTCCAAATTCCTAGCAATCGACTATGTTCAAGGGGCAGGGAATCTCAACAGCAGAGACAGATTCCACCAAAATATAAATTCACATAGAGACCAGGATTAGCTTCTAGTCTAGCAGAATCGATCAAATAATAATGAATCCTACCTTGGCTGAAAATAGATTTGGGCTCCCAGGAAGACAAAAGAGAGGCTTCAGTGAGAGCCCCAGCAACTCAAAAAGTTAAAACAAAAGGGAATTTGTCAAGAAGTCCAAGGGTAGTTCTATCTTCAGTCCTGGCTAAATCTAAGGGCTTACGTCAGCTCATTTCAAATAATCAACTTATTTGCTCTTTCTCTCTCACTCTAAAACTTGGCTCTGCTCGCTTCTGCTTCTCCTGGAGAAGTTGGCTGACTTTCTTTTGCAGACAAGTGTTCTCCATGAGGCAGGAAAGCTGGTCACTGAGTCCCAAGCCAACCTCCTTATGGCAGATAATCTCCAGGAGAAAACACTGCTTTCTTCTGGGGTCTGCATAGCAAATCCCAGGGAAGGACTGAATGGCTTTGCGCAGCCAATCAGCTTGGAAGTAGGGTGAACCAACCAGACCCGAGTGGTGTGCCATCCATCCCTGTGACTAGGGGCTACTTGGGACATCAGGAGGCCCTTGGGATTGACAGTTGCACCTGAATGGCATGTGATGAGGAGGGGCAGTTCCCAAAGGAAAAGGGGTCTAGAGGACAGACGAAAACAACAGGTGTCCACTACAATAGCACTTGTTCTCAGGTTGCGTAGAGACAGGACTTACTCACCAGAACAATCAGATAAGGATGAAAACAGTAGTGCGTTCGCATGCCCAAGCGTTAAGTCAAGCCCTTCAGGAAAAGGAAGTGATCCAATGACCTTAAAGGAGATTCTGTAGAACAGGTGGAGAAAGACACAAATATTTTCGTCGATCTTCCTTCCCCCAGTTGAGACTCATCATCGTCATCACCTTCTTTTCCACATTAAGTTTGGAAACGTCTATGATTTGATAGTTATGAAACTGGGACACTGAAAAAATCAACAAAATCACGGTCCTGGTAGAAAAAAATGGGCCCGATGAAAGATTTCTTTTTCTTGTTTTTCTTACAAGTAACTTTTCTTCCTGATTAAAAATGGGATGTGTTACAAAACAGTACACAAGTGAAAATAAAAATCACTCTTGTATTCATTAGCATTGGGTGTGACTGCAAGTGATGGAAACCCCAAGATAGCAGTGGCTTAAACAAGACTTAAGTTTATTTGCCTTGCAGCGACATGAAGTCCAAATGTTCAGGCTGGTATGAGAGTTCTACTCCACAGAGGCCTCAGGAGGAGAATAAGTTCTACTTCTTCCAGCTCACTGCTCTGCCATCCCCACAGTGTGGCCAGCATCCTCATCGGCTAAGCTGGCAGAGCAAAGGGAAGGGGATAAAGAGGCCCAGGGCTCATGCCAACTATTTCCCAGGGAAGGTTCCCAGAAGCAGCAATGCAACACTTCCACACCATCCCATTGGTAAGAACGCAGTCACGTGGCCACAGGAAGTTGAAAGGCATGCACACCAAAGTCCATGCGACCTTCCCCCTGCCTCCTCCAACGATAACATTGTATACGACGGTATTACAATATTGAAAACAAGAGATTGGCCTGGTACAGCCCAGAGAGCTTATTTATTTTTGCTTACAAACACTTTTTTATTTTTATTTTTATTTATTTATTTTTTAGATTTTATTTATTTATTTTTAGAGAGAGGGGAAGGGAGGGAGAAAGAGAGGGAGAGAAACAACAATGTATGGTTGCCTTTCACATGGCCCTCACTGGGGACCTGGCCTGCAACCCAGGCATGTGCCCTGACTGGGAATCGAACCGGGACCCTTTGATTCCCAGCCCGCGCTCAATCCACTGAGCTACACCAGCCAGGTAACACTTTTTTATTTTACTTAAAAAATCTTTATTGTATTTTTCTTCATTACTATTTAGTTTCCATATACCTCCCCCCAGCAATCACCACACTGTTGTCCAAGTCCCAGAGAGCTTATTTAGATTTCACACTTACGCATGCACGTGTGTGTGTTTGTAGTTCGACCCAGTTTTATCATGGGTAGCCTTGCAGAACCGTCATCACGATTAAGAGACTTTAACTGTACTATTCTCTATGTCACTACTGTATCCCACGCCCACCCCAGGCCCCCACCCAGCCCTAAACGCTGGCAACCACTACTCTATTTTTCATCTCTGTAATTATGCTATTTAATGAAGGTCACATAAATGAAATTATGTAGTATGTATACTTTTGAGAATGACGTTTTTCACTCAGCGTAATTTCCTTGACGTTCATCTAAGTTGGTGCCTGTGTTGACCCATGTTCCGTGGTGTGTATGTACAAGAGTTTCTTTCAAAATTAACCTGTTGGAGGACATCTGAGTGGTTTCCAGTTTTTGGTTATTATGAATAAAGCTGCGCTGAATATTCATGTACAAATTCCTATTTGGACATAACTGCTCACTTCTCTGGAATAAATGACCAAGAGTACAATTGCTGGCAGGGATTATAAATCCATTTTTAGTTTTTAAAGGAACAGTCAAACTGTTTTCCAGAGTGATTGTATACAACCTGTTTTTAAAAAAAGATTTTATTTATTTATTTTTAGAGAGAGGGGAAAGGAGAGAGAAAGAGAGGGAAAGAAACATCAGTGTGCAGTTGTCTCTTGCATGTCCCCTACTGGAGACCTGGCCTGCAACCCAGGCATGTGCCCTGACTGGGAATTGAACCTTGACCCTTTGTTTCATAGGCTGATACTCAAACCACTGAACTATACCAGCGAGGGCTACAACTTGCTTTTTTTTTTACATTTTTAAAAATATATTTTATTGATTATGCTATTACAGTTGTCCCATTTCCCCTCTTTATTCCCCTTCACCTGCACACCCCTTCCCACCAATGTTCCCCCCTCCTTAGTTCATGTGCATAGGTTGCGCATAATAAGTTCTTTGGCTTCTACATTTCCAATACTTTTCTTAATCTCCCCCTATCTATTTTGTACCTACCATTTATACTACTTATTCCCTATACATTTTTCCCCTTTCTCCTCCTCCCCCTCCACCACTGATAACCCTTCATGTGATCTCCATTTCTGCAATTCTGTTCCTGTTCTAGTTGTTTGCTTTGTTTTTGTTTTAGGTTAAGCTGTTACTGGTTGTGAATTTGCTGTCATTTTACTGTTCATATTTTTTATCTTCTTTTTCTTAGATAAGTCCCTTTACATTTCATATCATAAGGGCTTGGCGATGATGAACTCCTTTAACTTTATCTTGTCTGGAAAGCACTTTATCTGTCCTCCCATTCTAAATGATAGCTTTGCTGGATAGAGTAATCTTGAATGTAGGTCCTTGCCTTTCATGACTTTGAATACTTCTTGCCAGTCCCTTCTTGCCTGCAAGATTTCTTTTGAGAAATCAGCTGATAGTCTCATGGGAATTCCTTGGTAGGTAACTGTCTCCTTTTCTCTTGCTGCTTTTAAGATTCTCTCCTTATCTTTAATCTAGACTAACATAATTATGATGTGCGTTGGTGTGTGCTTCCTTGGATCCAACTTCTTTTGGACTCTCTGAGCTTCCTGGACTTCCTAGAAGTCTATTTCCTTTGCCAGATTAGGGAAGTTCTTCATTATTTCTTCAAATAAGTTTTCAATTTCTTGCTCTTCCTCTTCTCCTTCTGGCACCTCTATGATTCGGATGTTGGGACATTTAAAGATGTCCTGGAAGTTCCTAAGCCTCTCCTCATTTTTTTGAATTCTTGTTTCTTCATTCTGTTCTGGTTGAATGTTTATTTCTTCATTTTGTTCCAAATCATTGATTTGAGTCCCAGTTTCCTTCCCGTCACTGTTGGTTCCCTACACATTTTCCTTTATTTCACTTTTCATAGCCTTCACTTTTTCCTCTATTTTGCAATCATACTCAACCATTTCTGTGAGCATCCTGATTACCAGTGTTTTGAACTCTGCTTCTGTTAGTTTGGCTATCTCTTCATCACTTAGTTGTATTTTTTCTGGAGCTTTGATTTGTTTTTTCATTTGGGC
>PVJI01000070.1:0-159738 GCA_004026765.1 Micronycteris hirsuta
TTTAGTACCTTCTGTATGCTAGGTCTATGCAGAACAGTGCACAGAGCATTTATAGAGCACCTTCTGTATGCTGGGTGTACGCAGGACAGTGCAAGGAGCATTTATAGAGCATCTTCTGTATGCTGTGTCCATGCAGGACAGTGCACGGAGCATTTATTGAGCACCTTCTGTATACTGGGCCCATGCAGGACAGTGCATGGAGCATTTATTAAGCACCTGCTGTGTGCTGGTATCATGTAAGTATAGTTGACTGCAAGTTTGTTGAGCATTTTCTGCACCCTTTCAGGAACATTTGCTGAGCACCCACCATGTGCTGGGTGGCAGTGGGTGCTCTTGGAGTCCAGAGGAAGGACAGACAGCAGTGCTCCTTCTCCCCCAGGGTCCACACACCATGCAGAGGCAGATAAAATGCTGGGCTTATGGTCACAGAGAAAGTG
Source organism: Micronycteris hirsuta (assembly GCA_004026765.1). Lineage (NCBI taxonomy): Eukaryota > Metazoa > Chordata > Mammalia > Chiroptera > Phyllostomidae > Micronycteris > Micronycteris hirsuta. The sequence continues at coordinate 438 of PVJI01000070.1, forward strand.
GCAGGCCCACCCCTGGAAGTGGGGGGCCCATGGAAACACAGCTTCCCCTGGTGACCAAAACAATCTGCCCATCAGCCCACCCACTTCGCGAGTGGCCCCGGAGGAAGCTGGCAGTGGTCCCGGCTGACTCATTCAGTACTGTGTATTGCCAGCAAAAACAGGTGCTGGTTGGGTCGTGTCCTGTAAAACTCTGACGTCGGCATCCGGACCCCCAGAACCCGAGCGTGTGACCTCACATGGAAACAGAGTTGTTCCCACAGGTGCCATTCATGAAGCTGAGGTCTCACGGCAGGGGGTGGGCCCTGATCCGGGAGGCCTGGGGTCCGTGTTAGAAGAGGGGAGTCGCTCCCTCTGAGCCCTGCCGGCACCTACATCTGCTCGCCTCCGGACTGTGAGAGGATCGCTTTCTGTGGTTTTAAGCCACTACATGTGTGTGGCCATGTGTCACCGCAGCCCTAGAGACACAGGTGCACACAGGGTTCATTTGGATCCATCCTGCCCCAAAGCCCCCGGGATGCTGTGCCAACTTGCGCTCGCTCCGTGGGCTGGGCGGGGACAGAGCTGGGGTCCTTCTCCAAGGTGGGAGCCGGGTCTCACCCGTTACCAGGTTCGGCCTTGCTGCCTCCTCTCTTGCTGACCCTTTAACAAACACCGAGAAAGCCACCCATCATGCCAGCCACGCGGGTTCGAGGGTGATGTCACGGTTGCCGTGACGACCCAGAATGGGCAGTTATTCATTTATTTCTGGGCTCCACAAAACTTTCCTTGTCTCCCCCACCCCACCCCGGGCAGTGGCAGGTATTGAATGTCCAGCAGTGACAAAGGCAGGCGAGGGAAAGCCGGGGGTTTGGGGGGGTGGTTGGCGTGGACAGGGCCCGGGGCTGGGGCGAACGCCCAAGAAACCCAGTTCCCACAACCTGCAAGAGCCAAGCACTTCTCTTCACTGGCCTGCAGCCCAATTCTTTCTCCGTGAACCTCTGGGCAGCATTTTAAAAGGACAGTGAATTAATTTGTGTTTTCACTTCCTTTTAATTTACATAAGTAAACTTTCTCTTTTTCTGCCATAATTTTATGAGTTTTGCTAAATGTGGAGAGTCATGTAACCCTCACCACAGCCAAGACAAATAGCAGATCCTTCATCGCCCCCTACACCCCCACAGGTCCCCTGGCCCCAGGCCCCCCCTGCAGCCCCACTCACCGCAGCTCTGTTCTCTGTCCCCACAGCCTTGCTTCCTCCAGAAGGTCACTTAGTAAACGGAGCCTTACGGGAGTCCCAAGCCTGTTTTTTTGACATCTAAAGAGAATTTCTTGTATAAAGGCCAAGAGCATTCTTAGGCGAAAGGAAACTCTGCCTTCAATGCCAGCCACACAGGGATGTTCTTATTTTTCTACTCAACACATGTTGAAGACACACTCGTTTTACACAATAAGAACACGGACCTTCCTCAGCCCAGCAACGATTCCTGACCTGTCCACCCTCTTTTTCTCTCTTTTCTCCCTCGCGGCCTCCTGCATTTGCCTTCTCTCGCGCAGCTCCCCACCTGTGAGATTCTTCGAGTACTACCGGCGGCCCCTTCCTTTCCATCGTGAGAATAGTCCACTGCGCGGACGTGGAAGGCCTGTTTGTCCATCCCCCCACGGAGGGGCCATGGGGTCCTTTTCACCAGCCGAAAGGCATAGGTAAAACTTAGAATGTTCCATGGCAGAGCTGGCAGCCAGACAGGAAGCCTTCGAGGGTGTGGGAAACGTGTCCTATCTGAGTGGACACTTCCAGCGGGCCACAGCTGGTCGAACGTAGGGAGGGACACGGGCCTTTCAGCCCCTCTCTGGAGAACAGAATCCCTGCCTGTGGTCAGCCTTTGCTTATTACGTGACCACGTGGCCACCGAATGTGATGGGTGGAAGGGCAACTCTGCACAGTGGGGTCCCATTAGCCAGGACCCAGAGCCAGATGCTGGCAGGCAGACGAGGACAGGTCAGTTCCCCTCCTGAACTGGAGAGGCATGGGCTCTGGGGCAAGGCACAGCCGGCCGAGGTGCTGTGTGACCTACGGGAACTTACTGTACGTCTCTGGGCTGCAGCTTCCTTCTTTGTCAACGAGATATTACCTCGCCTGCAGGTGGCATGAAACAAGCTTACACGGTGTCTGACGCACAGTGGTGCTCACAGGATGGGCGCTGGGGGGCTCCCCGAAAGAGCCTGGGCACCGCGTGCTTCCTGGTGTGTGCCCCCTCCGGGCACATCATGGCGAGCATCCAATTAAAGCCCTTGCAAAGTGGATATTAGCACTCCAAGTTGAAGATCAGGATCCGGGAGGGGCGGCCTGTGGTTCTCCATCTTGGTCGCACATTAAGAATCATGTGGAAAACAGACGGATGGGGCGACAACACGTGGCCTGTCCGCACAATACGATGTCACTCGTGCAGGTCCCCAGGGCCACCGGGCTCAGCAGGGGCAGCAAACAGGACTCTGCTCGAGTGGCAGTCCGATGGGGTGGCCGAGGCTGTGACCTGCAGGGCAGGGTTGCAGAGCAGCCTGTGCGTGCGTGAACCTGCGCCCATCGGGGAAGGAACGGGCGGCGAATCAGCGATGTCTGCCGGGGGCACAGGGCGGGCAGACCCTGGCTTAAGAGGTCCCCGGATGCCTTGACTGGCCTCCTCCTCCCGGAACCTCGTGACAGGGCTGTACACCAAGCGGGGCTGAGAATACAACAGTCATTTTACATGGCGATTCAGGAGCCACGCGCGGGGAGGTGGTGTGGGGGAGGCAGCCACCCAGACCTTCTGACTCTGTGGATACGGTCCCAGGGCACCCACGGCCCTTCAGCCCTGTCCGTGGTTCTGACGGGAGAGGGTCTGCTGTCCGTCTTCACACTCCAGAAGAAGTGGGCACCCTCTCCAGGTGGCTGTGCATCTGGCGGCGAAGGAAGGGAAGGGACAGAGGTCCACCCATGCTCCTGCGTTCACTGCTCATGGGCCAGTGGTCCCTGCAGCCCAGGGCCCCCGGCCCCCTGCACCCTGCCTTTACCAGGCCCTCCCACCTTGGCAAGTCCACGCCAGACTCCCAGGCCTCCTGGGCCGGGGCAAAGCCCCAGAGACCCCCAAGCACGAGTGCCTGCGCCAAGGCCAAGAGCAAACACGCCAGGCAGCGTCTGAGTGGGCGGAAGACCCTGCGTTCCTGAGGCGTCTGCCTCGCTGCTGCCCCATCCCTGATGCACACCCTGCCCTTTCTCCTCGCCCCAGGAAAGCCCGCGGTCGGCCTGCCTCCAGGCCGCCCACACTCCGTTTCTTCTGCTGAAAAGTCCCTTTCCCTCTTCTCAGCCTTCCAAACACAGGTCCCTCCTCCGAGTGCTGCCCTGGACCCCTCCCCTCACACCCCCATGCAGACTGGGTGGGAGCCGCCTTCTTGCCCCTCCGGGCCGCTGCACAATCTTGGACACTCGTCCGTCTGCCCTCTCCCTGGAGGCTCCCCACGCCGTGGCCCCTGCCCTGGGCCTCCCACGAGGTGCTTGTGCAGGGGACTGGCCGTGCCCCACCTTCCTCCACCTGGGCCAGGGGTTTCCGGGGCGGCCACACTGGGCATCTCGGCCGGTGCTGGTTCCACCAGCGCATCGAGTCTGTGAGCTGCGGAGGAAAGGCCGCCCTCCCGGGCGCTGCATGAGCACAAAGCGTGAAAGGCGGGTGGACCCAGGCGCCTGCCTGGCGAGGTCTGGGGTTCCGTTACGGTTCCGTTACAGTTCCCTTACGGTGAGCTTTCTGCACCACTGCCCTGCGGCCTCCTCAGACCCCCGCTGAAGCACCGGGGGTCCAGGCGGGGCCCAGCTCCAGGACCCCACCAGTCCACGTCTGTCCCTACTGCCTGGGCCTCCCTCCGGTCTGGGCTCAGAGCGCCCCAGCGGTTCCCCCTCCTGCTCCTTCCCCTTCGGTCTGGAGCAGCCAGGCCCAGCCTCAGAGCTCCCGCAATTTCTCCCTGTCCATCTGGCTTGGGCTCGGGTGCCAGGCCCCCAGAGAGAAGCCGGCCTCCCGTCCTCGATGAGACAGGTCAGGGACAGCTTCTAAGGCCACTCTTTCCGGGCTGGGCTAGTGCCTGGTGGTGGCAGCCCTAAATCCCCAGAACAGAGAACTTACAGATTTGTCCAGAAGACAAAGGGGGTCTGTCTGTCTGTCTCACAAAGACAAGGACAGCCAGGGCCAAGGCCCCCCTCTCCAGCCCGTCCTGGGGCGCTCTCTGTGTCCATTCATGAATCCGTGGCTCCTGGAAGGCAGACAGCATCTTGGCCCAGTCTCTGGGAAACCGGGTGGGAGGGAAAGCAGCCCTTGGGCTGCTGCCACCTTGGAATGGAAACCACAACCCCAGGAGAGAGAGCCGGGAACAGGAGGGGGAGACTGAGCGAGGGGTGGGGAGGGCCGAGGCGGGACTGGGTGCCAGTTCGGAAGAACCCTGGCACAGCGGAGCTGCGCATGGTGTGACATGTGAAAGGCACCCCCTGGAGGTGTGCGCCTGGCGGGACTGACCAATGAACCAGTGGCCGCGTCTGGGGACAGCCCTGCTCCAAGCGTCCTGAGGTCTGGCTGGGGAATGGTGAGCAAAGGGACAGGACCTGCTTGAGTGCGGGCACTCGGGACACACCTGGAAGGGGGGACTGTGCCCGGGAGGGTCTGCAGGTGCGTCCCTGCAAGGCTGCCAAAGCGAGGCTCCTGGAGAGATTCTGTCTCCTGTTTCTCCTGCATACCTGTCAGCTCAGGCAAGCCCAGCCCTCCTGCTGCTGGGCAACAGGTCCCCAGGCATTGGCCCTGTGCACCGGGTCACTTCACGGGCACCCCTGTGGCCAGTGCATGTGTTTCTCCTCACATGATCCTCCCAGCAGTCCCCCAGGAAAGCATCGTCTCCCCCGTTTTGCACACTTCTGCGCCTCACACCCTCACCTGCCCACACGGCGCCTGAGGCTCGGTGTGCCATCTGCGTCCCACACGAGGACATGAACTCCGAGAGGGCAGGGAGGAGCTCCGTCTTGGTCAGCCCTGGGCCCCCAGCACTGGTCAGTCCTGGCACCTCCAGGCCGCAGCAATTACTGATGAATCAGCGGATGAACAGTAGGCAGATTTGTCGGGGGGCAGTCAAGGGTCCCAGGTGCGGGGTGCGTGTTCTCATGGTTGACCTCAATGGGACCAGACAGCCACCGTCCCCACCAGCCCCACTAACCTCTCCCGCTCCGGCCCCAGCTAACGACTTCACCCGGACAGTGATTCTCAAAATCACAGCCACAGTGTCCCCCAAGTCCACTCTCGGCTTCCAGTGTCCCCACTGTCTGACTGGTGACAGAACTGTGGGAGGGTCCCCGAAAAGTGGACCTGAGGGAGCAGGTAGTTAGCCCCAAGATGAGCCCTTCTGTTGGTGTAAATGGAAGCACGGGGCATCTGCCACGACCACTTCACTCAGAGCTCTGCACTGCCCATTCTGTGACTGCCCAGGCCACCTGGGGGACCGGAAGTACATCCCTCGTGCAGCCATGGAGGACCCGGCACCCAGGGAACTAAGTAACAGGCTCAAGGGTGCCCCCACAAGGGTCAGGATGGATATCACACCGTTGGTGCACTCACTGTGAGCTCTGGGCCAGGCACTTGTGGTCCTCCAAACAACTACAGTGTCAGCGGGGTGGGGGGAACCTCTTATTCTGTCCGTTTTACAGAATAGGAAACTGAGGCCCAGAGATTCAATCAACGCAGTGAGGTTAGTACTACTACTATTTCCCATGTTCCAGAAGAGAAAACGAAGGCACAGAGAGGCCATGTGACATGCCCAAGGTCACACAGCCAGGGCGGGGGTGCTGAGGCCAACCCAGGTGCCTGAGGGCAGAAGCCACCCACGGCGCACCTCCCCCACCCCGTCCTCTGGAGGAGAAACACCTGCTCTCTCTGCTGCCTCCAGGTTCTCGGGGGCGATTAAAGCACGGTAACCCGGGTGCAGATGGAGCTGAAGGAGCTGAGGTTAGGAGAGAGAAGACGTAGTGAGGCAGCGGGTATGAGGGTGAAGTCAGATGGGAGAGCGAGGAGGAGAAGGGGGCGAACACCCGGAGTCACCCAGGCACACAGGTGGGCGGCCCCGGAGAGCACAGAACCGCCAGCCCCGCCCGGCTCCAGCTCCAGACCCCACGAGCCCCCAGCGCACTGGATTCTAAGTTCCGCAGCAGGTCCAGGTGCCCTGCTGTTGAAGGAGCGGTTGTTTCTTCCCCAAGAGCCCTGTCCTCACGCACTTCTCTAGTGTGGCACCGTGCCAGGGAGGCAGATCCGTGTCACCCTGAACTTGTGGTGCGAACAGGGAGGGACTGCCCTTGAGAAGGTGCGGTTCCCAGCCTTCACACTGGCAACAAGGCAAGTGGACTTCACACTCTGGATGGAGGCGCTCCCATTTTCATAGAATGAGATTCCACCACATTAGCAAAAAAATCAAATTAAAACAAAATATTTCTGCCCTGGCTGGTGTGGCTCAGTGCATTGAGTGCCAGTCTGAGGACTGAAGCATCGCTGGTTCAATTCCCAGTCAGGGCACATGCCTGGGTCTCAGGCCAGGTGCCCAGTAGGGGGCATGTGAGAGGCGGCCGACCGATGTCTCTCCCCTCTCTTTCTCCCTACTTTCCCCTCTCTCTAAAAATAAATAAACAAAACATTAACTAAAAAATAAAATCTAAAAAAGTATATTTCAACTTAAATACTTTCTGACTTTAAATTTTATACTGAGTCATCTTAATTTGCATCTTGCCTTTTATATTTAACAAAAATATTTGGATATTTTAGAATAAAAATCACCTAAATTTTTCAATTTTTAACAGAAATTTCTGAGAGGTGGCAGTGTTACCTGTCTGCATTGTCCCATGAGGTAGCCACTGGCCAGACGTGGCTATTGAGCGTTTGAAATGTGACTGGTGTGACCACGGCACAAGCTTTTAAATTTTATTTCATTTCGATAAGTTTACATTAAAACAGCCACGGGCAGCTTGTGCTGCGATTCTGGACGGTACAGCTGTAGATGCTTCCTGTTAACAGAACCCAGACGTAAGTGCAAATCTTGAATCTCCATAACAATGATTCCGCTGCAGTGAAGTCCAGAAGAAATCAATTCCATGCTCTACACAATGATTAACATGGAGTGTGCATGAACACGTTCTACTACTCACCCACGCACTGCTGGCCCGCAACAAATGCCCAGACACGCGAACCACTAACTGAGCTCCGCCGTCTCTGACCCTGGGCCGCCTTCAGTCCTGTGACAGCCTCCGTGTCACAGGGCTCAAGGTTGTCACTGCGGAAGTGTATTTGTCAAGAGGGAAGACAGGGTCCATTTTGTTGAAAAGCTTATTAGCCCGATTGCTGGCTTTAAACATGCAGACACACGGCACGTGGGCTTCGGCGGGGATACCAGCCCTGAGAAGGCTTGGGACGGCCCTGCCAGTGAAGGAGTGAGCGCGCCCAGGCCCGGAGGGTGAGGCCCCAGAGCCTGCCATCCCCTGAAGGGCAGGGCAGCCAGGAGGACTCAGAACCCCTACCGCCGCGTCCGTCCGGCGGGGAGCAGAGGAGGGCATGAGAGCTACACTCTGCAGCCGTGGTGACTGTGGTTGTTACCGTCCCCGCGGTGGCGTGTGTCCAGCAGCGAGGCCAAGTCCAGACAAACCCAGGCGTGAATCCTGCCACGTGCTCCACCACCTCGAGGAAACCCAACAGGGATCAGAGGGTCCCTCATCCTCCCAGGCTGGCTGAGGATTAGATGACATGATGCATAAAAATGCATCCCCCGGAGTCTGGGGTCATCTTTCCCAACTCCGAGTAGCCCCACAGTGGCCAGCGAGGCAGACGCGCCCCGCCCGCCCGCCCCCAGCACGCGGAGACCTGCGGAAGGACAGACTGCAGAGCGAGCCTTGCGGAGATGCAAGGTGTCTCTGACAGCCAGCCCCGTGCACCTGGGGAAACTTGCTTTTCACAAGCTGCCTCAAATCCTTTTGGAAAAAGACAAACTGTAAATAGCAACAAGAACTGGGACGTAAATAACCGTCACCGAGGAGCACCGACCGTGTATCCCCCCCTCCGACGCTTCGCATGCATTGTCTGCACCACCTCAAGAACAAAAAAAAGGTTCACAAAACCTGTGCCTTTCAGAATTTCAGCAACCCGGCTGCAGTAGGACGGCTCTGAGTGGCTCTGAAGGGACCAGATGCTGTAGGACGGGACCTGAACGGAGAGGAGGCCTACCAGGGCCACCTCGGGCACTGCCACCCCCCTATTAGCCATGTTTACAAGGACAAAAGCAAGGCTGGGTGACTAAGGCACTTGCCCAAGAGAACCCAGCAAAGAGGAGGACAGAATCAAAGCGCAAGCCCCAAGCTCCCACCCCTTCCCAGGGACGCTGCCCCGTGGAACGAGCTGGCGACCTCTGTGTGGCCTTAGGAGCAACTCCAAGTCCCCACAGTGAGAACTGCATTATGGGGACATTCTTGACCCGGTCACGGCAGACTGGGAGGTCAGTGACATCAGGTGGACCTCGGGACCATGGGACAAGGCCAACGCCCAGAAATGACAATGGATCGGGTATGTGTCCGCACAGAGAATTCTCCTCTCCCCTGGTGCCTTCCTGTGGGGACGTCCCCTGTGGCGTCACTTACAGAGCTGGAATCTGGGAGACAACCTTGGTGTCCAAACGTGGGGAGTGATAAAACAGAGCCGGGGGCAGCGACAACAGGGACCATGGGGGCACTTGAAACGGAGGGTGTGGAAAGACAAGGGAAGTGGGGTGACCGCGGGCCCCACGTGCAGCTTCAGGACAAAAGGCTAGCTGTAGGGTGCACAAAAATGGCTGTTTTTACATATATTTCCCATGATTTAGGAAGTGTTCTCCAAGGAGCCCATGCTGCATGTGTAACCACAACGTTTTGTTTTGTTTTTTATTTTTCTAGAGAGAAGGGAAGGAGAAAGAGAGGGAGAGAAATATCAATGTGTGGTTGCCTCTCACATGGCCCCCACTGGAGACCCAGCCTGCAAGCCAGGCATGTGCCCTGACTGGGAATTGAACCAGCGACCCTTTGGTTCGCAGGCCCATGCTCAACCCACGGAGCCACACCAGCCAGGGCCTCAATGAGTTTTATAAGGACCCCTGTTTAAACTCACATTGCATTAAGCAAGAGAGCGGCTAGATGTCCTCAGGAGTTCATTCGCTAGTCCAAAGTCACACGGCCAGTGTTCACTCAACAGATTTTGACTGGTACCCACTCGGAGGCCAGGAGCGGCTCGGGGCATGGGGGAGGCAGGAGCGGACACACACAGGAGGCTGGACTACACTTCCCAGCCTCCCTTGCGGTGAGGTGTGGGCACTAAGTCTCGCCCACAGAACAGGAGCCTAGGCGACCTTCTCAGGCACTCAGAATCCAGCTTATTTTTCTTTCCAAGTCAAGAATTAGGACGCTGCCAGGGCCCAGAAGCACTCTTCCTAACCTTGACTTCGTCCCTCCCTCCCCCAGAGGTAACCGCTGTCCTGATTTTGCAATAGCAATTGTCTGGCTTTTCACCTCCCTTCCTCCACATTCCTAACGGCACAGTGGGTTTGCCTGTCGTTGAGCGCCCTGTGATTGGAGCCCGGCTGTCTCCAGGGCTGTGCTATCGCTCCCTGTGTCCGTTCGACATCTCCACGTTGTTGACGGGAACTGGAGTCCCTTCTCACTGCAGGGCACTACTCCCTCGTGTGAGTACACACCACTCGCCAACGACAGCCACCTGGGTGGTCTCCAGGGCTCGCTTCCCCCAAGAGCAATGCTGCTGAGGTCTTTGCCCCTTTACCCTGGCGCACCCGCCACCGTTTCTCTAGGGTAGACGCCCAGAAGGGGACAGCTGTGCGTTGGGATGTGCACATGTCCGAGTTCACGTGACGACGTCTGTCTCCCGAAGTGCTACAACGGTATTGTCATGCTTCGTCCATACCGAATGGTGAGAACAGTGTCCACTGTGCCCTTGTTTTGCATTTCCTTTCTGACCCCCGGGAGCATGCCGAACCTGTTCATTCCTGTTCCCTCTTCCGCAAATGACTGTCTTTACTTTTCTCCTGGCTTACCAGTCTCTTTCTTATTGGGTTCTTCATATATTCTGCACCTTTAGTGCTGGCTGGTTACACGGGTTGCAAACACGTCCTTCGAGTGTGCGGCTTTTCTTCTGTTTTCTTCACGGCATCTTCTGACGACTAGAAACTCTCAGTGTTTAACGTAGTCTAGTTTATCCACCTTTCCTCTCATGGCTTATACTTTTTGTGCCTTCGGTAATCTTCGCCTACCACAACATTCCAAATATACTCTTTCGTGTTTTCTAAAAGTTTGCAAGGTTTGTTTGTTTGTTTGTTTGTTTAGTTTCACTTTCAAGCCTTCACTCCAGCCAGGAGTGCTCTTTCTGCGTGGTGTGAGGTAGGGCTGCAGTCTCGCTGTTTGCATCCAGATAAACGATCGTCTCCCATTTGTTCAGCTGAGCGTCCTCGCCCCGGTCAGTTGGCTACCCGTCGATCGTCGCCTTTGCCAAAGTCAAATCTTTATATGCATTGACCTGTTCCTGGCCTCTCCGTTCTGCTGCACCAGTCAGTTCTCTAGCTCTGCACCAACACTGCACTCTCTTTAATTCCTGCGGCGTTACGGTAAGTGCTTTCCTCGACGAAGATAAATCACTCAAGGACTCTAGGTTAGACCCTTAAAGACCAGCTGGCCAGACCATCCACTGGGAAACTGAGGCTCAAAGAGGGAAAGTATCTTTTACTGTGAATGTCACACACCATTTAACCAGGAACATTGTTAAGGCTTGAATATTTGTGTCCTTCCTCCCCCCAAAAATTCATATGTTGAAATCCAGTTCCCAGTATGATGGTATTTGGAGGTGGGACCTTTGGGACGTAATTAGGTTATGAGGATGGAGCCCCCATGGATAGGATCGTAAGAGGCCAGAGAGCTGCTCCTTCCCTTCCTGCCACGTGTGGACACAGCAGGAAGTCAGCAGTCCCTAGCCCTGAAGAGGCCCCTGCCAGACGCCAGCCCTGCAGGCACTCTGACCTCACCCTCCGGCCTCCAGAACTGGAAGGAACAATTTTCTGTTGTGTGAAAGCGCCCAGTCTGTGGAGCTTTGTTTTAGCCACCAGAACAGACAAACACCCATCTCTCGCCCTGAAGAATATTCTTGTCCTGTTCAATGTGGCAGCCACCGGCCACTTGTGGCTATTGAGCCCTTGAAATATCGCTAGTCCAAACTGAGGTGGGCTGTCAGTAAAAGATACACACCAGATTTTGAAGACTTGCAGAAAAAAAAAAAGGAAGAAGACATGTGATTCCATTTCCTCACTGGACTCATCGCCAGTGGAAGGGGCATCGGCCCAGGCATGGACGAACAGGTTCAGGTCCAGCCCCAGCCCAGCTGGAGAGCTCGTTCCCAGAGGGGGCAGCACCTGTGGCCAAATCTAGGTCATTTAGACCAATCCTCCTGTCTTGGCAGATCAACCACAGCTATGGCCCAGAGAGGCGGAGACACCTACCTGAGATGGCACAGCAGGTGCAGAGCAGACAAAGGTCCTCCCCCGCCCACCGCCTCCAGCCCTGGGCTTCTCCCTCCCCTTCGGCCAAACACTCCACCAACTCGAGTGTCACAACGGCCCACAGGACCCTGGAGGACTTTGAAAGTCCGAGTGTGCACACCTTACAGGACCCCCTGGACTTGTGCAGCCAACGCTGCCCCCTTCAGACCAAAAGACAATCTGCAGGAACCCATCCTCACGTCCTTCCTGTGTGTGGCCCTTCCCCCAGGTGACTCCCCAACTTTATGAAGGAGACACTCAGAATACACCCTCTCCCCTTCCCTCCCCCGCAAGAAATGGGGAGTGAGCCTGAGGGAAAGGGAGAAGGACCAGCCCTGCCCTGGGTGTCATGCTCAGCGGGGACCTCCGGGGTTAGCTGTGCTCAATTTGACCAGACTTAGAAACGTCAGGGTACCAGGGGCCCTCGACAAGGAGCCACGTGGATGTGGATCTCAAAACAATGCCAGCATGGCTCAAGTCCCCCCCCGGCTGCCACTCCAGGCTGGGGGGCGGAGACCTGAGCGGGAGGGTAAAGGGTGCTGGGTGGGCAGCATGGGTGCCCCCCCAAGACCCGGCTGCCCGGGAAGGAGAAGAGGCGTGGGCTGCACTCCCAGGACTGCAGGTCCTGCCCAGACCGCAGGGACTGAGGGTCAACCTCAGGAGCCGGTGTTCACGCCAGCTCTCAGGTAAACGGACCACCCCAAACTCTTAGAGGGACTTCCTGACTGTGCCCCCCACCCCCGCTGCCCCTTGATTAGGAATCGGAGCCAGTAGCTGGCCTTTGCTCCGCAGTCCCCTGGGAGTAGCTGTCATCACCATTTAAGGAGAAGAAAGCGAGGCTCAGGGGACCGTGGGCTGCGCCCTGTGAAAAGGCCACAGGCAGCTCGTCCTGGGGCCTCAGCCTCAGTTTCCCCACCTGCATGGGGGGGGCCGGAGGGGTGCAGGGGGGAGAGGGGCGATGGTGGCGAGAGGGACAGGGACCAACGCCTTGAATCATTAACAAAAACGCCAACAGATTTGAGCGGTTACTCTGCTCCCTGCGCGGTGCAAAGTGCTTTCCAGGGATCATCTCACTTCATCCTCGCAGGGACCCCAAGTGTGGGAACTCTCATTATCCCCGTTTTGCCCACCTGAAAACGGAGGTTCGGAGCGGTGAAGCGACTCGCTTCAGGGCACCGCGCTAAGAGAGGGGCGCTGGGAGCCCGCGCTCTCCGGTCCAGGGTGCAAAGCTGGGCGCGGAGACGCTGACAAAGACCCGGTGTCTGGTTTCTGGCTTCTCGCGGCGGGTTAGGGTCCCTTTACCGACCGGAGAGCGCACCCGCTGCGCCCCGCGCTCCTCTCACCTCGCGTACTTGGTCTTCTGGAAATCCAGGAGCCGGGGGGCGAACATCGCGGCGGTTCCATCGGCGTCCAGCCCGGGCTCGGAGAACGCGAACTTGGCGGCCGGCGGGGAGGGCGAGCGCCGGGCGAGGGCGCAGCAGGTAGGCGGGGGAGGGGCGGGGGAGGCAGGGGGCGCGGGCCGAGCCCGACCGAGGGTGCCAGGAGCCGCCGACGCAAATCCCGGCCAGATGGTGGCGGGGCGGGGCGGGGGGCTCCGGGCCAATCGCCTTAGTCCCCGCGGCCCGGGCGCCCTCCCTGGGCGGGGCGGACCCCTCCAGCTCTCGGCCCGGGTAAGGGAGCGGTGAGGGGGGACAAAGGGGATCTCCTGACTGCTGCCCTTTCTTTCTCTCCCGCTGTCCCTGTCGCCCTCCTCGCCCCCGTCCGTAGATGTTTCGATCGAAAAGGCGACGGGCCCTGGGCTGGAAGGCAGCGGACACCGCCTGCGCGCCTGACCTCGGCCCCAGCGTGGCCCGTCCCCGAGTGGACTTGTAGCTCACGCTCTCCCACCGCCAGCGCCGCCTGCCTAGTCCCTGTGAGGCGCGATGACCCCAAAGGATCCACCCCGAATGTCTGCAGCCTCTGGGAACCCCCACCAGAAGCTGCGACTCTGGGGGCCCTCAGGACCCGGAGATGAGATGCGAGCACACGCCTTTGGTTGCCAGAACCCGGGGTACCCAGGATCTGCCCTCACCCTCTGCATCTTCTGTGAAATCCAGCTTTCTCCTTTAGGAGACCTTGGCCAGAACTCTGGCTGTGGGAAACCACCTACAGGAAGGGGCGACACCGCTGGGGGCTGCTGGAGGCAGGACAGCCTTCAACGTGGAAGGACAGATCCCAGAATTAAAGGTCAAGCCCTTCCTTCCCACGCCCACCTCACCCTCCTTCCCTCTCCTTCCCCTGCTTCTGCCCCCAAGCCCCAGCTCCCTGCTACCTTTTATAACAACGCTTTATTTGAGATCCTACTGCGCTCAGAAAACCATCCCACTCACGCGCCCTCCACCCGAGGTGCTGGAACAAGATGGAGAAAGACAGAAACTCCCTTCCTCCCGTGGGCGCATACACCTGTTATGGGTGTGGATGAGTGGGGCCACAGGTAGTTGCAGTGGGCGTGGGGGGGGAGGGGGCTGGAGATGGGGACCAGAGCAGGGGTCTAGGGATGTTTACGGGGAAAAAGCCACCAGACCCTGTTAGGAGCAGGGGATGAAGGGAACAGAGGTGTCAGGGATGACCCCGACCCCTCAGGGTGGGGACCTCCAGGTGGTCAAGTGCCGGGGGAGTGGGATGGGCGGGAAGGTGCCAGGTGAGCTTGAGGTCAAGGCTGGCACCTTCCAGCCTTGAGTGGAAGGCCAAGCGCCTGTTGTGGGCCGGCTGGGCGGGCAGGACAGGAAGCCCCCCAGCGAGGAGGGGCTGGAGGGCTGAGCTGCAAGGTCCCCCTGGATCTCCTGGAGCTGTGGCTCCGACACGGGGCCCCCGCCTCACGCGGCTTCCATGTGCCGTAAAATGACACCCGATGTACAGTGCTGTGCTAGGTCCCGTGAGTCATGCTTCAAGTACCTGACAGCCACATGTGGCCAGTGGCTACCGCAGGGACCATTTCCAAGGTCACAGGAAGTTCTGGGGGACAGCACCACGGTGACCCCCACAGATTGGGGTCACAATCAGGAAACTGTTTCAGTTGTTTGCATGTTTCTGTGTCCGGGTCGGGAGGGAACCGGTGTTTCTTACTGGGGGTCGGGATTCGGAACCGTGAGGTTCATGGCTGCAGTGACCAGTGCCTCCTGTCCCCTCATTTGGAGGAGGGAAAGTGAGGCTGAGAGGGACCAGGGGTGTCCCAAGGTCACACAGCCCCAGGGCCAGGAACTGCCCTGGAGCCAGGCTCCTGTGCTCTGAGCTCAGGGCCAACACAGATCTCCCGCTGGAAGGTTTTGTCAGACCTCGGGGAGCGGAAGTCAGCCCGAGGCAGGTAAGGCCAGCCCTGCCCCACACGGTCCCCTCCCTGACCTGACAGTCACTCCAACCCCCACCCCCAGCCCAGGCCGCTCTGCTGGCCGAACCAGGACACCCCTGTCTGTCCCAGGTGCCAGCCACACCACCTCCTCAGCCCCCAACCGGCACTCCCCAAAACACCCCTAGTGGCTTTACAAAGGCAAAAGCCCCCGGAGCCCTGATCTCCAGGGGCCCCTTTTCCCAGGGGGTCCACGAGCACCCACAGGTCCAGGCCTGGACCTCCGAGGGTCCCCAGCCCCGCCTGTAGTCGACCTTCAAGCAGGCCTTGGCCGTGGACCCGGCAGGGCCCAGAGGAGACCCCTAAAAGGAAACACAAGTCTAGAAATGGATTTCCTTTTTCTCCAAGAGCAAAAGAAGTTGAATAAGAAATAAGTTGCTATTTTTACTGCCAGCATCCAGTTGTTATGGCGACCGAGGGCCTCACTCCTGCACCAGAGTCGGGGTGGGGTTTGCGTGTGCTCAGGAGGAGGCGGGTGGGCGCCAGGGCAGCCCGGGGACAGGCCTCGGGCTCCCCTCCCCCAACTAGGGGGCCTTCACAGGGCGCTGGGTCTGCCCGGAGGTCAGAAGTCCACCTCTGTTCCCCGCCAAACCCCAGGCCCCAGTGGGTGGTCCCCGAGGAAGGCTCCCTGTGGTGCAAGTCGGTCTCCTGCCAGCGCTGGGTCTCGCACTCTGTGTGGCCTTGTCACTAAAGCCTGTCTACCACTCCTGGGAGCGGCTGATGTTCCTCCTCTCCAGCGGGGACCGGCACCCCCGCCACAGTGGCGGCTCACGGGCAGAGAAGTAACTCCACCCCTCACCGCTCCCGGCCATCTCCCCTCCTTCGCTGCTGCTCCTCTGGTCCCCCGACCCGAGGCGGCAGCACTAGCACCTGCCGGGCCGGCTGGACAGCGGCCGAAAGCTCTGAAGGCGGTCTTCCTGGGACTCAAGGCCTGGGCCCCGCCACCACCCGCTCTGTCCCTAGGGCCAGGGGCAGGCATAACACTCGAGCCTGTGTCCTCACCTGTCGCGTGGGGCTGACGGGGCCTCCTGTGCAGGGCGACTGAAGGAGCAAAGGTGGCCTGGGCCCAACATGACATCCTTCCTGAGAGTGTGGTTCGCCTTGAACTCCCTTTGTGACTCTGCGTGGTGGGCATCGCTGTTACTCATTTACAGACGAGGAGGCACACGCGGCCTGCCCTGCGGCCCCGGCACTCCCGAGCAGACAGGGGTCAAGCCTTGCAGAGTCCCGGCACTGGGCTCTCCGTGGAGAGGCCGCCAAGTGGGAGCAGGTAGGTGGGGTGGAGCCCTCCCCACGGCCCAGGCTTCTCTCCCCGTCCCTGGAACCCTATCCGTGTCACATCACAGCTTCCTCCCCACAAGGCCACCTCTGCTCTGTGTCCCTGGGACCCACGGCAGCCTCTTCCCCCTCCCTCTCGGAGACTTCAATCCCTGGAGGGCAGGGTGGGGCTGCCCAGTGTGCCTGAGTGAATAGTCCTGAACCCTCCATCTTCCCGCTCACTTCTGGGGGTGCGGCCTCTCTCTGGACGTCCCCACTGAGGCTGCCTTAGTTCTCCCCCGTGAGTGCAGCCCAGGTCGGGCCGTTGCTGACTTGGGGCGAGAACGTCGACGCGACACGGCACGCGCATGGCTGCGCTCCACAGGCGACTGGAGGGTTTTTAAGGATCGTCTTACCCACGGGCCGCGTTGCCCTTCTCAGCTCCCAGTGAAGCACTCAGCAACATGATGAACCCAGTACTGGAGGTGAGGAAACCAAGGCTTTGAGAGGCTGGTGGACTCACTCGAGGACACAGGCTAGTGCGAATGAGCCCAAGTTCACAACCACCGTGTGGTGGCGTCCAGCCTCACGAGGGTGGAGGGTCCTGGCCCACCAACCTCCGAGCAACCACGTGGTCTTCGAACGAGAGGGAAGCCGTTCCTTCCTCTTCTTTTTCTGTTTCGAATCTCATGACATGTGTTTTCCTTGTCCGTTCCTTCTTCACGTCAGCGTTCCAGCTCTTAAACTTCTGTGTGGTTCTCTGTGGGGTCCCATTTCTCTGCCGGGTTCCTTTTCTGTTCAATAACCACCTGTGTGTGTTCCTGTTGGTTCCTGGACGTATTTGTAATCGCTGCTCTCCAGCCCTTGGCTGCTGACTGCAACATCTGGGCCCCTTTGGTTCGAGTCTATTGACTGTTTTTTTTTCTTGTAATAGGCCTCACTTTCCCATTTCTTTGCCCGTCTAGTGACGTTTTTATTGGGTCCTGGCATTACAAGGAGTACAGCTTGGAGACTCTGAATTTTGGTGTGTTCCTCTGAAGAGGGTTTGTTTGTTTGTTTGTTTGGAGAGGAAGTCACCTTCCGTGGCTCCTGTCCACCCGTAGTCACTCCCCCGAAAACCTTCTGGCTCTTCTGTCAACCCCTAACTCTGACCTCTAGCACTCTAAACCGGAAAAGGTGGACGACTTGGGGAGTGTCCTCGGACACAGAGCCACAAACATGTAAATGTCCCTGTCTTTCAAGACTCCTTTCCTTTTCTCTTTGCTCCCGTCACTCTCCAGGACCTTCGAGTAACAGCGGAGTCTATGACTATACTTATATCTTATCTACACAGATGCAGATGTATATACATCTATAGTTTATATGTGCATATATATCTCAGTCTTTATGCCATCGACATTTCAGAGTCCATTTTGCAACATGTGTGTGTAACTGCTGGAGTGTTAGTCCAACCAGGCTCCTCTGTCCTCTGTCATCACCAAGAGCCAGACTCTCGTCACCAAGAGCCAGATTCCGGTCCTCCGTTCTTTTTTTTTTTTTTTTTTTAAGATTTTATTTATTTACTTTTAGAGAGAAGGGAAGGGAGGGAGAAAGAGAGGGAAAGAAACATTGACATGTGGTTGCCTCTCACGTGGCCCCCACCGGGGACCCCACCTGCAATCCAGGCATGTGCCCTGACTGAGAATCGAACCAGCAACCCTTTGGTTCACAGCCCACGCTCAATCCACTGAGCCACACCAGCCAGGGCCCAGTCCTCCGTTCCTGTTCAGCCTACTGTGTGCTGGGCCCTGGGCCTGAAGAAACAGGCTGCATCCAGTCCCTGCTCAGCCAGAGAAGCCACGGGACACCCTTCCTCCGTCCAGGCTCTGCCCTGCCCAGCCAGCTTCAGGGCTTCCCAGAAGGAAAGAAGCATTTCCCAAGACCAAGCTTGTCACTTGTCACAGTTTGGGGTCCTGGGAAGCAGGCTCTGAGATGAGATTAGCTTGAAGAAATGTATTAAGAGGCTGTTCTCAGGGTCACAGGAGAGGTGGGGGGTGGCGTCAGGAATGAGTAGTGGGAGAGGTTGGGCTGCTGGGCTCTCGACAGTGGCCTGGGCAGGTCCAGGGGGCAGTTCTGAAGCTGGGGAGACCCCTCAGGGGTGCCTCCAGGGGTGAGTGAATTGGGTCTTGATGTCCCCATCCATCAGTCAATGGGTCAGCTACAGGAACAGGGCGAGAGGTGGGCAAGGCGGTTCCCTGGGGGGCCGACAGTCTGAAAGGACACTCCTCATTCCCGATGATTAGGACCTTCCTGCTCTGAGCTGCCCGGCAGCCTCTTCCCCGGTCCCCTTTCCTCTCTTCCCAGCCTCCCGCCTCCTCCAAACAGAAGGCCTTTCTCACCTCTGCTCCCCTCCCGACTTAGACTTAGCGACTTAGCCAAGGCAGCCGGGGTGAGAGCAGGAAGCAAACTGGGGGCTGTGTGTGGGGCCAGATCCTGGGGCTTTTGGCTTTCATCTTCTAGATACCTCTTATCTCAGCCTGGAGTCACTGTGCAAACCTGCAGGAGGAGAGACTGGTATCGCATCCTTCAAACCAAAACAGTCTCGTTTTCTAAGAGGACCTGAGGCAGGAGCAGCCTTAGAGGATGCAGCCAAATTCAAATCCAGACTCTCCACCAATGAGGGGGGGGCGGGGCTGAGAGACCAAACAGAACAAACAAACAAAACAGAAGTGAAGGGGGAAAAAAAAACCCAAGCAGGTAGCCTCGATAAGAACCTGAGTTGTCATAAGACAATGGCTACAGAAGAAGGTGACTTGCCCACCCTGGGGAAATTTTCCCAACCCGTATTTAAAATTTCATGTGAGACCAAGACAAAAATAATGTTCTTCGCAAACTAGTGTGACGACGTAAGTAGATACCAAAACTTTTGCTTTTGCCCCAAATGCCTAAAAAACACAAAATATAAAGTTGATCTAGACAGGTATTGCTCAATTGTGCTCAACATTTGTGACTTCAGAGCAACCGATCCTGAACTGTTACCGACCCAGGGAGCCCGGGAGCCCGGGAGCCCGGGAGCCCGGCTCAGACCCAGCCTGTGATCTCAAACCACTCACACTGTCTGGGCCTCATTTTTTACTTCTAAAATGAAGGTACTCCAGCTCTGAAGGTTGTGAAATTCAAATATAACAGTACCAAAATGAGAACAACAGAGTAATCATACTCCACCAGCTCTGACGACAGGCCCCTCTCTGCTAGGGCCTCTCTAACACGGCCAGCCCCTGTCCACCCCTGCCAGTCTGCCCACTTACCTAACCTCTGGTTCCTGGACATCCCTGATCCCAGGCTCCGCAAGATGGGAGCCAAAGCCCAGGATCCAGCCTGGGAGGGCCCCCCTTGGTTCCAATGTGCTGGGCCTTGCTGCCCTCTTGTGGCCAGAAGTAGAATTATCACACGTTGAAAAATTGTTGACAATCTCAGGAGTTGGCTCTGACCAGGTGGAGAAGGGCGTGCTTGGTCCACAACAGGGACAGGAAGGACGGTTTTCCAATTTGCATCCGAGGAGCTCCATCCAAGCCCAGACCTGAAATGTGGGCAGGCGGAGAGGCAGATGCTACCCGACGGGAAAGTCTTTACTGTGGGAAAGAGAGAGGGGGGAAACTGGAAGAACAAGGGCCTGAAGCAGGCGGTAGAGGGGAGGCGGTTCCAGGTGAGATGGAAGAGGCGAGCAGAGGTTGCACAGAACCGGCCCTTGGATTTTATTGGGAGGCGGGGTGGGCAGCGTGCCCGTATCCCATTGCTTTTCAGGATTCCTCCAAGCGATGCTTCCCAGAGCTTGAAAGGGGCCAAGAGTGGAATTGTGGGAGCCAGATGGGAAACCTTTTCCCACCCCTAGATTAGAGAGGAGGGTGCCAGGGACACCGATGGAGTGACGAGGCGGAAGTGGCTGGTTTCTAGCTATATTTTGGAAGCAGAATCTGCGCTGTTTACTGAGGGCGTGGAGACGGGATATGCAAACGGACAGTGCCCAGTCTGCACATCAGGAGAGACCCCACCACCTGCGGCAACCGGCCAGCACGGCAAACAACCACTCCTGTAGCCATCGGCCCCAAAGGTCGGACTTGATCAATACCTGGCAGCTTCCCTCATTGTTGTCCCGCTCCCCACTCAGGACCGTCCGGAGAAAGCCAAATATGCTTCTTTAACCGGTCACATGGGGCATCCTGCTTCCAGTTAACCCACCTCGAGCTTCGCCAGGCCCTTGCCTCCAACCAGGGGCCCCCTGAAGCCCTGTTTCTCTCCTGAGGAAGCTTCCCCTCCCACTGCCTGAGTCTCTCCAGACGCAAGTGATGGCGGGCCACTCCCTTGCTCTAGCGGATGCTGAGAGCGCCTCTGCTTGTCCTCAATGGATGGTTTTGGTCAGACCCTCAGGTGTCAGAGACAGGAAGGGGCACTGACCGACATGGCGGAGGCTGAGGAAGGCGAGGTTTTGGGGAAACCACGCACCTGCTTGGGGTGTTTGAGTTAGAGATGCCCATGAAAGTACCACGTGGAGCTCCCTGTCGGGGGAAGAGTTGGCGCCAACATTTCGGAGCTCAGGGGAGAGGTCTGGACAGAAGGAATGAATCTGGGAGTCGAAAATATGATAGTACAAGAGAAGGTACAACGTTTGCTGAAACAGTACAAAAGTAGACGCCTTCTAGACGCCCATCAGCCGGGAAATGCTGTTTATGTTACGGTCAGAGAGGGAGATGGTAAGTGAAAAGAAGGAATGGTTTTTGGAGATTCTTGCCCCACTGTTCTAGAAGTGCTTCCTCCCGTCCATTCAATCTTCATTGCATTCTCAAGAGATCAGTTGTTTCCGTCTTCGTTATTACTGAGGAAACTGATGCTCAGTGAGCCTAGGTGACTTACCAAAGGACACCTACCTGGTGAGAATGACTTCAGGGTTGGCCATGCCCTGACCTCTCTCCTTGTGCCTCACCTTGGGCACTGTGCACCCCAGCACCCCTTCGCTCCAGCCCTTGGGTCCCTCCTTGTTTCTCTAGGAATCTGCCTGCTGGAGGGTCGCTCCTTTCTGAATGCTGCACAGAAGAAGAATATCCGAGGAGTGTCTTAAGCACGTGCCAACAATGGCTCTGCTCTAATGTGAAAAGGAGGAGAAGCTCTTCTCTGGGACTAGCTGCAGGCCACGCACCTGGAGGAATTCTGAAGCGATGATAGAAGCTCCTGAGCATTCTTCTTCTGCACGACACACCATCAGGAATGTCCTCGAGGTGAACTGGGACACAGGGCACATGACTGAGTCACACACAAGTCAAGCTCCCTGGCACAAATCCAGCATACTCTCCAACAACACTGCCTGTGGTTCCCAATAAAACAGATAATAAAGCAGGGAAACAAAACTGAGTGGGTGGGCAGAGCCCTCAGCTCCGGCCCTTTGCAGCCACCACGAACCGAGGCCCAGAGTTCAGGGCTTCGGGCACCAAGTTCCCATTATTCTAGGTGATTGGACCAAAATCCTCCCTTCGTGGAGCTTATGTTCTAGTTGGAAGGAGACATTACATGGGCTATTGGGAGGTGTGAGAACTGCTGTATAGAAAATAAAGCAGGGAAAGGGGTAAGAAGAACATGTGGCAGTTACCATTTTTAATGGGGTTATAGGGTGTCCCTGCCAATTCTCTTCTAATCCAGAAATTTACACGAAGGTGAAGGAAGTCTGACAACGGGCTCATGCCCTTGGAATTCACCTCCTTATCATGCGCCCTATTACTCACTGGACAGTAGACTAGCCTACTGAAGACTCAGCTGGGGCATCAGCTGAGACACCGCACCCTGCGAGGTGGGGGCATCATTCTATAACACACACAGTGTATGCCTGCCAGCCAGGAATGGTAGCATTACATCTAATTGTCCGCTTAAGAAATGTTTTTTCATCCTCATAACCATAGCTGAGATTCTAGCACCCAAAGAGTCCCCAAGGAACAGAGTCACGGTTCTGGTAAAACTGAAACTCAGTCTACCCTGGGGCTCTTTTGAGGTCTTCATTTGTTGAACCAATGGAGAGGAGTTACTAACCTAGATGGAATAATAGATTCTAATGAAGCAGAGGAAATAGTGTAGCTTTTCAAAATAAATTTAAGGAGTGCATTGAGAATGCAGGGGATTTAGATGGGCACCTCTTTTGTTCTTTTGCTCCGTAATAATAGTCCATAGAAAATGTGCTGGCTCTGGCTGGTGTGGCTCAGTGGATTGAGTGCCAGCCTGCGAACCAAAAGGTCACTGGTTCGATTCCCAGTCAGGGCACACACCTGGGTTGCGGGCCAGGTCTCTGGTTGGGGGCATGTGAGAGGCAGCCAGCTGATGTTTCTCTCTTGCACGGATGTTTCTCTCCCTCTCTTTCTCCCTGCATTCCCCTCTCTCTAAAAGTAAATAAAGTCTTTTCTTAAAAATCCTGTGCCAACTGGTAACGACAGAACCAGTAAGACATGGCTCCCGTCCTGTATCTTGAGTTCTGTGGCCATTTGCATATGTGTATTTATACATCTGACTGCCCATATCCTTCTGCCTGCACAGTCCCCACCCCTGAAGGCCAGGTTAAGCCACTTCATTATGTACTCTTATTGTACTCCACTTCGTAGTTGGGTTTAAGTACAGGCGCGCGCGCGCGCGCACACACACACACACAGAGTAAGCTCTCTGAGGGAAAGGAGGCCTGTGTAGTTCACATAGAAGGTGCTTCCTAAATATTATGGAACAAATTAATAAATGTAAGGTGGAACCCTCTCCCACGGACACAGAAAGCATGGGCCCTGAAGAAAAGGTTTCCATTCTCGGATCTAACACTTGGCGAACAGGTTAATATTTCTGAGCCTCAGTTTCCAAATCTGTAACATGGGAATGCAATAGTATCTACGTAGGGTTGATATAACATTAAGTAAGATAAACACCTAAGTATTTAGCACCATAACTGGCATATGGCAAGTCTTTTAATGTTGTTAAAATGATGGCACTGTACCGACGCCTACTCTTCCTCGTGCGCATGCGCGGCGCTCGACGGCCTACGAGCCGTGTCCGGCGCGCCCCCCGCGCGTCCCCACGCTTGCGCGTGTTCGACCGGAACTCCGGCCCAGGCCAGAGGTGAAAAGGCGGGACCTCCGCAGCACGCTTGCGCCTTGAGAGGCCCGTGCGCCGAAGGGGCGGGACGCGCAGGCGCGCAGGGCGCCCCGGCTCCGGAGCATAAACAAGAGCGGGGACGGGATGAGGCGGCGATTGATCCTCGGGCAGCGAGCTGCAGCGACCCAGGTGGCGAGCGGGGCCCGGCGCCGACCCTGAGCGCACGCGACCCCTGTCCCGCGCGCGAGTTCCCGGCCGGGCCCACCCGCCCGCCGCGCGCCCGCCATGAACCTGGCTAGTCAGAGCGGAGAGGCCGGCGCCGGCCAGCTGCTCTTCGCCAACTTCAACCAGGACGTCACGTAAGACCCGGGCCGGGGCGGGAGGGCCGGGGCCGGGAGGGAGAACGGTAGGGGGCCGGGGCCGGGGCGGGCCGGCGCGTCCGTGCCGTGGGCCCGGGCGGAGCGGCGGGGGCGCCCTCCTCAGGGACCCTCGGGGCTCTGCCCTCCAGTGGCGAGTTCTGGGCAGGAAGAGTGATGGGCGCTGGGGCGAAGGAGGTGTCCGCGCACCGACTGGAAGGCTTTCTTTCTCGACCCCAGTTCTCACAAAGTTGGGCAGCGCTCTGTGGCCTGACCTGTTGCCTCACCGCCTCTGCCCGCGGTGGGAGTGGGTTCCTTCCTCCTGTCCCGCCCGCCCCGTTCTGCCCCACTTTCCCCCCTCTTCAGGCCCGTCTCCTGGTCTCCTGCTCCTCCTAGGGTCCCTTTCCCCGCTTTTGTTTCCTTTCTTTCATGTCTCGTTGTTCTTTTTGGCAGGAAACTTTGATGTTCTCCCCCAGCGAGAAACAAACTTAGCAATAACCCTGGCCTGCGACCCGAGGAGAAACTGAGCCAAGGGCGGGGGGAGGGGCGGTGACAGAAATACCTGCGGAGTCGGGGCCCCTCGGGGAGTGGGCCAGGCCGTCCCTAGGGGACGAGAGACCCTCGCTGGGGCCAGCGCATGGGCTGGGAACGCCGTTGTGCAAACCCACGTGGGTCTGAGGCCTGTGCCTCGGAGGTGTCTCCTGGCCTGTGAAGATAGTTACCCGATGAGGCCTGGGGAGCAAGAAGGATGAGTTGTGGGGCTGGAAGGCAGGAGAGCCATCTTGGGAAGTGAGTAAGAGGAAGTGATGTAAGGAGGGGAGTGGGTCACTGGCTGGCAGAGGAGGAGTTGGTTGAGTGGTTACTAGTTGGGTGTAATTGGCAAAGTAGAAAAAGAGCATTTTTAAAATTAAATCTGGATGATAGGCCAAATGTTAGGTGAGGGAGGCTGACTTGACTTTGGGTGGTGGGCACACAATGCAATAGACAGGGTTGTGTGTCGTGGAAATGTATGCACTTGAAATCTATGTAATCATGTTAACCAAAGTTGCCCCAAAAGTGTAACTTAGAAAATAAGTTAAATGAACAGGAAAGACAAACCTGATTGTAGACGGGCCAGCGCCAGGTCGGTGGCAGGGCGCAGAGGCACCTTCTGCAGACAGCCCCTCCCTCCAGGGGCTGTGTTGAGGGTTGGAAGGGAACAGGTTACCCACTCCACCCACAGGTGAGGAAGCCCACCTTCGGGCAGCTTCCTGGGTCTCAGGGCTGCTGAGTACTGCTGTGGGAGCAGGACTGGCATCTGTTTGCTGGATTCTCGTTCTTTCCCCTCTGCCACTCTGATTACTCCACCTGCAGAGTAGGATTTCGAGGGGAGTTAATTTAGAAATCAGACTGTCACAATCTTTAAAGATGAAATCAACCAAATTACCATAATGGTCTCTATTACCAAAGCCAGTACTGCAAAAAAACCCACTTTGGCAGCCTGCCGCAGGTGGGTGTCACTGGGATAGATGGTATTGTGTTAGTCAGCATGGGGAGTGGGACCTTTCAGGCCAACTGTGACTTGGTTTTTAAGTCCTTAGTACTTTGAGACCAGTAAGAAATGATAGCTTGAGGGGTTTATGTCTTGTATAAATTAGAGATTTCCAAAACATTCCCTATCATTCTGTCAGGTTTTCACACCCCATCATTTATATTGAAAGGAAATGAAGTGTGACCAAGCATTCTCTTTGCTGTTATTTCATTTGGGCACCAGATTCCCTACATAGTAAGTCCTGGCCAGATAGCTTGGTTCCTTAGAGTGTTGTCCCGATACGCCACGGTTGCGGGTTCGATTCCCCATCAGGGTACATGTAAGAGTCGACAGTGAAGGCATAAATAAGTGGAACAACTAGTCCATGTCTCTTTCCCCTGCACTTCCTCTCTCTCTCTTAAAAAATCAGTAATTTTTTAAAAATTCCTATATAACAGAAGAGTGTCACTCTGGCATGAAAAAGGCCTTTTCATAGTCGGAGATTGTGTACTTCCTTACAGCTCGGGGAGTCCTGAAGTTACCAGTTCAAGAGAAGATTTCTGCTTTAGAATCAAGGCCCAGGAGACCTTGATGTGGCATGAACATAAGTTGTAAGAAATAGCAAGTTAGAACTTGCAGAAATATATTGATTGAAACAACGGTGATTGGTTTCAGATCTAGCTTCAAAGAAACGCTGAATTTCCCAGGGGAACAGCTGTGTGGTTTGCACCGTTCCCTCACTTGCCCGTCTCCAGAATTTACTTTAATAGAGTAACGTGAGTTTTCGTGAGACACAGAAAACCGGTCTGGGCCCCGGGCCCCGCGTCCCGAGAGCAGCAGACATGCAGGTCGGCAGCAGTGCTTAACGCCAGGCCGCTCCCTGGCACGGCGACCTCTGCCTCTCTTCACGCACTCGTTATGGTTCCGGTGCGGTGGTACTTTTTCCCACGACTCCTGTCCTAGAAGTGTAAATAAGGCTTGTTTGCCTTTCACCATTTGTTTTTGGGCTTGTTTTGTTTTGTTCTTTAACTAGACCAGTGACAAAGGCACGAAGAACAGCTCGTCTCCATCCGCTTGCTCGTACCTGGTCAGTTCGACCCTAGTTTCTGAAAGTAGCACTTTGGAAGGCTTATGTTGAAGGAATTTTTGGCTTTTTGGAATTGAAGGTAACAAACCAATTAAGTGGCAGAGTATCACATGACTCTCAAATGGAAATGTGAGGGACTGACTTCTTCCAGTGGACACCGTTCATCTGTGGGAAGTGATTGGCAATGTCTGTTTGAAGCCACGTGATTCAAAGGGATGGACTAAAGAACAAACCTCATTTTCCAGGTCTCCTGTTCGTAACACTGATGTTGTGAGTGTCCAGAGCAGTTACGGATGTGGTGATGAGAAGCAGACACTTGTCTGAATGCGTGACTTTCTCCAACCAAGTTTCTCCTAGGTTACAGTTATTCTTCTGGGGTGGTCACTTCTGTACCCTTTTTCCTCATCAGTGAATTGAGGGACTTAGAAGCAGATGGTTTTTAAGGACCCTTCCCCCTTGAAGATGTGGAGGGTGCGTTTGAGGCAGGCAGGGCAGTACCCGAGGAGGCCGTTGTCCCACAGCAGTGGCCGGGGAAAGGGGACTGGTTAGCCGTCAGGACTTGGTGTGACCCTCTGGACACGCGGTGCGTGTGGGGAGGAGTTAAGTTTACCCCCAAGTCTCTGGTTCAGGTCTCGGTGAACAGGGGTGAGTGGCACTACGGGAGGAGAGGGTGAGCTCTGCCCCGGAAATCCCGCTGGCGGCGGGACGGCTCGCGAAAAGGGCCTGCGTGGTGACAAGCGTGTGAAGTGGGGCTGCAGGGCCCACCAACTGGATTCCTCTCTGTGGGCGTGGACCGTCTCCACTGAACCCTAAAACCTCTAACTTCTTAACGAAGAAGAAACGGCAGGGAAAGCCTCTACGGACTGATCGTTGGAATGACGGTAGAGCAGAGAAAAGGAGTTAAATTCAGTGACAGAGACTTGCAGTTTTGGTGGACCAAACACAAGCATTTATTTTGTCTCCCTTCCAAAACACTAATAAAATGTCAAAAAGATGTTTTGAAAGACTTAAACCCCGTGGGGTGGGGAGAGTGAGAAAGGAGGCACAGCGACAAGATTTTGGAAGCTGGCAAGTGGTAAAGGAACGTGGATCCGAGTCACTAGTGAGGAAGGCAGGGGACCAGCCTCACTGACCGCGCAGCATCCCCAGAAGGCGGAGGGTGCAGTGGGGCGGGTGTGGTGGGCTCAAACTCTGTCTCAGAAGCAGTCACTCTGCCCGGGCCCGGCGAGAGTACAGCCGGTCTCTGGATGGCAACTCCGGACACGGTGGAAGGCACAGTAGTGACGTGCGGGGTGTAGTGAAGAGGTCCTTCTATTTGTTATGGCTTGCCAGTCTTTCCTTTTGTCAATAAAGGATATTTGTTGTATTATCTTAAAAACACCACATGAACATTTAGTGGGGAGTAGGATGGCTTTTGGGGGACTCGTACTTACCTGTTCCTGTTCCTCTCCCCTCAGTGTGCCATCGCAGGGTCAGGGGAATCCCGAGGGATTAATTACTAAGAGCAGAATCTCCCAACGGGGCGTGAACCTAACGGTTGGTGTTTGAGCTGAAAAACACCAGACCTCTTTATGTACGATGTCATCACCCTTTCAAACCGTCTGCCTTTATTGACAGTACGTTACTGTGCCTTCCATACCTACCAAGGGATGCTCGGGCTACTCCTGTTCACATTTCTCACTGATTGGGGTGCTCAGTTGTTTGGTAGACCATGCAGTGAACATTCTAGCTAAGGTATTTAATATCCCAAATCAGGTCCTGATACCTGGAAGGACGTCAGAGTTCTGATGTTTGATCAGAGGGCCCCGTTTTAACAAATTCTGCCTGTCTGGAGCCCATCTGAGAACCTAGACGTATCAGAATTTAGGTTCTCATTAGTTAAAGCTCATTGTATTTCCAATACAGTACTAATAAGCTCAGTGATTTGGTTTCTGAGTCAACAAGAAATTAGGGAAAGGAGGGCTGTTCGTGATGGCGGGGTCACAAGGGAAAGTGACAACTGTCCACAAACGGTAGAAGGTATTTTTATAGACTCAGCATTGCAGCGCGGCCCTTTGGGGTAGGCACATGGGCCCTGAGCACCTCACTCAGGTCCGAGAGGGCAGGGGTCACGACGGTGAGGTGTGTGGTTTAACACGGGGTCCGCGCAAAGATCAGGGTGGTGCCTTCCCTTTGCGTTAAGAACACAGGAAAACATGTAATTTAAGAGCGACTTTTTTCCAAATCAGAAATGGTTGGGGGAAAGGTTCTGATGCTGAAAATAGTAACCCTTAGTTAACTGCAAAAAGTTTTCCTAAATACCAATTTCCCAAAAGTTGTGGAGTACGGAGATTTTGTTTTATTTTTAGTCTTCTTGGTTATTCTTGTATTTTGTTGGTTCCTTTATTACTTTTCAAAATATTTACAGGTAACAATTACTTTGTTGATATAATTAATTCAGTATAGTGAAGTATTTTTGGAAAGAAAAATGATATAAGCTGGTAGAAAGTTTTATTTATATTTATAAAATTAACCAATTGCAATTTAAAAATTTAAAATTACTTATAGCAGCTCTGTTCTTGAAATACAGTTGACCCTTGAGCCACACAGATTTGAACTGTGCTGTCCGCTTACGTGTGGAGGTTTTTCAGCGCAGGAAATGCACAGCTGCCCTCTCTGTCCCTCGGTTTCACATCCAAGACCCAAACCACCGTGGGTGTGTGTGCCATTCTGCACCATTTTACGTAAGGGGCTTGAGCACCATGGATTTTGGCACCCGTACGGGTCCTGAGACCAGTCCCCTCCATCCCCCTCATACCGAGGGACAGCTGAGTTTTGGGGGAGTCAAAAATAATAGGTTTTTGACTGCGCAGGGATGGGCGCCCCTGACCCCTACATTGTTCAGGGGTTAACTGTATATCTCTTCTGTATGTGTGTGAAAGAGAGATTGGAGATCTCAGGTTTTTAACGGATGAAATACTCATGGAATGAAATGCCAGTCTTCGTTATTTCCGTCTTCTGGTTTATCTTCTGCCTCCACCTGTTTCCATGTTCTCCCAGGCGCTAGACACACAAACGATCCCAGGATCTGACTCTTTGCATGACCTACACTTGCTGCTCATCCTCTGTTTCCGAAGGCTGTCTTTCTTTCTTCCCTTGGTCAGTCCCGTTCTGGAGAGCAGTGATCTGATGCGGAGGTGCTTCGTTTAGTGCCGCAGCTCTGCTGTGGGGGGCCCTGGAGAGCACTCGAGGCCCCTCCAAGCCTCTCAGCAGAAGCAGCAGCATTGGTGTGGGATGGTGAGTGCGACCTTCCTGACAAGGCTCTGCAGATGGAGCCCTTGCTTTTTCCTTCTAGGCCAACTGTGGAGTCTTCCAACTCCAGATCCTCAGTTAGCGTTTTGGCCCATTTTATTTCTAGCCCACGGCTCAGCCGTACAGAAGTGATTGAGCTGCATCCGCTGCAGCCATGCAGAAGTGCAGAGGTGCCGTCATGCTCCCGGGCTGTAAAGATTTGTTTAACTGGAGTGTTAGCTCCCTGAACTTGGACTCTCACATAGCCCGTGGACATGTATCGGGTCCCCTGAGAAACCCCACTTGTTTGAGGAGATCATTATTCATTTAGGGCTGATTGATTATTATATGTCAAATGCACCTTTAAAGTTTTAAGTTTTCAATGAGAGTGTTGTCTGTCTTTGTTTTATTGACCTTGACTTTTTCCTGGCTGTGGGGCGTGTCATCCTCCTTTGCCACCTTCCTCTTTTCTGCTCAGCCACCACTCACCTGGTACAAACTACGTGAAATCGTATGCTAATTTTGGTAGAGATGACAGTTCCTCTTTGAGCTAGTTTGTGCATTATCACTGTCTACACGTATCAGCTCTTATTTCTGAATTTGGCTTTTTTGCAGGTCCCTAGCTGTTGGTAGTAAGTCCGGTTATAAATTTTTCTCCCTTTCTTCTGTGGATAAGCTGGAACAGATCTATGAATGCAGTAAGTGTTTGCTTTATTTTTTCCCCTCTTTAAAAAATAGACAAATTGAACTTGAATTGATATGCATTCTTAAATTCAGACACTGGTTAAAATCCAGGTGCCCCTGGCCAGTTCTCATATTCTACCTCTGTCCACTGAGAAGTGGCAGTTGGGAACAATTTGTGCATGTCCCCAGATCTTTTCTGTTAATTTGCATACTTACAAATGTATATAGAGAAACACTTGTTTTATGGGTTGTTCTTTCAATACAAGGTATCATGCTGTATGTTTTATTCT
This sequence comes from Micronycteris hirsuta, assembly GCA_004026765.1. Taxonomy (NCBI): domain Eukaryota; kingdom Metazoa; phylum Chordata; class Mammalia; order Chiroptera; family Phyllostomidae; genus Micronycteris; species Micronycteris hirsuta. The sequence continues at coordinate 30,952 of PVJI01000070.1, forward strand.
GTTATTTCTACCTATTTTCAATGCCATTTAAACCTGTTAGGTTTCTGTCATACAGGACTTCCAGAAAGTTGAAAATGTTACAGCCCCCTAGGAACGATTTATCTTCTTTCCGTTATTTTCTGGCACCTGAGCAGCCAGCATGTCGGAGGCAACATGGCATTGCAGGCAGGCATGGGCTTTGACTTCTTGCTAGTCACCGTGTGACCTGCCGCTTCTCCTCCAGGCCCGCATGGCTTGGCTTTGCTCTTGCGTGTGCGCAGCAGCACCTGTTGACCATGCAAGAGCAGGCCCAGACCCGTGCCCCCTGGTGAGCCCGTGGAGAGCTTTCCACGCTTCCCACACACACGCGTGTTCTCAGTGTGGTTGGGCATCTCGTAGTCATGCTTGGTTCAGTCTCTCTGAACGTTTGCTGAGGGCCCGCCGTGTGCCCACCCAGTGTCGTGGGTGGGGATGGCGGTGGTGACGGCGTTCCTCCTCTCGTGACACATTTATTTATTTTTATTTATTTATTTATTTTTTTAAGATTTTATTTATTTTAGACAGAAGAGAAGGGAGGGAGAAAGAGAGGGAGAGAAACAGCAATGCATGGTTGCCTCTCACATGGCCCTCACAGGGGACCTGGCCTGCAACCCAGGTATGTGCCCTGACTGGGAATCGAACCGGGACCCTCTGGTTCCCAGCCCGCGCTCAATCCACTGAGCTCACCAGCCAGGGCCTCGTGACACATTTAAATGGAGGGAGACAGAAACCAGGCAGATGTTTTGTGTGGTGTTGGGCGAGGGACACAAAGATGGGCAAATACAAATACACCCGTTCCATGAAGTGAAGACACTGGGGGAAGTCGATTCTTTGTGCCAGTTGCTTGAGACTGGAGGTCTCTGGCCCTCCCGGAGGGCAGAGGCTGCCCAGGCTCGCTCACAGGCCCTGGCCTCCTCCCGGGTGAGCCCTCGGTGCCCCTTCCCCTCCGTCCGCAGAGTGTGTCTGGCTTTCCCCTTCTTGTCTCTGCCCCAGAGCAAACACCCAGGCCCCTTAGAGGGCGACAGCGGGGCAGCAGAATTCTCCCAGCCGGGATCTGCCTCCTGGTGCTTCCTAAATCTTTTTTAAAAGCCCTGTTCTGGCGTGTAGCTGAAAGATGTGACCTGGGTGATAAAAGGCTGTGAACGAGTATTCTTGCTCATCTCCGTGGGTGTCAGTGTTTCTGAAACTCCCCAGCTGGCTGCCTTCTCTGGACCCCACGCAGGACTGATCCCTGCGGGGATCCCCTCAGAGGAGGGTGCCCCTGTCCCGGAAAAGGGTTCCGTCTGGCTTCTACATGACCGAAGCACGGACTGAATCTGATCCAAATGAGGCCTGGGCTGTGCTGCTAACTTGTTGCTGTAGTAACGAGTCATCTGTTTTGAAATCCACAGAATTTCCTCCCAATCTGTAGACCCAGTGCTTCGAAAGGGTGTAAGAACCTGGTCTTCACTCTTCCTCCATTGAATCGGTTTAATGATGAATCTGTTTCCTTGAAATTTGTTTACTGGTTTTTGGCACCTTGTTTTGCACGTTTTTGATGGAACAAAATGTGTTGTCTTGATAGCGTTGTTAAAAGAGTGGGTATTTACTGACCGACATGGTGATTTCTTTGGTCTTCTTAGTGCACTTTGGCCCTTAAAAAATAGCTGATGGTCGCCCTTGCTGGTATGGCTCAGTGGATTGAGCACCGGCCTGCGAAACAAGGGGTTGCAGGTTTGATTCCCAGTCAGGGCACAGGCTTGGGTTGCAGGCCAGGTCCCCAGTAGGGGGTGCACAGAGGCAACCACACACTGATGTTTCTTTCTCCCTCCCTTCCCCTATCTCTAAAAATAAATAAATCTTAAAAAAAAATAGGTGATGGAATGGACACAGGAGTTTTTGAGAGTTAATGCTTTAAACCAAAGCTATTAAGTTCTTTTGGTCCTAGAATTTGACCTACCTTTCCTCTTTCACATACTTTTATTGAGCTAGAGAAAGTAATTTCTCTCAGAAAACAGACTAGTTGCTGAGTCAAGATTGTTTTCTGGCATTTTTCTACAAATAGACCCAGAGCAAAGAATAGTACTGGATGCCTCAGAATTTAGCCCAGGCTCAGTGTTGGCTTGTCCTTCGTAACCCTTAGCCACCATCCTAAAATCAGGTCCCAGCTGTCAGTCCCCGCTGCTACCACAGAACGAAGGAGCCAGAGCTGGGCTGGGAAGCGAGGCTGATGGCTGCCTGTTCTGCTCTCGTTTGTTTAAACAAGAAAACCTTCGCCCAGCAGCGGTGGAAGTTGCTTTTTGGGTTTGGTTTGTGTGTGTATGTGTTTTGTTTTTGTTTGCTATCTGTACCATCATTTCAGACTTAAAGACATTGCGAGAGCTCCCGTTTGCTTTGCCTGGTGTTTGGTTGGTTGTGGGTGCCGTTTGTCTTCCCCAGTCGGGCCTTCTGTATGCAAACCTGGGCCCTTTCTTCCCTGAAATACCACTGCGGTGAAATCCTGCCCTGCTAGGCAACATAGGTAAAGGGTATCAATTTATTATTTGTGAAGTGTCAGAGTGTAGGAGGAAAGGTTGGCTTTCTCAGGTTCTGCGCTGGGTGTCCTTCCATTTTATACGTTTCTGAGCTGGGAAAGCTCACCGCACGAAGTGTGCAGGTCTGACACGGAATGCATGCAGACCGTTCCTTGCCTCAGCAGAAGTGACCAGAGGCCGCTTCCTGACAGACATGCCTCCCGGGACACATGGCTCCTTTTATCAAGAAACGAACTATCGTCGCCTTTACAGGCCATCATCTTCCTCGCAAGGGTTCGAGAAGCGGTGCTTTCTGACATCGTTCTGAGCGGACAGGCCGGGCTCCAGTCGGACTGTGAGCTGCGGTGAGACTGGTAGGCGCGGCCATGCAGGGGAGACGCTGCAGCGGCCTCTCTGTGGAAATCTGTTGTGATGCGAGATCGGGCTCTCAGCGCGCATCTCTCTAGAGCCCAAGCACCCGGCAGCCGGGGTGCCTACTGGCACCGGTGTCCCGGTAACGGCCGCCCTCAGTGATCACAGACACGCGGTCTGTCTCCCCGCTCCCGCCTGACTGTGCTGCACTCAGTCCTCAGCCTGGTCCAGCGTGCGCCACGTTGCGCAGGAGGGCCTGGGCTGGGGCGGGGGCTCTGGGTGTGTGCGTGTGTCTCAGGCTCCCGTGGGAGGGAGTGTGATAGGAAGACGCAAAGGAGCTTCTGGAGCTAAATGGTAGGAACATAACGAGCCCTCGCCACTGACGGCGTGGAGGGGGCGCTGCTCTGTGAGAGGCACGTTCTGGAGCGCTCCGGGAATGCTGGCCGGCCAGCCTCGGGGGACTCTGGCGAGCCTTCTGTGTCGTTACTTCCGAAGCAGTGACAAAAATGCATTCGCTCTGGGTGGCAATGGTCTGGGCCTTTTTCCGGTTCCCCACTTCTTTGGAAATCCAATGAAACTACAGGTATCTCCCCAAGAAAGCCCACTTGCTGGTGTGGTTCTGGTGGTGTGGGAGGCCCCCCGAAGCATGCGCGGGCTCCAGGTACCAGGGCCTCATGGTCTCTGAGGAGGCGCAGGGGGGCGGGGGGTCCACCATGACACCTTGCTTCTGCCCTCTGTCTGTGTCGCCCGTTTGCTCACCGGTGCACAGCTTGGCATTCACCGCCCCGCCCTGCTGCCCCGTACTTCCTACATCACACCCTAACGGATGGACCAGAATGCGCATCTCTGTAGCAGGCCACGGGGTGGGCTTTGTTTTCACAGCTTTTTGATATGTCATTCCTATGCTGTAAAAATCACCTGTTTCAAGTCTGCAGTTCAGTGGGTTTTAGTTTATTTTTCTAAGTCGTACTGCCTACCATAATCTAATTATAAAACCTTTTTATCGTCTCTCAAAAGAAACCCTGGGTCCCTAGCAGTCACTCCCCGTGTCCCCCGCACCCCCCCCCCCCAGGCCAGCACTAATCTGCCTTCTGCCTGGATAGATTGGCTGCTCTGGGCCCTTCAGATGGGTGGGGTCGTGCCCACCTGGCCCCTTCGACTGGGAGTGCTGGCAGGGCCGCCGCGGGGGAGCGTGTGCCAGCACGTCCTCTCTTTCTTGTCGCTCAGTAGGGCTGCACCGTGTGGACAGGCCACGCCTCGTTGGTGGACACTTGGGTCGTGCCCACTTTCTGACTCTTGTGAGTCCTGCTGCCATGAGCGCCTGGGCACCGGTGACCACATGGGCACATTTCCGTGTCTCCTAAGCAGGCAGCTGGCTGGGAGCAGTGCGGTCGCAGGGCGGGCCTCTTCGCTGTGCCCCCGTGAGCACAGCTGTTGGAGAGGGGAGTCCGCGGGTAAACATCGTCCAGCTGGTGGGTCAAGTCGTGCTTAAAAGGGTCGTTTTTATTAGTGTTATGAGACCTGTCTCCTCCCTCCCTGCCACTCAGGCATCGTCAGACATTGAACACTTGTGAGATGAGTCTGAGAGAAGAAATGTGTTCGTTGTCTTCTTACATTTCTTAAATAATGACTGACGTGAACTCTATTGCTTTTTTTTCTTAACTGCTTATTTCTTTCCTTTGCCCACTTTTCTATTAGATTATTTGTCTCTTTCTGACTTAAAGCCAATTAGCCATTTGCTGTGGGTTGCAGATGTTTCTTCTGGATTGCTGTTTGTTTTTTGACCTTGTTCACGGTCTTTGTCATTCTCAGGTCTGGGATTTTTGCCTGTGCACATGTGTTTGTCTTGTGGGGCTTCCGAGGGCTCTGGGAAAGCTGGTCCTGCCCCAGGGATGCACAGGACAGTCTCCTATGACCCCTTCTAGGTCCTCGGGGTTTTACACGGACACCTCACCTGCCTGGAATGCACTGTGAGGCAAGGTGTCTCCCGCTGTCCCTCCCTGGCTGGAACATGTGTTTTCCTACGTGCTCATGTATGTAGAGAGCTTCCCGGCACATTTGCAGGTGAAAAGTCAGGGCGCTGACCTTTTTTGAAACTTCAGAAAAGATAGGTGAAGCTGAAGTCAGAAGGTTAGTGTTTGCTCAGTCCAGGTGATGGGCATGTGGCTGCGGGGCGTCCGTTATGCTGTTCTCTTCAGTGGGCCCCTGCAGTTAAAGGTAGCTCTGCTGCCTCCGCACACACATCCTCTGTTTTTAAAATTCTAAAAGAGCTCTCATCTGCTTTTTTCCATTAAAATTTCCAAAAAAAAATGTTTTCAAACTTACCATTGGATGGGAAAAGTACGCAAACACTCTGCCCATGAGTTCTTTACTTCCCATCAGTAGCTGTACCCGGAAGTACTTCAGCATGAACATTACTACCCGGGGTTCAGTGTTGCGGTCTTTTTCTTTTGGGGTAGTATTTACGTATAGTGGGATAGATGGATGTTTTCTTTTTTAAGATTTTATTTATTTACTTTTGGAGCAGGGGAGAAAGAGAGGGAGAGAAACATCATGTGTGAGAGAAATGACGATCATTGCCTCTTGCATGGCCCCAACCGAGGACGTGGCCTGCAACCCAGGCATGTGCCCTGACTGGGGATAGAACCGGCGGCCTTGCGGTTTGCAGGCCGGTGCTCAGCCGACTGAGTCACACCAGCCAGAGTCGAATGGACAGATCTTAAGTAAATATCTTGTGAGTCTGGACAGATGGCATGCATCTGTGTAACCTGAACTCCTATCAAGGTTTACCATCACTACAGAAAGTTCCCTTGTACTTCCTCAAACTGGTCCCAGCTCCCTCCCACCCCCTGGGAGGCAAGCATCCGGGTTTTCTCTAGTAGAGGTGAAGTTCGCCTGCTCTAGAGTGTTATATGAATGCAGCATGTGCTCTTGTACAAGGGTCCTTTCAGCTCAGTGTCTCTGAGACTTGTCCCTGTCGGCACACGTCTCCGTTGGCCCTGGGACAGCATGGGCTCGAACCGTCCGGGTCCACATCCACACAGATTCTGTGTGGTGCGTACCCGTGCTGTTCTCCACCTGCAGATGCAGGGCCCAGCCGGGTGTGCTCATCTGTGCTGTCTCACGGGGGCTTGAGCGTCCGAGAATGCTGCTGTCCCTCGGGGTCCTGGAACCAACCCCTGCAGGTACCAGGGGTAATTAGGTTTTTGGGAGTCAAAGCACACACTCGGATTTTCTCCTCTGAGGGGGGTCGGTGCCCCCAACCACCCCCCGTTTATTCCAGGGTCAGCTGTGTATGGCTGAACAACAGCTGGTCCGCTCCCTGACCCGCGGGCTTTTCCAGTTTTCGCTGTGATGAGTGACGGTGCTGGGAGCAGTCTCACGCAGCTCCTTTTGTAGGCTTACGTGTATTTAACTCGAGTGAATGTCTACGCATAGAACATGGGATTTGTTCTATAGCGACCCCAGAGTCTCTAAGTGACCGTCCCGTTCCGCGTCCCCTTCAGTGCCGTATGCGCGTCTGGTGCCCTACAACCTCACCGATGTTTGGCATTGCCAGTCTTAGTGCTAACCGTTCTGTGTGCGCACAGCGGCATCTCATCGTGGCCTTGGTCTGAGCGTCCCCGCTGACTGATGCTATCGGGCGTTTTGTCAGCCGTTCGTGTGTCTTTTGTGAAATGTCCATTCAGCTGTTTTTCTCTGTTTCAGTTGGGTGGTTTGTCTTCATCACGGAGTTGCTGGAGTTCTTTGGGTGTTCCGGGGCCGGTCCTGTGTCAGACGGTGCCTCGTGCGCATTTTCCCGTCCGCGGCTTGTCTTTGCAGCAAACATGTCGAGTTTTCATGAAGTCTGATTTGTTTTTTTATTTATGATTCCTGCTTCCTGTGTCCTTTCTGAGAAACTTTTGCCTGCTGTCAAGTCTTGAAGATACTGTCCAGTATTTTTCTTGACAGCTTTGTTGTTCCAGCTTGTCTGCTCGGCGAGCCGTCTCAAAGTGGGTTTGGTGTGCAGTGTGAGGTGTCGGTGCCCGTTTTTTCCCTGATGGATTCCTGGCCGGCCATTGGTCAACAAGATTTTTCTTCCTTCATTGCATTGCTGTGGTCCTTAAAACAGCCCTTTAAGCGTGGGTCTCTTTCTGCTCTTTATCTCTTCCATTGATTATTTGTCAGTCTTTTTATCAGTAACACACTGTCTGATTTACTGTAGTTTTCTTTATATACTAAGTTTTGAAGTCACATGATGTAAGCCCTTCAACTTTGTTCTTTTTCAAGGTAGCCTTGGTATTCTAGATCCTCTAGCTAGCTGATTTTTTTTAAGATTTTATTTATTTTTAGACAGGGGAAGGGAGAGAGAAAGAGGGAAAGAAACATCAATGTATGGCTGCCCTTGAGCACCCCCTGCTGGGGACCTGGCCCGAAACCCAGGCCTGTGCCCTGACTGGGAATTGAACCAGCACAGCAACCCTTTGGTTTGCGGGCTAACCCTCAATCCACTGAGCCACACCAACCAGGGCTGACTGGCTGATTTTAAAATCAGTTATTGTCAACAAAAACATCTGCTGGGGTTATGCTTGGGCCAGCATCAATGTGGAGACCAATTTGAGGAGCACTATTGAATGAAGGGGCGGCGTGCGCTCAGAACACCCAGCACCACTGTCCTTCCTGTAGCTCAGGCAGACGGGCTGCAGCTGGAGACCGCCTAGACCCTGGATCTGGGGTTTCCTTACATTCCAGAGTTCTCTTTGCGTCTAGATCTGAACTTACCCTGGAGTAGTAAGGAGAGATGGGAGGTAGGCAGTCAGTGGGGAGGGAGTGAAGCAGTATCTGTGGAGGGTCCGCTGTACCTGCCACTCACTGTGTAAGATGCTGTATCCACATGTTGTTTCATTCGGTCTTCTGGGTAGGGAGTGTCCCCTCTCTAACAGGGAGCCAAGGGGAGCAGAGAGCTGGCTCTGGGCCATATCAGCCATTCCCTCCTAAAGGACTGCAGAGTAGCTGTCATCCCATCTCACGTATGAGGAAAGCAGGACTGAGAAAGGAAGTCATTCAAAGACTATTTGGGGGCCTCTTGTACAGCAGGGATGTTGCAAGGGCCAGGGAGACAGCTGTGAGCAGGAAATGTGTCCTCTGTCCTCACGGGGCTCACAGTCCAGACCGTGTCCAGAGATCCCAGCAATGACAGCTGACCGCCAGGGAGGAAATGACCAGGATGATGCAAGAGAGGACCTAGGAGGCCTCCGTTTGACAGAGTGTGTGTGAGGCTTCCGCAGAGGTGGCATCTGAGTGCAGAGCGGCCGTCCATGCAGGTTGCAGGGGCTTCCTGGCAGGGAGGCCCTGAGAGCGGTGTGCCTGCGGCTCCTGAGGGGTGACTTTGCCTCCGGTCTGCCTGCCCCACAGCTGTGCTGCTTCAGGATGGTCCCCGAAGCCTGACCCTGTCACCAGATGCCCATTGTGTAGCCTGGTGGTACTCTGTTTTCTTTTTGTACAATTCTTTTTTTTTTTTAAGGACTTTATTTATTTTTAGAGAAAGGGGAGGAGAGGGAGAGAAACATTGATGTGTGAGAGATACATCAATTGGTTGCCTCCTGTTCACCCCCTACTGGGCGCCTGGCCCAGAGCCCAGGCATGTGCCCTGGCTGGGAATCGAACCAGCAACCCCTTGGTTCGAAGGCCTACTCTCAGTCCACTAAGCCACACCAGCCAGGGCTGCTCTGCTTTCCATAATCATCACTTAGACCCGTGTTTGTGTGTGTGAGCAGATTGTGCCTGTTGATGTGGATACATAGATACTCCTTCTACTTGCAGCTGACACGGAAGACGTGTGCATCGTAGAAAGATTGTTCTCCAGCAGCTTGGTGGCCATCGTCAGCCTCAAAGCTCCTAGGAAGCTAAAAGTTTGCCACTTTAAGAAAGGAACGGAGATCTGCAACTACAGCTACTCCAACACGATCCTGGCAGTGAAGTTGAACAGGCAGGTGAGTGACACTCCTTTGAATCAGACATGAAACCCGTGCTCGGGTTTCAGGATGACTTTGGCTGGCGCCGCCACCCCGGAGCCTCCCGCAGTGTCTCTGGGGCAGAGCCTGCGGCCTCCAGCTGCGTGTCTGGTCCTCACCCCCCACCCTGCCTCCACTCGGCTTCCTCCTCAGCTTGGCTCTCATCCCTCCCTTCCTGGCGGATGCCTCGCTTTCTGCCACGATGTTTTACTCATCCTTCCTGCGTGACTCTGTACAGCAGGTCCTCGCATTGCGTGATGTCGTGGCGACTAGATGAGCTGCTGTAGGAACTCACCTCTGTCTCTCTCAGCTGGCCTGGGGTGACAGTGGTCTTCTTACCCTCCGTCTTGCTGAAGTCACAGTTTCTAGGACTTGTCAGTGATACAGGACACGCTGTGTGTCCCCATAGCCATCCTCAGGGTTGGGTCGGAGCTTACTTAGCTTCTTATTTTAAACTGGTAATTTTTTAAGATGATATGTTTACCACTTTTTTATGTCTTCCCCAAAACTCACAAGTGTGCGGGGTGCAGAGTGCAGGCGGGTGACAGGCACTGGAGTCCATTTCGTGGGACCGTCACAGCCGTGCTCATGCGCAGCACGCGGCACTGCCTTCAGCCCTTCCGCATGCTCTGTTCGCAGTGCAGCGCTCTGCGCGGCGCAGGCCGAGGGAGCACAGGCATGGGCCACGCTTGGCACAGCTGGCGGATCCTGAACTGTGGGTGAAGTCACAGCGGGCGCCTGCTGGCTTGGCTGAAACTGGGAATTGGTCTAGTAACTGGTTAAAATGGGAAGTTATAAGGCATGCGGTCTTGAACCTCTTTTAAATTTAAAATACTCGTGTGTGTTCTGGTCACAGCTAATGTTGAGAGCGTGCGTGCCCTTGAGGCGCCACCACTAGTACATCCATCTCGGAGTGCAGCGGGCACGTAGTCGCCTGCAAAGTCATCCGGGTGCCGGGTGCATTTTTGCACTTTTAAGAAGTTTCTAGGCTTTTACTTTCATCTTGCCATGCCTAACTCAACGCCAGGTTTTTAATGACCAGACCCATCCAAGGCCCTCCATGGCGGGTGGGGGGGGGGGAGGGACGGGAGACAAGCAAAACAAAACGTGCTTTTCTTAGCGGTAGTCGCCCCATTTCTGTGACATAGAACCAAATCACATCATTAAATGTCCTAGTACAGGTGGCAGAAATCCTCACAGGACAGGTGCCCTGGGTCTGGACACCACCTCACTGGTAGACCAGGAACTGGGTGCTGGGGAGAGCCGCCTGGTCATGCCAGCGTCCTCCGCGTGCGTGTCCAGTCTGCGTGGTGTTCTGGAAGGAATGCAAAGCGTCTTAATCCAAGAGTCCGCCGGGTGAAGACTGGGGGTGTGTTGTGTTTCGGCGCGTGCTTTACGTCTGGCATTTCCGGTTTTTCCCCCCATCTCTGTCTTCCAGAGGCTCATAGTGTGCCTGGAAGAGTCTCTGTATATTCACAACATCCGGGACATGAAGGTGCTGCACACCATCAGGGAGACTCCCCCAAACCCGGCAGGTGAGCGAACTGTGAGGGGAGCACCCATGTTTCTGAGTCTCCCGTTTAAAGGTAGCCAGAGCCGAGGGGTTGATTTCTCTCTGGAGGTCCCACGGACAGATTTAAAATGGCTTGACCTTAAACCAAGCTCCCTTCCTTCTGACACTGGTCTGGTGACCACATCGGTCAGTGGTTTGGCCAGCTTCCACTTTGAGGTCACCAGTCACTTCCAACCAGATGCCTCTGGTCTGCTTTGGAACCCCGCTTCAGCTGAGGGGGAGCCCGGGCCCCAGGCGTCCAAGGTCTGGCTTCTGCACGCCCCGTGAAGGGGGTGCTCCGTCGTGTCTGACGCGGCAGAGGCCCCTCTGACCGTAACACTGCGCTGTGCTCCGTGTCCTCAGGCTTGTGCGCGCTGTCCATCAGCAACGACAACTGCTACCTGGCGTACCCTGGCAGCGCCACCATCGGAGAGGTGCAGGTCTTCGACACCATTAACCTGGTGAGGCCCTCAGCACGCCACGCGGCTGCAGGGAGTGCCGCGGGGCCACTGGCTTCCCGGCGTCTGTGACACGTGTGGTTCTGCCTGCCGGCCCCTCACCAGCGCAGCGCTCCTCCCTCCGTCAGCTCCCCTGGGGCGAGGGCTGGGAGGGGTGGAGAAAATGCCAGACCCCTCGGCGTTTCTAAGGGTTTGAGCACATTTCCTTGGCCCCCCGCCCCAGTGAACCAGGTGGACTTGGTATGTGTGTGGACCAGGTGGGAGTCACGTCTGACTGGTTCTTCCTTCCAGAGAGCTGCCAACATGATCCCGGCTCATGACAGTCCTTTAGCCGCACTGGCTTTCGACGCCAGTGGAACCAAGCTCGCCACTGCTTCCGAGAAGGTGAGAATGCCGGCCCCGCAGAGAGCTGGTCCCGAGGTCTCAGCAGCCCCCAGTGCCGTTCACAGAGTCGGCCACCAGCCGAGCTTCTGTGTCTCGTGCGCGCAGAGCAGCACGGGGAGTGGGCCGGGCTATCCCCTGGGCTATTCACCAGGGCGTGTGAAGTGAGCATACGCACGTGCTGGGGTGCAGGCGGGAGGTCAAGGGGTGAGCGGCAGATCAGAGCAGCGGGACAGGCCTGCCCAGAGCTGTCCCCTTCCTTCTCCGTCTGTTCAGCAAGCTGTGACCGCGCCACAGGTGCCCTCACCCTCCTCTCCACTCCACGCAACGCTGCGTTTTTCTGAGTTACACTCCTGTTGGCTGTGAAATACTCAGTTGTGATTACTTAACATTTCATTCTTTTGGAACATTTACATTTCCCGTATTTAAAATACACTAGAACATGCCCTGGCTGGTGTAGCTCAGTGGATTGAGCGCGGGCTGGGAACCAGACGATCCTGGTTCGATTCCCGGTCGGGGCGCATGCCTGGGTTGCGGGCCAGGTCCCCTGTGAGGGCCATGTGGGAGGCAGCCATACATTGCTGTTTCTCTCCCTCTTTGTCTCCCTCCCTTCTTCTCTCTCTAAAAATAGATAGATAAAATCTTTAAAAAAAAAATACACTAGAACAAAATGCTAATATATAAATGCATTAACATTCAGAGTACAGATAGTAGCGCGCCTAAGTTTTACAGAAGTCCTTCATGTGTGTGTCTCATTACGAAGCGAGGAGAACTTCTGGGTCTGAAGAGTGTGGCCTGTCTGCGCCGAGACCACGTTTGGGGACCTTCCGTGTGGGCCTCTGCGGGCAGCCTCCCAGACGCTGGGGTGCCCTCGCTCTCTTCCTGACTGAACAGCTGCCTCTGTTTCCTTTCTGTTCCTCTCTCCTCCTTAATTCTCTTCTCTGTTTTCTCTTGGGGGTCTCATTTGCTCTCCTGGCTGTTCCTCTCTTCTGAGTACTGGGACCTGCTCCTCAGTCGCCTGCAGCCTAATGTCACTTCGACACTTTCGCACGGAGGGCCTGAAGTAGCCTCCCCTCCGAGGTCGCCCCTTCCCTCGAACCAGCCAGATAGGACACAGGACGTCAGCCCCCTACTCCAGCATCGCTACCCGGGTCCGAGTCTAGACTCTCCCGCCCGATCTCCATAGCAACGACACTACCATGTGTGGGTCACTTACATCAGGGGTCACTCTAGACCTTTATATTCGTCACAGCATTTGATCCCCTAATCAAGGTGAACGTGCCTCCGATTTCCTATGGGAGCTCTGAGGTGAGGCGACCTGCCTGGGGACAGCCAGTGGGCAGAACCAGAGTGTGGACTCCAGGCCGACTCCACGTTCACGCTGTGCTGGGCTGTCACAGCATCTCCTTGTCTTCTCCTGTCCCTGTGGCCGGGAAGTCCTGTCACCCCTTGGTTAATCAGAGTTCTGTTTCTGTGGTTTTTACTAGGTCTGAGGAAGGCGCTAAAGCACTTTAGAATTTCGAGGCCAGTAAAAATAGAATAATGTCTTCTGGGCTGTTAAGAGAAAACTCTTGATTTGCGTTTAAACAGAACCCTCGGTTCGGGTTAGAGCACCAGTGGCCTTCTGGGGGCTGTGTGGCTTCCTCCTACCTTCAGGCAGCGTCCCACAACTGGCCCTTCGTTAGTGCTACGCAGCGGGGTTGCCGTAGCTATAAACACACGGAGCTCTAAATAGTACAAAAGCTTAGGCTACAAAAGGCACAATTTTGCCTTGGTGGTTTTTGCATGAATGCACCTTGGTGAATGCACTATTTTTCCTTCTAATTCTCAAGAATTACGAACTAATTTGGTGTCCTTCCCACCAGAGGGCGCCGCTGTCTTTCCAGGGGCGCACCTGTGAGTGGCCTACAGCCGGATCTCTGGCGGCTGGGCAACATTCCCAGTGCTGCCCATCTTGTCCTCTGTGCTGTCGTGGTGTGATGGCTCATGGGGCTTCCTTTGTGACTTCGGTGGTGGACGCACCATTTGGTTTCCCTTCCAGGGCAGGTCTCTCTCTGGCTCTCCCAGGTGGTCACGTCCCATCTGCCTACCCCCAGGCCTGTGCGTGTTTCGGGAGGTGGGAGGCAGAGCGTGGCAAGAAAACGCGTCCCCGGAGGATTCGTGTCCAGCAGGAAGCTGCTGCAGCTCACACTTATTCCTGTTCCCTTTGTCTCCGGAGTTTCCTTAGCACGGCCTCGCTGTTGTGTAGGTTTGGACAGATCCCTGCTGAAGTGACACTTCCAGCCCATCGGTCCCCTCCATCAGTGACTCGAAGTGGCGAGAACGGACATCAGTGAGACCTTGGGCTGTGTCAGGCCGTCCATTAGGGAGTGCTTTCCGATGTGGGGCGCACACTTAAAGGGCTTGTTTTTTGTCGTTTGAACGTCAGGAGACTGTGAAACACTGGAGCTACTGCGCTCCACGTTTACTTCAGGCCGTCAGTGTTCAGAGTGAGCAGCGCATTCGTGGTGAGGGGGCGTCCTGCTGTGCCCACAACCGGGAGCGAGACGGAGGCTGTGCGGAACGCCCACACCTGCATTCCAGCCACGCGGGTCGTGTCCAGTCTCACAGGAAAGAAAGTCTGTTTTTACTAAAATCGTTTTCCTTTCCTCTTTCCCTGTCACAGGGGACCGTGATTAGGGTATTTTCCATTCCGGAGGGACAGAAACTTTTTGAGTTCCGGAGAGGAGTTAAGAGGTAAAGTACATAAAACTCCAAAGTGGTGTGTATGGCTTCTCCTCCATTTCAGTTCTGTGTTCTTTGTGACCCGTGAGTAGGGTGCAAAGACCAGGCATCCAGGTAAACGGGCGTTTTCAGCCCAGCTCTGCGGTCATGGGAGGTGAGGGATACTTTTTATAGCCAGCTGGGTTTTGTTTGCCCGTCATCCCGTCTGGATGCAGAGCGATGGCCAGATACGGGGGCGGAGGAGCCCGCAGAGCCAGGCCCCTGGGCTGCGTGCCGCCAGAGCCTGCTGAGGACTTCCAGCCTGCTTAGCAAGCTCTGTCCTTGCTCTCTGCTCTGAAAGCTGCGGCCACCGCCCCTTCTACCTCAGCAAAAGGCTTTAGCTCTTTTCTTTCTTTTTTTAAGATTTTGTTTATTTTTAGAGAGGGGAAGAGAGAGAGAGAGAAACTTCATGTGTGAGAGATGCACCAATCAGTTGCCTCTCGCACACCCTAACTGGGGGCCTGAGTTCCATCTGAGCTTGACCTGTGGACCAAAAGTTCACCAGTTCAACTCCCAGTCGGGGAACATGCCTGGGTTGTGAGCCAGGTCCCCAGTTGGGGGCATGCGAGAGGCAACCAGTCGATGCATCTCTTGCACACGGATGTTTCTCTCGCTCTCTCCCTCCCTTCCCCCCCTAAAACCAGACGTTCACACACTGTACGTCGCAGTGTGAAGCTCCCTCCCTTCGCTGTCCATTGTAGACCTTGCTGGGCTGGACTCAGCGTTCCCTACCTTGACCTGCTGGAGAAGGGGTGCTGTTCTGGTTACTCCTGGGTCCTCTGTCTCAGGACTCACAGGAGCAATGAGGACCCGGGCTTCATGTCCAAATCCCTGGGCCTCGTCTGGAGCCTGTGACCTTGCTTGGCAGTACTTGACCTCTGGAGCTTGGGTCTTATCCCAGTCCGGTGTCTGGTGGAGCCCAGCTCCCCAAGGTCAGGAGTCGGACCAGGAAGTGCTGGTACTTAGGCAGCACTTTAGAACTTGTAGCTGTGTGTGTCCGTCCCCACATCTCATGCCCACCCACCCCTCCGTGTCACCTCACCCTGTACTGCCATCGCTCGCTCTCAGTGGCATGGGTCCCGCAGATTGGCAGTGAGATTTAATTTCCTGTCTCCAAAGCCAGGCATCCGGCCCCTCCCGTCACCCCCGCCTGTCTTTGTCTCTTCCCTCTCTCCCTCGCTTGTCCCTGCACCGCACTCTCGGCTCTTCTTGGCTGCTCTTGCTGTTCCCCTCCTGTTTCTTGCCTCTGCCAGGGGCGCTCTCCTCTCCCCTACAGCCACACGTTCTCCTAAACTGTGTCACATGCCTGTAGCCCAGGCTGCAGCATTTCCTGAGGTGCCTGCTGGGTGCTGGGCACCACCAGCCAGAATGCGCCCGTCTGCTCACACGCCTTACCTTGGTAACTATCGCCACTGGCTCATATCCCTCATTTCATGCACCCAGTTAGGCCACAGGCGTGTCGGCTCTCCCACCCACTCCCGAGGTCTCCCCTTCTCGTGTCCCATCCTATCTTCCTCGTCCCACCCTGTTCAGATCACCCTCTGACCTCACGCTCACCGCGGGCTCTGCTGTGGGCCCCGTCAGTCGCTCAGACTGGCCCCGCTGTTCTTTGAGGTCGCAGACGTGGTTTGAGCGCTGCCTCCCTTTGCCGGGAGGGCTAACTCCGAACTCCCAAACTTCCCAGCTGACATCCCAGCCTCTGCCCTTCCTCCCAGCGGTGTTTTCCTTCCCTCCCTGTCGCTCCCAGTCCCGGCCACCCCACCATCAGCCCCCCAGAGCAGCAGCCCTGTCTCCACGGGGGTCTTGCGAGCGCTCTCTCCTGTGCCCGGGCTGTCCTGTTGGCGACCTGGGCGACTCCAGAGGCCTTTCCCCACCCTCCAGCGGAAGTAGCCCCTCTGCCTCTGTAGCACCTTCCCCTTGGTCGTAGGCACACCTGCAGGAGGGCGGGGCCAGGCCTGCGAGCTCCGAGTCCGCACTGGACGCTGGAGGCCCAGTGTGGACGGGTTAGACGTGCGTCCAGGACTGTGAAGAAACGGGGTTTGCTGGCTTTCGGACTTTCATGGTGATTTTCACCACGTGCTGTAGAGACTCAGTGTGTTGAACACTGAAAGTTTTACTCTATTAAACATCAAGATTGCCGGTCTATCCTCTGTGTACTGAGAATTGCTGTAATTTAAATTGGTAGTTTAAGAACCTATGGAAGACGCCCTGGCTGGTGTAGCTCAGTGGATTGAGCACGGGCTGGGAACCAGAGGGTCCCAGTTCGATTTCCAGTCAGGGCACATGCCTGGGTTGCGGGCCAGGTCCCCATGAGGGCCATGTGAGAGGCAACCATACATTGCTGTTTCTCTCCCTCTCTCCCTCCCCCTATCTCTAAAAATAAAAATTAAAAAAATCTTTAATAAAAAATAAAATAAAAATAAAAATAAATACATTCTTAGAAAAAAAAAAAGAACCTATGGAAGAATTGCTCTTGCCTGATAATGCCTTTCAGACATTTTTCTCAAGATACTTTTTGAGAAAATGACTATAGAGTGGGGAGAAAGCGGCCCACAGACCCGAGCGTGGCTGTCGGGGAGCTTCTCTCCGCGGCGTCGGCAGCCCCAGGAAGGTGGCGGGCGGGTGGCCCGCGGCGTCTCTGGGCGGCCACGCAACCTGGGCCTCCTCTCACCTGCAGGTGCGTGAGCATCTGCTCACTGGCCTTCAGCATGGACGGCATGTTCCTGTCCGCCTCCAGCAACACCGAGACCGTGCACATCTTCAAACTCGAGACCGTGAAGGAAAAGTGAGTCGCAACGATGCGATAGTTTAAAAGTCAGGACAGCAGTTTGTCCAGCTTATGCCGACGGGGCAGAAATGTGAGCACGGCCGTGTCCTGCTTTCACCGTTTCTGCTGGAAAAGACCCTTCTCTGGCTCTGAATAAGTGACAGTCACTCTATACTCAGCGGTAGAAGGGACTCGTCCCTGTCAGGTGGCCTTCCCACGTGGGAAGTGTGCTCAGTGTGAGGTTAGCGTGGGGGTGCAGGTGGCTGTCTTCTAGCCAGTGCAGACGTCCACTTCTCAGCGCGTCCCTTCAGTGCAGAAGCCCGTGTGCACAGGCTGCCGGTGGGCGGGAACGCTGGTCCCAGCCTGCCCGTGGGCGGGCTTCCTGTCGGAACTGTCGGATTACGTTATGTGTCACTGCACAGACCTGCACGGTGAATGGCGTGCTGCTTACGTTTTCTCTTAAAGTTCTAGCACGTCCCACGGGGACCGTAGGTATTGTTACACTCTGTCTTACCCAAGGAGCATGTGAGACAACTTGGAAACATGCACAAGATGAGCGACCACAAAAATGGGCTATGGGGAAACGACAGTTTGAAAAATGTGCTCGTAAGGTTTTTAGAGACTTCCTGTTAAAAAGGTCCAGCGGTGGATCATGAGTTTGGCCCTGTACGTCCTCACGTTTCCATGAGTCCTTTGCTGTCGTCTGTCGCGGCCACTCAGGAGGGACACAGCTCTTACAGAGGCGTGTCTTCTGCACCCCTTTTTCCTGAGGGGCAGGAGGGTTCTCCTCCAGGCTTCAGGGCTGATCCGTGTCTCTGTGTGGGTGGGATGCAGTGACTCTCAGTGAAAAGCCTCATACCTGCTGACTGTCCCTCCTTCCAGACCTCAGGAGGAGCCCACCACCTGGACCGGCTACTTCGGGAAGGTGCTCATGGCTTCCACCAGCTACTTGCCGTCCCAAGTGACAGAGATGTTCAACCAGGGCAGAGCCTTTGCCACAGTCCGACTGCCCTTCTGTGGCCACAAAAACATCTGCGCCCTAGCCACGTGAGTAAGGGCAGGAAGTCCCGCCCCCTTGTCCTGGTACATCCAGAGATGGGGACTGGTGTGGGCCGGTGAGCATTCCTGTTCCCTGAGAATAATCTGCAAACCTCGACCCGTGACAGAGGGGAGGCTGGCATGGAGTGCAGGGGACCGGGGATGTGCATGCTTCCCCTGCAGTGCTCGCTTCAGCAGCCCGCCCTCTTCCTGGGTCTGCCGAGTGTCAATAGATTGTGAGCAGAGTAGAGTCTGATGCCACCAAGTCCGAGCCGTGAGAGCACCCACATGTCACCCCCGGGCCACCGGACCAGCCGAGGACAGCTGCAGAGAGCCCGGGGCCTGGGACCCACACAGGCGTTGTCCGAGTGTAGCTGAAAACTCGGGGAGAGGGCCTCTCTGAGGCCGTGAACCTCACAGGGCAAGTCTCATGGAGTTGCCCGCCCTTAGTAGGACGAGGGACCGAGAGACAGTGACCCGCCCACTCCCTCCGGGCATCAGTGCTCTTGGTGCTGTAGCCGCGAGTAGCCCGGGGGTGTGGTCTCTGTCCTGCACACACACAGCAGCTGGGCTGGGAAACTGAATTTGCTCTTGCTCTTTGTGGGGAGGGGTTTCCCTGGGGCTTCTGGGGCTGCATGTCTACGAAGATCTCCGGGAAAGCTGTGCCCCCGGATCATGGCTGCTCTTTGTCCCCACTAGAATCCAGAAGATCCCCCGGTTGCTGGTGGGGGCTGCCGACGGGTACTTGTACATGTACAACCTGGACCCCCAGGAAGGGGGCGAGTGCACCCTCATGAAGCAGCACAAGTAAGTTGGCCTCTCCCGGCCGCCTCCGCCTCAGGCTTTCTCTGTGCCATCAGCTGCCATCCGCGCCTGCCTCTTTACTTCCTCAGAAGCCAGCGACACACGGGCACAGTCCGGTGTGGCCATGCCGGCCGGGAACTTCACCTCCCGGACAGACCCTGATATGACACAGACGCCCGCGCCCCCACTGCTGCCCACTGGCGACCCCGTGTGGTTCCGGGGCGGACATGGGTGCACCTGCCCTTCTGGGGTCGCTGTAGTTGCAAATGCAGGTGTGTCCTGGCGAGTGAGCCTTGCCCCGTGATATCCTCACTGGTGTTTGCCCCACTTTTACCAGGCTGGATGGCAGTATGGAGACAACCAATGAAATCTTAGACTCCGCCTCTCACGACTGCCCCCTAGTGGCGCAGACCTACAGCACGGCTGTCGCCAAAGGTACTCACGCGCCCGCCTCTCCGACCAGACTGGGTAAGGGCTGCGACACGCGGCCAGTGGCCGTCGTGCCGGGCCGCCCGAGCTTCTCCTGCTCTGTGCTCGTTTCCCTAGTCAGCGCAGCCCGCCCGCCACTGTGTGTCAGGCAGGGGAGTGACCATCCTCAGCCAGAGGCCAGCTGTTGTCCCTGGGTCGTTCTAGGCCTCTGAAGGCTGAGTTCATTCTCTTTCTCTTTGAAGAAAAGTAGCCATGGCTAAGGCCGCTTTGGGTGCATGTGACGTGTGCCCCGGCTCGCTGCCTGTCCCTGAAACACTACCCTGCCCCCGCTGCTGCCCAGCGTTTGTCCTGAGTCTTTCCCACCTGCCTATCTGATGGGTCCACAAGCTTGCGGGGGACCCCTCGGGCTTGGGGCCCTGGGAGAGGGGCGGGCTGCAGCTGGACAGTAGCCTGCATGTGGGACCTCGCGGGAGCGTCGGTCAGTGTGCGGGCAGACAGGTGGCCGTGGCTGTTCAGCTCCTGTGAGCTGTCCCTCCCCCCAAAAAACCAGCTGCCCTCATGGGGCAGGCCCACGGCTTTGCTCGCATGGGAGACCACCCCGCTAGCCACTCCTCTTTGACGGGGGGCCTTCCATTGGAGGAACACAGAGTGTCCCGTGTCCTTTTGGAGCATCTCACGTAACCAGTGAGAAGCGCTCACCAGGAAGTGGGCAGTCTGCCCTTTGAAAATTAAGAATTTTGAAAGTTAAGAACTTTGGAAAACAGATGATTACGTATTGAGCTGCTTGAGGCTGCAAAAGTCTTGATAGGAGAAAAATGGAAATTCAGGCTGTGTGGGCTGCTGTGCATGAGCACCCTCGTGGGCCCCCCGAGCTGACCACCTCTCTTTGCAGCCCGCGCGGACGAGCCGGGGGCAGTGGGTGGCCTGCGGCTGGATGAGGAAGCCCGCGCCCTGCGGCTGGAGGAGGACAGCGAGCACCCACCCATGGTTCTCCGGACGGACTGAGCCTGGCCTGTGAGCTCTGACCCCAAGCAGAGGACACGGGCTGACCGAGGACTTTGTGTTGTGCTGCTATGAACTGTGACCTGAGTTGGGGGAGAGATGGCAGAGACTCTAAAAGACAGGAAAGGTGGTAGCTGTAGTCCATCCTGTGCTGTTCAAATACATGGTTTTCACTTCAGTGGCTTTTAACCCTGCTATGAGTTTTAGCTTTTTGTTTGTTTTCTCTTTTTGCCAAAATTAACTGTTTGGTGAAGCCCTCGAAACCTTGCTTTGCATGCATTCATGTGCCAAGCCAGCCTGGGACAGCTAGCTAGAGGCCACTCCCGAACAGGCGCGGGTGTGTGGCTGGCACCACCTGTACTCGCAAGGCGCACGTGCAGAGCGGGCTGCTCCTCAGGGCCCTGGGGCCGGGTGGACGGTGGCCACGGGGGCCCCGCCCCAGGGCCCCTCCTGGACCACGGCCCCTGCTTTTATTTTGTTAATTAAATTCTTTCCAAGTTGGACTCTTCTGGGATTTCTTCCATGGCGGGCTTCTGGTTCCGAGCTGGTTTTCCACGTGGATGTGGGCCAAGAGAGGCGCCTTCCGCTTCGAAAACCCCCTCCCCCAGCAGCGTGTGGGCCTGAAGGAGTGCCCAGGCGCACCAGAGTGAAGGGAAGGGGCCCCTGTGTCGTCATCTGTTCCCCGCTGTCACCCTCCTGCTGAGCACCTGTGTGGGGGGCTGTGTTTTGTTTCTTAGGAAAGCTGGTAGCTATTTCTGCATCCACACGCAGCCCAGAATTAAAGTGTGGTAGACCTAGTGTGTCCTCGGACCTTGGGCCCTCAGCTGGGTCAGGAGCAGACGAGAGGGAGAAGCACAGCAGGAACGGGCTGTGTGCACCGCCTCTGCGGGGCATCTGTGCCTTTTCTGTTTCAGCCTCAGAATCGCTCAGCAGATTGATGAGAGGTTGTGGGCAAGAGTTCCAGGCTCTGCCTGGCTCCCCTTTTCGTTTTTACAGAATGTAAACCTCAGATAACCTCCAACTCTGCATTCCAGACCAGAACACGTGAGTGGCGTTAATGGCAGGAAGAGTTGTCCTGGCTTCTGCGGAGTAGGACAGTTGGGGATCCGGGGGGTCAAGTGCTGGCCTCGCCCTCCCTTTTTTTTGCGTCAGGGTTCCGGTCAGAGGAGCCTGTCACATTAGGTCATGTCCGTACTTTGGTCAAAGCAGTTGGGCGGCTAGGAGAGGGGAGAGACCAGGGCTTGGTTGAACTGACTGCCGACTTGAAGTGCCCGGGCCCAGCTTGAGGTCAGCCCGTGCACTTGGCCGCGCCCAGAGGCAGCTCCCAGGTGAAGCCCAACTCACGTAAGTTCTGGCAGTTAAGATCCTCCTCACGTAAGTTCCGCCTGCGGCAGTGACCTCCAAAAACACTGGTGACGGCAGCAACATGGAGTGCAGTGTTGGTCGGAGGTGACATGGCAGATACTTGACTCCTGTCTGTCCTGGGTCCCTGATGAAATGTGACCCACAGTGACAGTCCTGACAGGCTCCTGCTGAGCCCTGAGCGAGGACAGCCCGCGGCCCTGGAGTTAGAGGCTCCGGCACCTGGGCTCCCCGCGCCCGCCCTGGAACTCAGGTGGCACGTCGGTCCAGGGTGGGTGTTGACAGGAAGACAGTGTCACAGGTGCCCAGGACAATTGGGTGCCCCGAGAAGGGGTGTCCTGGTGACCTAAGCAAGAGCTGCCTTTCCCGTGTGGGAAGTGCTGGTCTCGGCGCCTGCTTGCTGGCCTCCGACTCCCAGGGACCTGGGGAAGCAGACTGGCTTGGCCGCGTTTCACGAAGGCACGTGGTTTCCTGTGTCTTCCTCAGGGATGGGCAGTCGGAAGATGTGGGAACCTTCCCTCTTCAGCCTCCGCTCCTCGACTTTCAGACGGGCAGTCAGGAAAGGAAGGCCGCTCGCTGGGGCCCAGCCACCCGGGAGGTCTGAGCGCATCCTGCCCAGCGCTGCTCCTCGGTCGTGGAGGCATCTGTGCGCCACGTCTCCAGGGCAGGAGGGCCTGAGGAACGTGCAGCGGTGGAGGCCGCCGGGGTGGGCATGCTGGGACCTTAGATCCCAGCAGAACGCGTGTGCTAATACCCTCAGCTCTAGGCTATACGCCAATTTTATTTTTTTATGATGCCATATTTTCCAAATCTCAAGAAAGGTTATTTGGGGGGAGAGAAGGAACCAAACCCAGAACTTACCTACAGGACCCTGTGGACTGGGACCAACCTTTTGCACCTTGTCAACAGTGGGACCGAGATTCGAACTGAAGCTGAATTCAGTCGCCGGTTGGTCCTGCCCCCTCACTGGCGGCATGGCCGGTGCGGGTCACCCGCAAGCCTGGACCATCGGGGCAGTCCCACCTCACCGAGTTGCTGTGACGTGTAGACTGTGGACCCAGCTCAGCGCCCAGCCTGTGATGGGCACCCAAAAAACATTGAAATGGAAACTGGGCTGATGGACTGAAACAAATTGTTCTAACTCCTGACAACAGCTGGTGGGAAAGGGGAGAAGGCGGGCAGGTACAGGGCACGTTCAAGGTTATACATGGCCCCCTTCGTCCCTACCTTTCCTGCTTCTGGGGGGGAGTGTCGCAGAGTCTTGCAGACAGCACTCCAGCTGTGGCCGGCGGACTGCGGCCACCCAGATCCGGGCACCTCATCCCAGCGCAGATCTCCTTCCGGCCGGGATAGGACATGACCTGCCACCTTCGCAGCTCACCTGAGCGGCCTGGCCCCACGAAGGTCCCCAGCGCCCAGCAAGAGGTCTCCGTACACACGTCATAAGTCTTGGCCCATGTTGTAGCTTCTATTCTGTGGGTTTTGTGAAGCACAAAAAAAAATAATAAATGGATTTCGAGACATGGCCATTCCTTCTTATCCTTTCCTGGTATCCAACCAGGGAAGTCTTTAATTTGGAAAAAATAAACCTTTTTAAAGCTCAGAATTCGAGACTTTTGATTCCTCACCCCTACGTTGTTTCGTTCTTTGCCAAGTTGTGATTTAATTTCACGTTTCCGTATCAGGTGAGCAAGCAGCCTGCACCAGCGGCGTGTGCCAGCGTGTCTGGCCACGGTCCGTGCCGGCGCAGAACGGGAAGAAGCTGAGGACTGGGAAGTGACGGCGTGCGTGCGTTGGTTCACAGCCCGTTCCCAGACCCTGCGTCGCGTCTGCACTGCCATGGAAATGCAGCGCGATTTGCCCAGGAAGTCGCAGCAAAGAAAACCAGGGTCCTGCACCCTGGCCGAGCCCTTCTGAAGGGTTTCACCCGGAATGGATGCCTGTCCCTTCTGAAATGGACTATGTGCTGCGCTCTGCTGAATTCACGGCCTTGTCTGAATGGTGGTAAAAAAAAATTTGTCCCCGCAGGACAGCCGGGAAGAAGCTGGCCGGTGCTCCTGGTGGCCGCAAGCAGAGAGCTGGCCAGCCCAGGGCAAGGGACAGGACGGGGCGGAGACGACTGTCCTGCTCACTGGCTCTCACGTCCTGGCCACTGCCACCCTGGCTGCAGCACTAGCTTGGCAGCTTCTCGCTTTGACACAGTTTCCCTCGAGGCTGGAGGGTTTGTTCCTGTCGGAGGGTGAGGAACACCCGTTTCATGTCGCCCTACTCGGAGGTAAGACAGCAATGCCCACAGGTACGCAGTTGGAGGTGTGGGGGCTCGTGGGTGCATCGCATCCCTGCCTGAGACCTCAGGCTGACACGTGGTGACCGTGTCTCACGGCCACTGTCCCGTTTGAGGAGACCCCAGTGCGCATTGAATTCAGAGAAGTGCGTGAGACGCCATTCATCTCTCTGTGTGCTGACGCGGCTCCCATTTTATAAAGAACATGTTCTTACTGTGTTTTTAGTGGACTCGCTGCAGGTGTCCCTGAGCTGCCTTAGGAAGGCCAGGCATTTTTTCTCAAGGGAGTGTGAAGAGCACTGGGTTTTGCAGCCCCGTCCTCCTGGAGGGGTCCCTTCCCCAACCTGGTTGGTGCCTGGGCCCCCAGAGCCGGGGACGGGGGAGGGCTCAGAATGAGGTCCCCGTGGTGGGGAGCTCACCTGTGAGTTTGGGGCCGATCTTGCAGGGATTCAGGAAATTGACAGACTAGAGGAAGTGCATATTAAGTAGAGAGTATTGCAAACTCCAAGCACCTTTCGAAACGGTGCCACACAGAACTGTATAAACACAATTCGCCAATATATTCAGCTCGCTTTTTCCATTGCCAGTGGAAGCTGGCCCTCATCCAAGGCTGGGTTCCATTTCCGGCCAGTTATTTCCCTGGGGCCCGGGCAGTGTTCTGCATCTTCCATTGGGGCTGACACGTGCCTTACTGCAGAAATAGGTGGATAGTGTGACCCCACGGCCCCTCCCACGCCGTGCGGTCTCTTTAAATAGCCGCGTCATCAGGGACCGTACTGGACTGATCTTGCCTGGATCTGCCCCCAACCTTTCTGAGCCAGCAGACACCGTACAGAGAGGTCACAGTTAAGTAAAGGGTGACCACAATGACATTTGCGTCCCAGTGGAGACCAGCTGTGCACAGCGAGCATGTAAACACGAAACAAGGTCACTGAGGGTGGCCCCTCGCCCTGCCTCCCCAGAGCCTCCTGTCTCCTGTGAATAACATCCCTGCAGGGGAGTGGAGGCATGTTCCTCTCAGAGAGGCAAATGCCAAGAAGGGGCCAGGCAGGTTCAGCATGGTCAGCGTTGCTCATGAGAAGGATGGAGGGGGATCGAGGCAGCCCGAGGAAAGAAATGACGGCTGAGCGTCAGCACGCGGTTCTGTCCGTGCACAGAGCACTACTCAGCCCTGCGAAGGAAGGAAGCGCTGACACCTGCTAGTGCAGACACTCCACTCAGTAAAGGACGTCAGGCCCCCCACACACTGCGGCTTCTTTCATAGGAGGTGTCCAGAACAGGCGGGTCCGCAGAGACGGGAGGCCCATTAACAGTCGCGTGGGGGTGGGGAGGTCACGGCCAGGGGTGAAGGGTTTCTGTTGGGGGCAATAAAAACGCTCTGAAGTCGACTGGTAGTGATGGCTGCAGATGTCTGTGAGTGTGCTAGACACCGTGGCATTGCACTCTGCTGGGAGCACTGTGTGGGACATGCATTCTGTCTCAGAACTGTTCTTGCACAGCAGGCGAGCAGGGGCCCACTTGGGCTCAGTCCCGGCTGGAGAGGGCTGTCCTAGAGCCAGGCAGAGCCAAGATGTCCGGGCACCTCCCAGCCGCGTGGCTGCTTGGGCTGCCTCCCAACGTGGCCGCTGCCGGGCAGCCGGACACCTAATGTGGCTGCTGACTTCCAGGGAATGAAAGTGGGAGCTGCCTGGCTTTACAAAAAGGAACTGGCACCATGACACCTTGACTTCTCGTGGCCAAAAGAGGTCAGAAGGTCAGGGCAGGTTGCAGGGAGGGAACCAGACTCTCCCTGTTGATGGGAAGCAGCAGGCGAAGGGCGGGGGTGGGGGTGGCAGTTGCCGTCTTTGCAGACAACCCCTGGTTGAACCAACTTCCACTTCCACTTGCGTGTGAGTTTCATGGAGTCCCACCCTCCCCAATCCCTGGTACACTGAACATCTCTTTTCTTTAAAGATTTTACAGAAGGGAAGGGAGGGAAAAGGAGTGAAACATTAATGTGTAGTTGCCTCTCATTCACCCCTCACCGGGGACCCGGCCCGCAACCGAGGCATGTGCCCTGACTGGGAATCGAACTGGCCACCCTTTGGTTCACAGGCCGGCTCTCAATCCACTGAGCCACACCAGCCAGGGCAAAACACTCATATCTTTAAAAAGCCAGAAGCGGCCCTGGCGGGTGTAGCTCAGTGGATAGAGCGCAGGCTGGGAACTAGAGGGTCCCGGTTCGATTCCCCGTCAGGGCACATGCCTGGGTTGCAGGCCGGGTCCCCAGTGAGGGCCATGTGAGAGGCAACCATACATTGCTGTTTCTCTCTCTCTCTGTCTCCCTCCCTTCCCCTCTCTGTAAAATAAATAAATAAAATCTTAAAAAAAAAAAAAAGAGAAGCGGAGTCACAGGGTGTGCCAGCCCAGCCCAGCCTCCAGGCCTGCCCCCCACAGGCTGAGGGACCCAGAACTTGACTGTGGCGTGTGCTGTCTCTGTCACTTGCAGCCGCGCGGGGGCTGCCCCCTGGGGGACTCAGGTTTGTAGAAGCCGGGGGAGAGCTTCGCTGCCACGAGCTCCCAGCCAAGGTTTGCGGCGGCAGTGCCAGAGCTCCCCAGCACTGAAAACAAAACCTGGGAGGACGCAGACCAGGCAAAGGAGTGATATACCAGGTGTCGTTTAAAATCCATTTTCGTCCCTCACATCCTCTTGCTCCCCCGACTTTATGTTTAAACTGGTCATTGAATAGATACAGTCTTCACTTTCCAGGAGGTGCCCCGAAGCCTCAGACCCCAGCTTGGGGACGTCCGAAAGGCCGCCGTGGGCACACGTGGACGGTTTCAGCAATGGGAATGAACCTGGTGGACCCGGGACTCTACCTACAAACGCAAATGCGTAACTAGGCTCAAAAGGAAGTCAGAGAGATTCTCAGGTGTGAGAAACGCGAAAGGCACAGCTGTGAGATGGGACTTACGGGACAGAGGCCTGGGTGTGGACCCCAGGAACAGATCCTCCTTGGGGCTAGACCTCGACTCTGAGAAGAAGAGCGGGCCCAGCCTGCTCCAGACGCGAACCCCTGAGCTGCCGCCCGGTGGAAAGGGACAAGGCACCCTTGCCAGCAACCCTGAAGAAGACTCATGGGTGTGTTGGGGGTGGGGGCTGGGGGGGCCTGAGGTGGGTGCCAGGGCTGGGGAGGGAGTGGGAGTGGCCGAGATGGGGACAGAGTTCCTGTTTGGGACAGAGAAGTGGTTCTGTTCTGGAGATGGGGCTGGGGGTCGGGTCCGCAGCGCTGCAGGGGCCGTCACCGCCTCCGAGCTGTGCCCTGAGAGATGTAGGAGATTGTGCGCTGTGTGTAGTTGCCACAGTGAAAAACAAAACCAAAACCCTACCAGAAAGGGGGGGGGGGGCAGAGTTGTCATTCTCTGCAGAGAACATGGGTACCCAGAAAGCCCGTGGGAACGTGTGGGGGCCCGTGAGGGTGCTCGGCCGGGTGCCTGGCTGTGGCAGCGCCACCCAGCGGTCGGCCGTGCCCGCACGCCAGCTCCACCCGGACAGCACGGAGGCGCAGAGAGGCCCGGGATGGGCCCGGGGCACCGCCCCCAACAGTGCCGTAGCGGAGGCGTACAGCAGCGAGCAATTACCTCAATGACGGGAGTGGGACTCGCGTGACAGGGCTGCCCAAGACATGCTTGCTGAGTGAATGACAAGTTTTTTCCAGGGGGATATTAAAAACACAAGAGTAAAAAGGAAAGGTATCTTTCATTTTTTTAAAGCAAAGATATTGATAGGCCTGTTGGTGGATATAAAATATATACTATTTTTAAAAAATAAAATAAAACAGCTCTGGCTGGTATGGCTCGGTTGAGCACCGGCCTGCAAACCCAAAGGTCACCGGTTCAATTCCTGGTCAGGGCACAGGCCTGGGTTACCGGCCAGGTCCCGGGTTGGGGCGTAGCGAGAGGCAACCAACTGATGATTCTTTCACACGATGTTTCTCTCCCTTGCTACCCCTCTCTGCTGGTCACATCAACACTTTTCAAGATAAAAAGTTGGAAAACATATGAGCCCATTGGGGACATTTACGTATGGACTGGGTGGTCACTCCTGCCCTTACGCCTTGGCCGCAGCCAGGGTGGTCAGAATCCACGGCCATTTGGGCGAAGAGTCTCTGCTTCCAGAAACAGGCCTTCGTGCGGAGCCATGTCTGGGGCAGCGGGAGACGCCCGCTGCAGGGACATGGGCAGCATCCTTGGACCGCCAGGCTGGAGCCAGGCCCAGAGCGGGGCCCCCTGAAATTTCTGGGGTGCAGCCAGCAAAGCCTGGTGGGGAGCAATGGCTCCTCCTGCTGGCAAACCAGGCCCATCAGGCCTGTGACTCCTTCGTGACCTCAAGTCTATGCTTGAGCATCGTGAGGGGGACAAGGCTTTGCCTCTGGCAAATCATAAAACCGGTTAACTCTCACCACGGACAGGGGTGTGTGTGGCCGTGGGAGACAGTGTTTGCGTGTGAGTATACATGTGTGCTGACGTCTGAGTGGGACTCGAGTGTGCATACATATTCCGTGCGTGTCACTGTGTGTAGCCTGGTGAGCTGCCATCTCTGTTGCAGGCAAAGCCGGCTGAGCGAATGGCAGACCTGCTGTTGGCCACACAGCTCTGATTCGCTGGCCAATGTCCTTGAGGCAAAGGACACGTGGCTGCAGCCTAGAGGAGGGGGCGGCGGCACCTGGTGGCAGCTGTGAAGTCACAGGACAGAAGCCAGGATGGGCCCCCCCAAGTCAGTGCCCGGCGGAGCATCCCCCAGCCCTGGAGGGCCCCACCGCCCACAGCCCCAGACAGCGCCGTCCTGGGGACGCAAATATAAACCGCGGTGCGTACGGAAGTCACGCGTTGTCATGGAACCGACAACTGCGATAAGGATCAAAGGGACCAGAATAGACGCGCCGGGCCTGTTTCCCACTTAACTCTTAGAATCTTGTTTTCCCTTTAACTTCAGTCTCTCTCGTCCCTCTGAAGAATATTCTAGATGCTGTGGTGAGACCGCAGTAACTGAATGCCAGCACTGCCTGCTAGGGAAGGGCGCCCTCCCTGTCCCCGCCCCCCAGTCACCCTGTGACCCGGGCCGAGCCAATCAGCATTCTTCCCTGGGAGTTTCCCCATCTGGACGGACAGAAGGATCGGCGCCCCCTCCCCACCCGGAGGGACGAAGGCGGCCGCCGTCCGCAGGGCTGGGGCTGGCCCAGGAGCGGTCGCACCTTGCACATGTACACGCAGCTTGGACTGGTGAGCACGGCCCTGGTTGACGATTCTGTGCAGAGAATCATTACTGCCTCCAACTCGGTCCGACAACACCTCCGTCTGGTGGACCCGACGCCCGAGGCCCAGGGAGGAGGCGGCACTTGCCCAAGGCTTCCCCTCCTTCCTGGGGTCCAGGGAGAGAAACCCAAAGCGCCCTCAGTGCCTAGGGCGTGGGAGGCGGCCACACCATCAATTATTAAACGCCCCCTAAAAGCCCCAGAAAACTGAGATGGGACTGGATTGGAAGCATCGACCCCTCACGGCCTTTGGCTAAAAAGGGAAAATTGGGTCTGGGGTCATTAACCTGCAGGTCTCGGACCCGAAGAGTCCTGGGGGAAACTTCGGATGTCGTTGAGAACAGGAGTTTGCAGACCACGAAGGGGTTTCCAGGGAGGCTGTGTCCCTCTGACATCTGGAGGGGGGAGCAGGGAGAGCACACTGTGACCTTTGACACTGCCACCAGCCCCCACAGACAGACACTCCGAATCCATCACACTCCTGGGCTGCACAGGCAAATGCTCAAGAAGGAGCACCCAGCGGGGCTCCTCTGGCTGAGGGAGAGCTCCTGCCCCCGACCCCTGGCCACGTTTACCACGTCCCACAGAATGGCTCACTCACAGGCGGTGAGGCACTGCCGATCCAGGCTCATGGAGCGTGATCTTCTGTGGCTTCATTTCTCTACGACCTTTCTATTTAATAACTCCGTCTTTTCTTTCTCACCTCCAGCCTTTCCTCCTCCTCACCCGTCCACCCCCCCTTGGGGCCAAAGGGCATTACAGGTGTCTGGCGTTCTGCCTATCAAGAGGCAGAGTCTCTGCCCCCTCCCCGTGAGCCTGGACGGGCCTCTGTGACGGCCACCGTGACAGAACACAGAAGGTGGCAGGGCGATGGCCCGCGGAGACCCCACCAGGACTGTCTGCCTGCGCCTCCCACTGTTTCGGGAAACTGCCCTGTGAGCCCCGCGCTGTCCTGTATGAGTTTCCTGTAGCTGCTGCAACAAAGTACCACCAACTGGGCCACATGACTGCAGCTGAGCTGGGCTCCCCCAGGCCACACGCTGAAGTCCCAGCCGCTGGGACCTCCGCCAGCGGCTCTATTTGGAGGTGGGTCTTTCCAAAGGTGACTAAGGCAAAAGCCGGTCGCTAGGGCGGCCTTAATCTGATACGGCTACGTTCTCAGGAAAAGAAGTGAGGACACAGCCACGCAGAGGGACAACCACGTGAGGCCACACAGAGAAGACAGCCGTCCACACGCCCAGGAGAGAAGCCTCCGGAAGAACCAGCCCTGCCCACACCCAGGTCTCAGACTCCAGACTGCAGGATTGGCCTCCCGCTTCACTTCGTGACTGACAGCCCTCCGACCCCACTCCCACCCCCAGGGCGGATGGGGAGAGAGACTTTGCAACCAACGGTCACCGTGGCCACAGCCACCTCTGTCCACCCCTTACGCAGCATCTCAGGGACCACGGACTTCAGTGGTCCAGATCAAGGTCACCCAGCCAGTCAAGAGCAAAGTCATCCGGACTTTCTCCTGGAAAGCCTGAAGCCTATTAAATCCTTAACTGGCATTAAGGGACACACATTGAGTTCCTTTAATCCCCCAAAAGGATTAGGAGAATTCAGCCAAGATAAGCTCCTTCCAGGGGAGACAGAGCCGCCTTCCGCCAACATGAGACTTCTCCTGAACGGGGACCCACCCCCAGAGGGCAGAGCGGCCCCACTGGGGCATGGGGACCGGCTGCACCCCACCTGCCTCCAGTATGGGGACATCCTGAAAGCCCAGGAAGGCTGCTGGGGTGGGGGGCAGGGGCAGGTGTTCTGGGCCAACCTGACCACGTGAACGAAGGTATCGAGTTTGGAGCTTGGGGTCAGGCCGGCCCAGCATTTGCAAGGCCCAGGGCAAGCACCAAAAGGTGGACGGCCCGCACACCTCGTGTCTGACCGTGAAGGGCAGCAAGCAACACCAGAGGATGGACGGAGAGCGAAGGGGGATGGGAATCCTCTCTGTCCCCGTCTCTCTCCCTCCACCCTCCCTTCCTCCACCTCCACCTCCATCTCTGTCTCGGAAAGACCCCAGGCATCCCTCCCAGGCCCGGACCCCCAACGAGACGAGCTGCTTGGAGAGGGGTCTGGACCGACGTTCTCTGTCCAAGGAGAGGCAGCCCTCACTTGGGTCACTGTGCTTTGTCACACGTTTCTGGATTGGTGTAACCTTATGATGCTATTTCCAGCTTGGAAACAAAGAAGTCCACTGGTAAATAAGCCCCAAAACGCCGAAGGCCAAAGCCGGCCCTGTCTTGTCCACCACCCCAGCTGACCTGTCCGGGAGGGGCTGGGGCTGGGAGCCAGGAGAGGGGAGGTGTAGGAGAAGGGGGCAGGCGGGCAGGTTCTGGGGCCACCACCCGGGAGGGGCTGGGCAGGCCCCTGGGCTTCACAGATGCAGGTACTGAGGCCCAGAGGAGGCGCGGCCCTGCCTGGGGACACACAGCCCTGGGTGCCAGGCAGCCCTGTGGGGGGCGGGCACCGGCAACTGCTCTACTGTTTTCCCAGCACTTGGGAACAGATGGCTCCCATTCCCACCCACGGAAGCCAAACATTTTCCCTGGTTACCCTGCTAATTTGCTCACAAGCCTCCTCTTGTAAATAGAGAGTACAAAGGCTCCTTCACGCCGCGTCTGCCGGGCACATTCCGGCTCCGCCCAGGAAGCTGCTGCAGAGGGGGCCCAGGACAGCCCAGGTGAGGCCCAGGGGCTGCCGCGCCCAGGCGGCCATCAGTCTCAGGGAGGGCGCTGGCTGGGGGTCCCTGCGGGCCAGCCCTGGCTCTGCCACGCCCTGCGAGCCTGGCTGGGAAGTGGGGGGCCAGCCCCTCAGGCTCTCTGGCTGGCCTCTGTTTTCTCACCTGGGAAAGCATGCCACCTCCAGAGCAGCAGGGTGCTCAGAAAACCGGGGTGTCTGGGAATCCGACCGCCCTCCCACCTTCATCTGGGGTCAGCACAGTGGGGCCAGACCCCAGGATGGCGTCACATTGCCCCCCACGCTGACGGCAGGCCCCCTTTCACTTATCCAGCCCTCCTCGGGACCTGGGCAAGTGCCTTCCCTTTTCTGGACCTCGTACCCACCTGTAAGGTGGGGTGTCATCCAGCCGCCCTGGTGATGCCTGGTACCCCAGTGAGTGCTCAGGGTCGTCAGGGGGGCATCAAAAAAGGAGGACCCCATCAAAGTCAGGGGGACTCCTGGGGGGCCAGGCTGTGACTTCACACATGCACAGGAGTTGGGGGGCGGTGGAGGGGAGTATGTGTGTGTTGATAGGCAGGTGGGGGTAGGGACCTACAATAGGTGGGTACCAGCTTGGGGAAGAGGCGCCTCAGGGTGGAGGGGGTGGGATGAAGCCGGTGGGTGTGGGGTTTGGCTAGTGTGGTGGGAGGGCTGGGTGGGTGGACTGAAAGGCACTGGCGGGCAGCCGGGCGGGCGGGGTCCAGGACCGGCAGGAGCACGGAGGGCCTGGGGCAGCAGGAGCCAGGAGGTCAGGGCCCAGGGACAGCGGCAGGCCCCGCCCAGAGGCTGCCATTTTCCGCAGCATCCACCCAGCCGTAAAGAAGAGCTGCTCTTCCTGCTAAAAGCTCCTGGCAAACGGCCAGGCAGCTCCCGCCACCGCCACTGCCACGGGCCAGCCTCCAGCGGCAGCCCGGGGGGCCTTTCTCCCACCTCCCTGGTGGCCTGGGTATCCCGAGGGGTGGAGGCCCAGGAGGCCACATGTGGCTTGGAGACCCTCACCCCAGAAGCTTGGCCTGGAGCGTGACTCCCTCTGATGTCCAGGCCTGAGGGCCCGGGGGGTGGGGCCCCAGGGATAGGGCAACCACGGGGCCCATGGGGCATCTGCAGAGGGACCAGCGTCACCAGGCTTCGCTGTGTGACTCGGGGAGCCCCCGCGTCTCTGAACCTCGGCTCGCCCTCGGTCACCGTCTCCTCCTACCACCACCTTGAAACTGGAGTTGACTGTGCACTTGGCCCGGACCCCACCCCGACCCACTCAGCCCCACATGGCACCCCTGCCCCTGTCTGGAGAGAACCTCAGGCGTGTTTGTTTATTCACTTGGCCCTGGTGGT
This sequence comes from Micronycteris hirsuta, assembly GCA_004026765.1. Classification (NCBI taxonomy): domain Eukaryota; kingdom Metazoa; phylum Chordata; class Mammalia; order Chiroptera; family Phyllostomidae; genus Micronycteris; species Micronycteris hirsuta. The sequence continues at coordinate 64,050 of PVJI01000070.1, forward strand.
TGGACCCCGTTTTCTCTGGGTCTGGGGGGTCTGACAGCCACGTAGTGGGCAATGCTTGAATGGAGGAGAGCGGGCGTGGCCCAGGCAGACGGGAGGTTGACCTTGCGTCCCTCCTGGGAAGGGAGTTCTTATCTCTGGCCCTGGGGCTCCGGCAGCTCCAGGGAACGTTCTGTCCAGGTCTGGAACATAGGCTTTGCATGAGGATAGGAGACACAGAGGCAGGAGAGACCCTCGTCCCTCTGTGGTCTTCTGAGGACTGGCCTACCTGGCGTGCCCAGCTGACTGGCCCTGGACAGCGCCCCACCCCCGCAGCGTCTGCTCCACCCCTGCTGTGTCCTGAGTGGGCCCGTCACTCCTGTCTGTGTCTGGCTCTTGGCTGCGTGTACAGGTTGATGGGAAGATTCTAATGGGCTTTAAGTTAATAAATCGGGAATAATTAGGTTTGCGCTCCGTGGGAAGCAGATGGCGCAGCCTCTGTGGCCGGCATCAGCCCCGCTGGCACAGCAGAGGGTGGGGGTGGGGGGCACTGCTGGGCTCTCCTTATACTTCTTTCTCCCCAACGTTTTATGGTGAAACTGTCAACAGAAGGGTCGAGGGGGTTGTGTGGTGAATACCCATGTGCCTGTGTCTTGCTGTCCGTGTGCTGATGTCTGTCCGTCACCAGTCCCCGCTGCCCGCCAAGCCCTCCTACTCCTGTAATGCAGATCAGAGTCGAGGGCAGACATCAGGACACCTCACCCCAAGCATGCCTGTCATTAGGTAGCGGTCAAATTGTGCATTCAGTTTTGTTTTGTTTGTTTTTGTTTTTGCGGCAAAACCACAGGGTCTCCGGTTCAATTCCTAGTCAGGGCACATGCCTGGGTTGCAAGCCAGGTCCCCAGTAGGGGGCGCATGAGAGGCAACCACACATTGATGTTTTCCTCCCTCTCCCTCCCTTCCCCTCTCTCTAAAATTAAAAATTAATTAATTAATTAATTAATTAAATCTTTTTTTTTAAAAAAGAGGGGGGGCCTTGTCCCACAGCCCAGAACAGAGAGAGAGGGAGGATGTCTCAGGCAGGCGTGAGTGCAGCTCTGACCTAATGGCCATCTGATGCACAGAAAGCCCACCAAGCTTTTAAAGGAATTGCATCATCTCGGAGCAGAGCAGAGCTGAATCCTGGAGGTGGGGCCTAAGGCACAGGAAGCTGACCTTTAGCCCGCCCACCCTTGCTGTCCATTCCTGTGAGTGTGTGGGAGACTGGGGAGAGGCCGGCCAGGCCGGAGCATTGGCCTTTGGGTCTCAGCCCTGCAGCACTGAGGCACCACAGGAGAGAGTCAGCGGGACAAAGACACCTCTCGGAAAGCTCAGGCTGCCTGCCCTGGGAGGCAGGTTGAAGGGCACAGTGGGACCAAGGAGGAGGCCCTGGTGGTCATCATACCAAAAGACGATTTTGGAGGGGAGCCTCTGAAGCCATTTAGAACAACGCCCAGCCCCAGCTGGTGTGGCTTAGTGGATTGAGAGCTGAAAGGTCGCCAGTTCGATTCCCAGTCAGGCCACATGCCTGGGTTGCGGGCCAGGTCCCCAGTAGGGGGGCCTGAGAAGGCAACCAATCAGCGTGTCTCTAGCACATCGATGTTTCTATCCCTCTCTTTCTCCCTCCCCCCACCCCTGTCCGTGATGTGACCCTGCCGCAGCCTCTCCCAGCCTTCACGCAGAGCGGATGCACAACCGCGGGCCCTGCGGGCCCACTTTACATTAAAAACTTCAAAGCGCCCAAAAGGCTCCAGTAAAACGGATTGTCCCTTCTCTGACCCCAGCCACCTCCTCTTCTCTCGGAGGCGTCACTGGGAGCGAGCTCCCCACAGCTCCCGCTTCCAACCCAAGTGGTTCTGTACTATACACGCTGATGCAGTCAGCGTCTCCGGAGAAACAGAACTCTCGAGCACGCACGTGTGTGTGGGCACACTCACCGGGGCACAGCCACGTCGACACATAAAATCAGCCATCACACACGTTCTGCTGCACCTTACACTTCCTAAAAGCTACACAATACGTCTATACGTCACTCCACACCCACACGAGCGGAGCTGCCTCCCTCTTCCTGCAGGATGCTGCTGGACATTTACCTTGGTTCTGATCTTTTGCTGTTGCAAAAAAGCAGTAAATATCCCTTCGCTGTAAAGCTTTGAACAAATATGCAAGTGTAATATTGTGTGCCTTCCTCAAAATAGAATTAATGGAGCAAATGGCTTGTGCATTTAAAACTTTGATTGATGTGCCAAATTTGCTTCCACAGAAGCTGCATAAATTCACATTCCCACCCCCAGCACACAGGGCCTCCCCCCTCCCTGCCGGGGCTGACGTCAGACTTGCTGGGTTTGCTGGCGTGCTGAGAGAGAAGTGGCTCTCCATGTAGTTTTTTTTCAATCCTCCACCCGAGGCCTTTTTATTTTTTTATTTATTTTTACATTTTAGACAGAGAAAGAGAAACATCCATTGATTGCCTGCTCGTATATGTCCCAACTGGAGATCGAACCTACAACTGGGATACGTGCCCTGACTAGGAATCAGACCTGTGACCCTGCGGTCTATGGGATGATACTCCAACCAACTGAGCCACACCAGCAAGGGCTTAATGTAGTTTTTTTTTTTTTTTTTTTTTTTTTTTAAGATTTTATTTTTATTTATTTTTAGAGAGAGGGGAAGGGAGAGAGAAAGAGAGGGAGAGAAACAGCAATGTATGGTTGCCTCCCACATGGCCCCCATGGGGACCTGGCCCGCAACCCAGGCATGTGCCCCGACTGGGAATCGAACCAGGACTGCTAGGTTCCCAGCCCGCGCTCAATCCACTGCGCCACACCAGCCAGGGCTCAATGTAGTTTTAATCTGTACTGTTTAAATTAGGTGTAGACTTGGGCAATTTCTCATGTGTTGAAGCCACTGTGTTTCTCTTTTTATTTTTATTTTCGGTAAATTATCATTTTACATACTTCACTCATCTTTTCTGTTGGTTGTCCTTTTCTTGTTGATTTGTAGGTGCTCTTTACATATTAAGGAACTAGGCCCACCAGCTGTTGTATGTGTTGCAAATATTTTCCTCACTTTGGCATCACCTCTTCCATTTTGTTTATGATGGGGTTTTCCCTGTATATATATATATATATATGATTTTATGTATTTATTTTCAGGGAGAGGAGAAGGGAAGGAGAGAGGAAGAGAAACACGGATTGGTTGCCTCTTACATGCCCCCAACTGGGGACCTGGCCTGCAACCCAGGCGTATGCCCTGACTGGGAATTGAACAGGTGACCTTTCGGTTTGCAGGCTGGAACTCAATCCACTGAGCCACACCAGCCAAGGCTACATTTTACATTTTTAATGAATAGCCAAATGTAGTTGGTTTTCTTTTTTTCTCTTTGCTAGTGGCTTTTGAGTTTTGTGTCTTGCTTAGGAAGACGTTTCTACAAAATTATTCAAAACTAAAATCTGCATTTTTTTGGTTGTTATTTTTGTTACTGTTTTGGTTTTGGTATAAGGAATGAGGTAGATATCTAATTTTATTTTGTGTTTTTTAAAGATTTATTTATTTATTTTTAGAGAGAGGGGAAAGGAGGGAGAAAGAGAGGGCAACATCAAGGTGTGGTTACCTCTCACACCCCCCCCACTGGGGACCTGGCCTGCAACACAGGCATGTGCCCTGACTGGGAATCGAACCAGTGACCCTTTGGTTGGCAGGCCGGCACTCAATCTACTGAGCCACACTAGCCAGGGCGAGATCTAATTTTATTTTATTTTCAGATTGTCACCTAATGGTGCAAACACCATTTATAGGATAATCCATCTTTCTCCCCAATATGAAAAATTATCATCATTATTATTATGTTTAAAAAGCTGCATCTCAGAGCATGCACTTTGGCTGGCTTCTGGAAGCATGTCCTGTGCCCTTGGAGGGGTTCCTGTCCCCCAAGTCGAGCTCTGGCTGCAGGTCAGGAGTTTTGTCTCTACTCTGTGTCCAGCAAGTTAGCCCCTCGTGACTCCTCACTCATTCTCCCAAATTCTTTTTCCCTTGTGAACTTCAGAATCAGTTTATCTGCTTCCAAAGGAGGGACACCTTGCTGGTGTTCCCACTGGGCCGCAGTTAGATAAGAAAACTGACTTAGTAGAAAGTGAATGACACCTGGGTCACACTTTTAGTCAAAAATGACACCCTGTCTGCCCACGTGTCTTCCTCTGAGTCCCTCACAAAGGCTTTTGAAAAATGTCCCTTTCAAATATTGTCATTCAGGCATTGAACATTTCTAATTAAGATTATTCCAGGGAATCTTATCTATTTGGTTGCCATTGTAAATTAATCTTTTCTTTCACTGAATTTTTCTCATGGTTGCACCTCAGGAGGGAGGATGTGGAAATCTCTTAAAAGGTTTTCACTTGGGTTGCTCGGATCCTCCAGCTAAATGGTCCTCTCACCTATGGGCAGCAATAACTTAACCCCTCTTTCCCAGCGTACATGGATCCCGTCTCTTTCTGGGGTCTCAGGGCGCCGGCCAGCCCTCCAAGGCCGGGGGAGGAGGAAGCTCATGTCAGAGCCGAGAGCGGGCGTCCAGTCTCCACCACGCCCGAAAGTCCGCCGATGACCATGTCTGTCGTCAAGGTTTTGTCACCTTTAAGAAGCAAGGTTGTATTTTACCCAGTGCCTTTTGTAGCATCTACAGAGACGGCCGCATGACGTTTCTTTAGAGTTGTGGGAAGTTGTGAATTTCCCGTGCCGCCGGATTCTGCCGTTATTTCTCTTCACAGGTGAGGCTGGTCTGTTATCTTCCAGAGAGATCTCTGCCGGCTGGGTGCTGTCGGAAGGGGAGCTGCCCGCGGGGCTCGCTCCTCCGTGGGTTTGGCGGAACTCTGTTTCCCGAGAAGCTGCCTGGGCCGGGGGCTTGGAGCAGAGGGGGGCTGGCTCTTTAGCCAGCGCCTCCATTTCCTCGCCAGCAATTGCCCCGTGCAGTTTCCCTCCTCGCCTGGCAGCGGCTGGACTGCTCACTTGTGTTTTCCCAGAAAATCATCTTACCGTTTTTCCAGTCTTTTGGCACAAAGTGCAGAGTATCTTTGTGCGTCTTTTCATGTCCTGTTTGCACCGCACCCTCGCGCTCTGTCACCCACATTATTATAAGCGCTTTGCGACCCCACTCCCCTGTGTGACTTCGGGGTCCTCTGCGTGGCGACGTTATTCCACCGGTTTCCTTGGGTTTTTCAAAGCTAATGACGTCCTCGCCCCCCGCCAAGAAGACTATTACTCAGCCAGTCTTCTTGGGCAGCTGGGCTATTTGCAATGTTTGGCTCTTCTGAGAACCGTTTTTTGTATTTAGAATAATGTCCTCAGGCTAGATTTTCTGGATCAAAGGGTGAGCACGGGTTTTAGGCCAATTTACTTTCCAGAAGGTTGTTCCCATTTGCACTCCTACCAGCAGGCTAGGTTTGAAAACCTAGGTCAGGGCGCGCCCCCTCCTCCGAATAAACTCTGCAGGGTCATCCCGCAGCCAACAGGACCCCCTTGGGCCGCCCCACCCACCGCCACTTCATCTCTCACCCAACAGGTGTGACCCCAGCTGCGGCAGAAGCACCTGGGGCCTCCCGGGTGATGCGGGATGTGGGTCTCGGTGGGAGGAGGAGCGAGCCCGTAGAGGGGGAAGAGAGGGCAACCGGTGGAAGCCCGCACTGGCCCGCAGACACCTGTGTGGGTCCCACCCCGGTGCCCCGGGGCGAGGTGGGGAGGGGACTCGCCTGCTTCCCACGGACAGGCCGCGGCCCGGGGACTGGGCCCAGGGGTGGGGACCAGGCAAGGGAGCGCGCAGGGAGCCGTGGCAGCCCCCGAACACCGCTGGAACCCGCAGGGTCTGCAGCCCGAGGACTACTACCCGGCCCTCAAAATTGGGAGTCTGGGCGCCGGAGAGACCGGTCCCCCTCACCAACCCCCTCCCACCTCCTCCCCCCGCCCCTCCGCATCTTAGGCCTCCTCCCAGCGGACCTGGGGTGGCGGCGGAGCAGAGGCGAGGTACCGGGCCTGGGTACCGCGCGGGGACGGATAGGATACGGGAGGTGGTGGGCCAGGTCAGCCGCGGGTCTCCCGGGGTTGCGCGGTCACTACACCCTCCCTGGGGGGTGTCCCGCGAGACCTCAGCCTCCGCCGCGCCCCCACCTCTGCGGAGGCCGCGAGCCCGGGAGGCGGGGAAGGAGGCGGGGGATGGCAGGAGGGCGGGCGGGGCCCCGCGAGTGAGGCGGAGCGCGGGGTCCGGCGGAGCTCGCCGCTGCCTCTGACACCCCCCGGACGCGCTCGCCGACCAGGGGGCCGGCGGACCCGCCCCCACGGAGGACGCCGGCTGCGCCCGGCCCGCGGCGGGTGGCGGGGTGGGGGGCGCGGGGCACGGCCGGCCGGGGCGCTGGTGCCCAGGGGTCCCGGCGCGGGGGCGGCGAGCGCAGGAAGAGGTCGGGCGCGCCGAGGACCGCCGGGCCGACCGGGCCAAGGTAAGCGGCCCCCGCGGAGGTGGCGGGCGGGGGTGCGGGCCGGCTGGGATGCGGAGACCTGTCGGAGCCTTTGTCTATGGCGCGCGCAGCCCCGCTCCGCGCCGGTTCGGGCCGCCGCGTCCAGGGGCGCAGGCACGAGACCCTGAGGAACCCAAGCGCCCCACCCGACCCCCTGTCCCGGGAAGAGGGAGCATCCACCCCATCGCGTCCGGCATCCGTTCCAGGCCACCACCTCCCCTGCCCCCATCAGCCCATCTTCGAGCGCAGTAACAGACTCGGGAAGGGGCAGAGTGGCCGGGGCCCCAGCCTGTCCGAGTCTTGTGCCACCTCCTTCCCCTGCACAGGCTAAGGGTCCTTTCCTCTGAAGTTCCCGCTGCCCCCTCACCCTTTCCCCCAGCCAGCCCTCTCCTAGGTCTTGGAAAAGCCTCGGGAAGAGGCGGGCCTGTGTCAGGGGTCACCTCGCAGTGGCGGGGGCGTCAGCCCTGGGCCTGGGGGCGTCTGCCCTGGGCCTGGGGGCGCAGGCTTGGGAATCAACTTTACTGCTGATGGAACCGGGCAGCGGTGTCTGGGGGCAGTTGTGCCGCGAGCGTCAGGAAACTGCAGGAACCAGGATGGGAGAGAGGGGGTGTCCCAGCCGCCTGGTGGCCAGTGCATTCAGCTGTCCTGGGGGAGCCTCCAGGAAGGGGGTGATCAGAGGATCCTGAACCCACTTTTCTGAGGGCAGAGGAGACCCGGTGGCGGCGGGCAGCAGGGAGAGCTTGGCCGTGGAGGGAGCAGCAGGGACCCTGAGCCAGCAGAGGCGGTGGGCCAGGGCCATCCGGGGCCATCCCGCTGCTCAGGGCTGTGGCCTGCAGGGAGTATGAGGCCCGAAGAGGGCCAGCGGGCCGGCTTCCCACACAGAATTCAGGTCCCCTGTCCCCTCCATGGGGACACACTCTGGAGGTGGGGCACAGCCCCGGAGGGGCCAGCCTGGCCTTGGGGTGCAGACGACCAGCACCTCCGCAGCACCCTGGGGTGCATTCAGAACCAATGTCCCCTCAGTCACAGCTGAAACAGGGGAGCCACAGGGGGTCACCCCACTGCATGCCCCCTGCACGTGGCTCTCGGTGCCTCAGTTGCCCTTTCTACAAAGCCTGAGCGGCGGTGTGAGCCAGGCTTTCGGCATCGTCGGGGTCGGAGCCCCCGCGGGCCCCCAGCAGTGCTGTGACGTGGGCTCGTGTGACTGCCAGCACCTCCTGACCGCAGCCTTTCTTGTTTGGGAGGGACATCACCCTCCTCGTCCACAACATGGAGGGGGAAACTGAGGCCCAGGGCGACCTGTGGGCTGTCCCGGCTACTCCCCAGGGCAGGCGCGGAGGGGTCCCGGCAGGGTGGGGGGCAGAGGAGAGCCCACGTGCACGTTCCAGACTTTAATTAAAGGGGGACGCGGGAGGGGAGGAGGGGGCTGCGGCTCCACCTGAGGCTCTGGGCGGCTGGTGTGGAGCGTGCGGGGCCTGGGGGCAGCCAACTGGAGGCCGGCGGCCTGGACAGGTGGGGGCGAGTCTGCAGTCATCCCCGCTCCTACCCATCATCTGTGCGCCCTGCCCTCTGCCCAGGCCAGTGATGCAGTGTTGGGGGCCATGGGGCTATGTCAGGGGGAGCCAGAGTGCCCCCACCCACCTCCAGGAGAGGGTCTGAAGGAGCACATGGGGACAGGGGCCGGGCCCCACTGAGCCGGCAGCAGCAGTGGGGCTGCCTCCTGGCTGCATGCTGAGCACGTCCACCTCCCTGGTGGCGTGGCCTCTCAGCCAGGCAGAGACCTCACACGGAGGCCCGGGGTGTCTGCATGCTGCATCTCTGACCCTGTGCTAATCGGACCTGGGGGTCGGGGGCAGACGGCCTCCAGGGCTGGGCCCGCTCTGTCCTGAGCAGGTCAGGCGTGCAGCTGGGTGGGTCCCGGTCTCCACGCCTACAGGGGGTGGCTCAGGCAAAGGCCACAGTCATTCAAATCCAGGCTGAGCTCTCTGTCCAGAGTCCTGCACGGGGCCCCAGCTCGGGATGTGGTGGGAGGCCCAGGGCTGGGGCTCAGGAACAAGGGGGCTCCTGAGGGGGCTGTGTCTGGATTCCCAGCCCCCAGAAGAAGCCCCGGCCCCCTGCTCAGTTCTTGTGGTGCCTGCCAGCCTGCCAGCCCCAGCAGGGGAGTGGAATTTCCCCAGCCCCAGGACCAGCCCGAAAGCGGGGACAGCTCCCAGGCCCCAGTGACGAGGCTATGAGGAGCCAGGCAGGGGGAACCATGGGCCTGGGGGAGGCAGGAGGTAAACTGAGGCAGGAGAGATGGAAGAAATGAGCAGGCGGAGGTGGGGGAGCACATCTGTGAGCCCGCCTCAGAGGCATTGGTCATAACCCCGGGGCATGTGGGGCCCCTCAGGAAGTGCTCCCCCAGCCCCCCGTGGGTTCTCCCACACACGTTTCCGGGGGCGGAGACCAGAGGTGCCACCCTCGGGGCCCGGTGCACGGCCTCCCATCTCCCCTCAGAGGCTCTGCAGGGAGTGCATGTCCTTTTGGCAGTCAGATGAATACATGAGGTCATTAAAAACACACTGATACACACGACTCAGGTAAAACCTACTCCCTGCCCCCGCCACACACACACACGGGGCTGTCTCTGCGGGGCCTCCCTCCCGGACCAGTCGGCTCCCTCCTGGGGCTCGCGGGTTTGAGCTGAAGCAAGGGACACGGTGGCAAGTCCAGAGCAAGGACGTCCTGCCGGTGAAGGTGGCCGCCCCCAGACGGGGCCTGGTGGCCTGGAGTGTCCCCCGGCCTGGCTTTGGGTCATGGCTGCCCCACGGACCCCTGTGAGAGTGGGGTGGCGGGGCAGGGGGCTTGTTCATCCTCTCGCCCCTCGCTGCCCCATCCGTCGGGGGGTGACCATGGGCCACTCCCCGCAGAGGGAAGCGCCGCTTCACTGGTGTCGCCTGCTAAACTGAGCGATCGCCGGTGCTGGCATCCACCCCTGCCTGCCCTCCACCCCCGCCCCCGCCTCACCGTGCCCACTGCCGCCTCCCTCACGCAGGCCTCTGGCACAGCCTCTTCCTCACACAGGTCACATGACTTCCCCACTGGCTGAGGTCTGTGTGTCCAACCGCGCTGCTTCAGAGCAGGCGGGGACAGGCCTGGTGACGGGACAGTGGCAGGGACCCCCTCAGCCTCCCTCTCTCCGCAGCACGGGCCGCCATGGGCTCCGTGGGCAGCCAGCGCCTCCAGGAGCCCAGCATGGTGGGCACACCAGGCGGGAGCGTGGTGACGAGCTTCAGCTTCGACAGCTGCCCACTGGAGGAGGAGGCGGCTGCAGGGGCGGCTCTTGGCCAAGGAGGCGCGGCCAGGGGTGCCCCGATTCTCACAGACTCTGGTGAGTGAGGGTGCAGGCGAGGCGTGTGTCTGGCCAAAAGCAGAGATGGCCAGGGGAGCGTCAGAGGAGGAACCGCAGGCCATCACGAGCGTGGGAGGCAGCGTGGGTCGGCAGAGGTCTGCGGCAGTAACTAACCGGGCCCGTGGGCGGGTCTCGGCGACTTCACCTGCGGGCTGCGTTCCCAGTGTGGGTACGGAGCCGGGCCAAGGAGGCTCCCTCGGAACAGGGGCTTCGTGACCCCAGGTCCAGGCGGGAGGACATGCGGTGACTCACACTCTGACCCGTGCGTAAAACTTCTCTCTGAAGCAACGCAGGTCACTTAGGTGATGTTAGAGTGCCTGGGAGCAGGACCAGCGTGAGGGGCAAGGCCTGGTTTGGGCCGGGCCGTGTGACCTCGGTCCAGGGCTGTGCGCTCTCTGAGCTGGGAGGAGACGGGCCAGCCACCTGTGGAATCTCCTGCAGGGAAAGCAGTGTGCGGGGCACTGGGGCTCAGCCCCTACTCCACTCCCTCTGCTGGCTCGGGGACCTCGGGGAAGTCATTGTCCTCTGAGCCTTGGTGACTTCCTCTGGAAAAGGGCAGCGACTGGTGCCACTCTCCACGGACAAAAAACCCAAAAATGTTGCTGAACGCTGTCCCTGAATGAGAGCTCATTTTGGGGGCGCCTGGTTTATACCAGCCCCACTCCAGGTCCGGGAATGGGTCTCCTCTCCAGCCCGCCCCGTCTGTGTGGGCAGGGAGCGCTGACTCTGTGCCTGTGCTCGTGGATGGAGCCCAGCCATGCCCACCCCTCGGTGCCAGACTACCCCCTGGCCCAGCGTGGCATTCGACATCGAGGGGCAGTGGCTGTGGCTGCGTGGCCATAGGAGTGGGTGGCAGCCACGGTGATTCTAAGTGAGGTGGCCTTGAGGACAGTGGCTGCATCAGTGAAGGTTCGACCAGAAACAGGACCAGCGGGAGGTGCACAGACAGAGAGTGGACAGACAGACGCACAGAGACAGAGGGCTGTGTCCAGGGTGGGGGGCAGCCCTGCGCCCACACTCAGGGTTTAGTGTGGGACGTCGGCTCTCCCGAGTGGGAGCTGCTAAGCCCGACTGCAGCTCCTAGGCCGGTGGCCAGGCCCGTCCCAGACAAGCTGGAGCCCCGGGAGTGTGAGTCTGATGACGAGGGCAGCTGTGGCCGGGAAGGTGGATGGTAGCCACGGTGCTGGTGGTGGTGGTGACAGCCACCACGGCTGCAGCGGCTGCAAAGGTGAACGCAGTGGCCTTGACTGTGGCAATGGCCGTGATGCAGTGGCATTGGCAACTGTGGCTGGGGAGAGCGACAGAAACCGGAGTGGTGACAGCATGATGCTGGGGGACCTGGTGAGCTGTGGCCACAGTGATGGTGGCTGCGGTGGTGGCCAGGGTGGCAGTGGTCCTGGTGGTTGTGACAGATGAGTGGGGTATGGGATGGCAGGATGCCACGCACAGTGGCCGGGGCTCGTGGTGGGCTGTGGCCACGGTGATGGCGGCTGCGGTGGTGGACTGCAGCCCTGGGGGGGGGATGGCGGCTGTGGCCACGAGTGGGCTTGTCACCCCCTCACCCAAGTCTCTGGGGGCAGCAGCAGAGGGCCCGGTGCCCGATGACCGCTACCACGCCATCTACTTTGCGATGCTGCTGGCTGGCGTGGGCTTCCTGCTGCCATACAACAGCTTTATCACCGACGTGGACTACCTGCACCACAAGTTCCCAGGTGGGTCCCTCCCTGTGGGCGACCTGGTCACATTTGGCCCTCAGAGGCTGCCCGGCCCTCTCCAGCAGCCCCGCAGGCAGGACCCTGCTCGGGGAGCCCGTTCCATCCAAGTCCGGGCTCAGCTCTGGTTGCTGAGTGACCTCAGGGCAGCCCCTAACCCCCTCCGGGCCCTCAAGTGAGGAGGCAGTGCCTGGCGGGGCAGGGGCAGGGGTGGGGACTCCCCCTGGGCACCTGCTGCTGGCTGTCCCCCACAGGGACCTCCATTGTGTTCGACATGAGCCTCACCTACATCTTGGTGGCACTGGTGGCTGTGCTGCTGAACAACGTGCTGGTGGAGAGGTTGAGCCTGCACACCAGAATCACTGCGGGTATGTGCCCCGCCCCGCCCCGCATGCCCCGCATGCCCCGCCCCGCACGCCGGGATCACCACGGGTACGTCCCCCCACCCCGCCCCGCACGCCGGGATCACCTCGGGTACGTCCCCCCACCCCGCCGCGCACGCCAGGATCACCTCGGGTATGTCGCCACACCGGCCTCCCAGCTCCCCTGCTTCTCGTCCACGACGCACTCGCCTTGCCTGTAGTTGGACGCCCCTCATAGGAACACTGTGGGGTCCTATGTATGAAAATAAAGGTCAGGCCTGTGGTGGGCACAGCGCCCACTAGCACGTTACCTGCCCCATGTCGTCCAGGGGCCCAAGCTCTTCCCTTCGCCTAGTCTGCTGCCCTCCCCCACCTCTCTATGTTGACATGCAGCTTCAAGGTTCCACTCAAACAGCACCTCCTCCAGGAAGTCTTCCAGGTGCCCCTCTTAGACCCCTAAGGTGTCCCCTGCTCTCCAAGCATTAAGAGCAATGGCAGAGAGAGAGCACCCCCGAACTGGCACCAGGAAAGGTGGGCGAGTGGGAGCCCCCAGCCCACTGCTCGCTGGCCCTCTCTTTCTCGCCCCCACAGGCTACCTCTTGGCCTTGGGCCCCCTCCTCTTCATCAGCATCTGTGACGTGTGGCTGCAGCTCTTTTCTCGGGACCAGGCTTATGCCATCAACCTGGCTGCTGTGGGCACCGTGGCCTTCGGCTGCACAGGTAGGGACGGGGTGGGGGTGGGGCAGGTGGAGGGGCTGAGCCCCTACTGCCCACTGCGCCCGTCCCACCGGCCGCGCTGCTGTGCTGGGGCCTGCTCTGCAGGGCGAGCGGCTCGTCCTCCCTGTTCCCCGCCCCTCTCATGGGGATGTCCGGCTTCGAGGCCCAGCTCTCGCAGCGCCTCCTCCAGGAAGCGCTTGTTGTCAATGAAACCGAGGCTTCCTGAACTACTGTCCTCACGCCAGGCCAGGTACTCCGGTCTGTTCTGTTAAAAAATCCGAAGTGCTGGTAGGGACCAGGAAATCCAGTTTGCCAGCCCTACTCAGGGCTGGGCTCGGCAGGACTTGCCTGGCTGCGGACTGCCAGCCGGTGGTGCCCGTTTTCCCGTCGGTCAGGATGAGAGGCACCACGCTGTCGTAACGAGTGAGCCCAGAAAGCTCACTGGTTGCATCAAACAAGGCTTCTCTCTGGCTCCACGTCCCGCACGTGGGTGGGGCTCCAGCCGGTCGCCCAGCAACGCAGGTGGCACAGGGCCTGTCTGGTCACCACTGCTGGGAGAGAGACTGGAAGTCCCTGTGGGCTTTTCCCTGCCTCATCCAGAAGTGACGTGCGGCATTTCCACTCATGTTTCATTGGGCAGACGAGTCGGGGCACCTGGCTGCCCCCGGGCGGGCATGTGGGGGGCAGGTGTGCCCTGTCTAGTGGCCAGAGCTGACTCCACTGCCCTGCGAGGCGGTTGGACCCCATGCCTCTGCCGCCTCTGCCACCTCCGGCGTTAACATCCGCTTCCCCGCACCCGCACCAGCCCAGCATTCTGTTCCGCACCGACCCGCGGTGTCTCACGGCTGCCCCACTCCCTCTCTCTCTCAAGTGCAGCAATCCAGCTTCTATGGGTACACGGGGATGCTGCCCAAGAGGTACACCCAGGGGGTCATGACCGGGGAGAGTGAGTATCAACAGGCCTGGGGGGAGGGGGCGCGGGCTGCTTGGGGTTCGGAAGCCCCTTTCTGGGGAACCCACACAACGTGCCTGGACCGAGGCCGGGCTGGAAGCTCTGGGCCCGCCTGCCTGGGGTCGGGGACCTTTGTGATGTGAGAGGCTCGTGCCCTGTGTGTGGCGTGCATTTGTGTGTCAGCACACGTGTGTGTGCACGCGTGCAAGGGTTAGCCTCCCCCCTGGGAGGGAGGGTTGGGCAGAGGGCCAGGAGCTGGGGCAGGAGTGGGACCGACAGGCAGGGCAAGCCCAGGGTCCAGCCGGGTGGGGTGGGGGTGCAGAAGGGGGTTGGGGGGCCCAGCGGGGCCCCAGACCCAGGCCCCCGCCCCGCAGGCACGGCTGGCGTCATGGTCTCCCTGAGCCGCATCCTCACCAAGCTGCTGCTGCCGGACGAGCGGGCCAGCACGCTCATCTTCTTCCTGCTCTCCGCCGGCCTGGAGCTGCTCTGCTTCCTGCTGCACCTGCTGGTGCGGCGCAGCCGCTTTGTGCGCCACCACACCGTCCGGCCCCGGGACAGCCGCCCGGGCCACGGGGCCGGCTACCGCGTGCACCACGACGTGGCTGCCGAGGACGTCCACTTCGTAAGTCTGCAGCTCCCACTGCCGCCTGCGTCCCCACCACGACGTCTGGAAGGAGTCCGGGGGCCCTGGGCACCAGCTCTACCCAGTCCCCATGGGGATCCCCCAGGGTGGCCTTGCTGTGCTGTGGTCTCAGGCTCCACCCCACGGGGCCTCCCTCCTTCTGTGGACCAACATGCCATCCCTTAGCACCACCACACGTCCGTGTTCTGAGCCCCACCTGACTGTGACAGCCCCTGGCAGTGGCCTGAGCCCCATGGGCAGGCCCTCCAGTACCGTCCGAGTGCGCTGAAGCGCCCTCTGGTGGTAGTGGGGCTGCATGGTTCCCAGCAGGCCCATGGTGGCGGGTGAGGAGGCCTGTGAGCACTTGAAGGATGAGGCTCAGGAGAGCCCAGCCCCGTGGAGGGCAGGGCAGGGCGGGGAGAGCCAGGATGTCCTCAGAGACGTCGGTGCGGCGAGTCACCAGGGCCCCGGGCTGGGGACACTGCAGTGAGCCAGAGATGCTGTCCCGCTTGGAGCCCAGAGACCAGGAGATGGGCAAAGGGTGGCGTGCTGGGAAAGAAGGGAGACCGGGCCCCCCTTCACGGTGAGGCAGGCTGCTGAGGAGTGGTGTGGGCGGAGCCCGACCTGTGGGCGGAGCGGAGGTGGGAACAGGGAAAAGCTGCAAAAGCTGAGGCTGGCAGGAACTCCGCATTTGTAGGACAGTGAGGAAGCAAGGGCAGGCAGGGGGCCCCGCAAGACCCCCACATAAACCTTGTCCCACTCTGTCCTGCAGGAGAACCAGGGCCCAGCCCTGGCCAACAGCATGTCCCCGAAGGACAGCCCAGCCCACAAGGTGGTCATCCGTGGCCGAGGAGCCTACACACGCTTTGACGTGCCGCGGCCACGAGTCCAGCGGAGCTGGCCGTCCTTCAGAGGTGGGGGCTGGGCCCCAGGCTCATCGCAGAACCCACGGGAGGTGCTCAGGCCGGGGGTGGGGCCGGGATGCTGACCCCTGACCCCGGCCCCTCCCACAGCCCTGCTGCTGCACCGGTATGTGGTGGCCCGCGTCATCTGGGCCGACATGCTGTCCATCGCGGTGACCTACTTTATCACACTGTGCCTGTTCCCCGGTCTCGAGTCCGAGATCCGGCACTGCGTCCTGGGCGAGTGGCTGCCCATCCTCATCATGGCCGTGTTCAACCTCTCCGATTTCGTGGGCAAGGTGGGCTGCTGCCCCTGGGGAGGGGGGCCAAGGGTCTCACAGGTGGGGGCAGCACACCGCCAGGGCCACCGGGGATGCCATGGAGATGTCCCTGGGAGCGCCGGCCCTGCACCAAGGTTGCACATGGCTCCTGGGTGCAGAGGGTGGAGCCCAGCCATGTGCTGGCCTGGGGCACAGCCTTCAGGGCAGCCCCAGTGGACCCCAGGCCAGCCCCGAGGTCACCTGTGTCCGGGAGGCCAGTGCAGGCTCCTGTCCTCCTAGGTGACGGGTCTCTGACAGCACCAGGAGTCCCCCGGAGGGGCAGGGCCCCCGAAATGGCTCAAGGAGCCAGAGAGTCACGAGCTATGAGTGGGGGGAGGGTCAGGGGTCAAGGCTGGAGGCTCCAAGCTGCTGGTTCTGGGGCAGGCCTGCCGTGGGCCCTGTATGGATGAATGGGGAATGCGGGGCTCAAAGAGAGGGAGCCACTTGCCCGGGGTCCCACAGCTGGAAGGTTTGAGCGACTCGAGCCTGTGCTTACTGAGAGAACAAGTGAGTTCCACCCCCGGGCCTGCTGCTTCCCCCTGTTCGGGGGCCTGACCCTTTGGGCTTGGTGGCCTCCTTTCTCAAACATGGTCCAGAGCCCCACCCTGTGAGGGTCCTGGAGGACTGAATGGGGACATGGGCCGGAGACTGGTTTGATGTAACGGGGTTGGTGGGTTCTCATGGACGAAGCTGGACTGAACCGGGGCTGCCTGGGGACAGGGGTGCATCTGGCAGCCGCGGCGACTGGGGGAGGCAGGGCCCACACGCCTGCTGCCGCCCTGCAGATCCTGGCCGCCCTGCCCATGGACTGGCGGGGCACGCACCTGCTGGCCTGCGCCTGCCTCCGCGTGGTCTTCATCCCCCTCTTCATCCTGTGCGTCTACCCCAGCGGCACACCCACCCTCCGCCACCCAGCCTGGCCCTGCGTCTTCTCCCTGCTCATGGGCATTAGCAACGGCTACTTCGGCAGCGTGCCCATGATCCTGGCGGCTGGCAAAGTTGGCCCCAGGCAGCGGGAGCTGGCAGGTAATGCCCTGCACAGTGGTGACAAAACAGTGTTCCCTGCGCTTCTGGGGCTGACGGTCAAATAACAGAACCACAGGGAAAAATGAAGCAGAGAAGTGGGAGGGGCGAGTCAGGTTCACGAGGCCAGCAGAGCAATCTGAGGGGGCTTCACTGAGGGGGTGACTTTTGAGCAAAGACCAGAAGGGAGTGGCAAGGAGGCCAGCCATGTGACAGGCCAGGGGAGAGCCCAAGTAAAGGTCCTGGGGCACAAGAGCTGTGTGTGCCCGGGGCAGGGCAGTGAGGGGTGAGGGGGGCCGGGAAGAAGGCTCTGGATTCTGTTTTGAGCCCACAGGGCCAACCAAGGAATTGGGGGACAGGTAAGAACAGGACTCTCAAGTTTGGGGGCTTAAGGCAGGAAGGTGGCATTGTCATCAGCTGAGAGGGGTGCCAGAGTCGGGTTCCGGATATGGGAGGTTCCAGAAGCCCACTAGACATCCCACACCGTCCATGACAGGGAAGCAGGCCAGGCCTGGGGCCCCACGTGGAACTGTCCTCACCCAGCCCCAACCCGGGAGCTGGCCGTGGTCACCTGCTGCACACCGGAGAGGCCAGGGCTTCCACCCCAGCCCTCCGTCGAGGGGCTGCACGGGTTCGGGTGTGCGTGTGTGCGCACAGCAGCTGGGGCCCCGGATGGCCGCGGGCTGCCTGCCTCCCGCCAGCTCGGGCTTGTCTTATCCGCAGGGAACACCATGACCGTGTCCTACATGACGGGGCTGACCCTGGGCTCCGCCGTGGCCTACTGCACCTACAGCCTCACCCGCAACGGCCACCAAAGCTGCTTCCAGACCTCTACGGGCAACGCCTCCTTCCCCGCTGGCCTCTGAGCCCGCTGGCCAGCCCTGCCCAGGGAGGGCCACAGGGACCCCCACCAGGGCCCCCAGGCCTGAGGCCCCCTCCCCACCCCAGCCTGCCGTGCCTGTGAGCCCTGGCCACCTCCCGTGCCGATAACGCCACCCTCTCTGGGCTCAGCTGCGGGCGCTGCAACCCCAGGGTCCCACCACTTCTCAAAGGCCTGGGGCGTGTCACTGCCTGTCCCCCCCCCCCGAGCTCTGCGTCCTGTCTCATGCTGCTCCTTGCCTTCCATCTGCATCCAGTGCTCCATGGGGGTCGTTCACAGCCATCCCCACTCAGAAGAGTGGACCACCAGCCAGTGCCCCCACTGCAGGTCAGCATTGAGGGCCCCTTGGCCCCAACCACACCGCCCACAGCCCCCGACTGAGCTCCTCCTGCACTGGGGCCGTCCTCACGAACGTCAGAGGGGAGGGCCGCCCCGCTGTTGCCCCCCCGAGGCCTCTCCTCCCCCAGCCTTACACGCTGGTTCTCCCGAACGTCGCATTTGCTGCGGAGGAACCAGAGCCCTGGGTCTGAAGGGTGTCAGACCACAGTCCGTGCCGGCCCGGGCGCACCAGGACCAAATCACACACCCTGGCACCCACCTGGCGCCATAGGCCTGGGGACATTTACTCCTGCAGCTCCTCCCCTGTCTCTGACGCAGGAGTCCAGTTTGGGCCCCACACCCTGCTGAGGTCAACTCTCGCCCTAAGCCTTGATCCCCAGCCAGCAAAGCCCGAAGAGAGAGAGACCTGAGTCCCCGCCTGTAGGGCGGTTGGAGGCCCCGGGTTGGCTCAGTGCCAAGTTAAGGGGACTCAGGGAAGCCCACCAAAGACAGGCTCTTCCAGGAGGACGGCCTGCCCTTCCACGCCCACGGCACAGCTGTGACCACCGCTCCACCCCTCTGTGTCCCGTCGGTCACCCGTCTGTCCACTAACTGTACCGCACTGGCCATTAAAAGATGAAGGCAGAGAAACTGCCCCACGGCTGCCTCCGAGTCCTGTCTGCAGGTGAAGGCTGCCCCTGTCTTCTCAGCCCCCAGGGTCCGGCAGGGGCCCCGCAGGACAAGGCCTGCTGCAGGGCTGGGACTCCAGTCTTCCCATCTGCAAAGCGGCCCTGCCAGCCCCCAAACCTAAAGCATCTAGGGCAGGGCTGTCAGACTCATTTTCACCCAGGGCCACATCAGCTTCGCGGTTGCCTTCAAAGGACCAGATGTCATGTTAGGGCTGTATAAATGGAACTGCTCCTTAACAGTTAAGTGAGAGCTCAGTGCTGCCGCCTGGTGGAAACAAGGTGCTGGGCGGGATAAAACAAGGTGGAGGGCCGAATCAGGTCCTGTGTTTGCCGCCTGTGGTCTAGGGGTTACGGGGATCGCTCAGGTAGCAGGGTCTCCACACAGTGGGTAGGCTCAGGCGGGTTTGGAGGAAGGGATGAGGGCTGGAAACTTTTGGGCTTTAAGGCTGTCAGATTTGGGATAACGGCTGCACCCCACCCACTTGAAAGGGCAGAAAGACAGAGGAGAGGTGGCTTGCCCCTCCCCCACCGCCTCCTGGGACAGAAAAACCGGGCCTGAGTGAGGCTGTGCGTTCCAGGCTCAAACCAGGTTCTCTTACTGAGCTGTGAGATTTTGATAAATTCCCACACTGTTCTGTGCCTCAGTTTCCGCAAAGAGTGAGGTTTGTCCGCTCTTGGATGTGGGTTCCTTGGAAGGAGAATTGGGGAGGGCGGCTGGCCGTCCAAGGACCACCTGTGCTCCCAGCCTGCAGCCTCAGGGACCTGAGCACCGGGAGCGGGGCGGGGAATGCTCCAGCCCGCAACCACCTGGGCGAAGAGCAGGCGGGGCTATGCTGGCGGCGGCCGCCAGGTGGCGCCGGCGCACCGCTGCCCCCGCGTTTGCGGATGTGGGAGGGGCCGCCCAGCACCACGTGAGTCAGTGAAACGAGGACCTTGCGAGCCCTTTCCCCGGCCAGACGCCGCCTTCCTTTAGTTAACGTCGCTGAGCGCCTTGCCGTTCCCTCGACGCGCAGTTGTGAAAGGGCAAAGCCTGCGTGTCATCCGTTTTCCGGGCGCTGGGTTGCCGGCGGGCACTCGTGGGGTCAGGCTAGCGCAGGTCCATTCAGCCGTCGGCATCGACTTCAGGTGTGGGCGCAGCTGGGAGCGCTCGGCTCGAGGTTAGCGAAGGGTCGCTGCTCGGCCGGGCCTTGGCGGTGAGAACCTCCGGCGCTGAAGAACGCCTTCTCTACCTGGGCTGCTTAGAATAGTAGCCACTAGCGCCCTCTGGCGGTTCACCTATGGGAAACGTGGCTGGTGCAACCGAGGCACTTTCCCTTTCCTTTCATTTAAATTAACCTAATTTAAATACCCTCCTGTGGCCAGTGGCCACTGCCCTGGGTGGCACCCAGCTCCCGCGCCCTGAAACGTCAGCTGCCCTCACCCCACCCTCGCCAGGAGCCACATCCTGACACCAACCCCCCTCCCGCCCCCTTGAAATGAACCACTCCACACAACCGTATTTTTCCAATTATAGCTTTTTCTTTTTTTTTCTTTTTATGAAAAAGATCACACAGAATTCGCCAACAAACAAAATTCCAAAAGAAACTAAAAAAAAAAAAAAAAAAAAAAGGAAAACAATAATTCCCCCCCAAAATAACACCGAAGTCTGGCTTTTCCTTCCCTTAAGATTGTCTGGACAAGACCTCCAGTCTCCCTGGAGGCCGCGGGGCTGGTAAGTGCTTTCCCGGGCCAAACCGCGCTCGGCGGCCCCTCCCTCAGCCTCCGCTCTCCCTAACTGCTCCGACACCTGGGGGCGAGTACAGTACACCTGGGCGGGGCGGGCGGGGTGGGGTGTGCTTGGGACAGGGGCTGTGAAGCTGGGTGCTAGACACTCACAATCTAACAGGGGATAAAAAATATTCTGCACGTCAGAATGTGTTCGCTTTTTTTTATAATTTCATAGCTATTTTTTCACAGTTTTAAAAAGTTTATATTTATATATATTTATATATATTTATCTTTATATATATAATTAAAAAGTCGACTCCATTTAAAGGTGTATGATACAGGGGGAGAGTCTCGGCACGAGAAAACTGTACAGGCGAAGAGCTGCCGCCCGCTCTGGGGGCGGCCGGGACCAGGGTTTCAGCACCGTTGGGGTTGTCTGTAGTGTCGAGGGTCTGGACCAGGTGGCCTCAGGGCGCGCAGCCCCTTCCGCCTGGCGCCTGGCCGACGCTGTGGGGCGCCCCCTCACCTGGCTCTGTTCCCCAAGTCCAGGCTGTCCTGAGAGGGTGGAGGCCGGGCCCCTGGCAGGTGCCCAGAGCAGGCCTGGCCTGGCCAGTGAGGCTGGTGGGCATCAGGCTGCCCCATCCCCCGGGGGGGAGGCTGAGGGTGGGCTCCACGCAAGGGGAAGCCGAGCACTGGGAGCCTCGGGAGGGTCCACAGGCAGCGGGCACCCCAGAACGAGTGTCAGTCTGGCTCCTCAGAAACGCCTGTCAGTCTGCGTCGGCTGGGGCGCGGGGCGTGGGGCCCGGGGCACAGCCTGGCCAAGTGCTTCCAGGTGCTGGAGGCGAGGCCCTGGGGGCCGGGCAGAGCCATACCCTGATAGCAGAGAGGAGCCCCCTCTGGGGAGGCACCGAGGAGTCCAGAAACGGGGGGCTGGAGACACGTGCACATGTGTGCACACACGTGCATGCATATGGGGGCACACATGTACACACTTGCACGCCAGGGCGTCCACACTTACATGCACACGACCGTCACAGGCGGCCCTGAGCCGCGGCGGGAGGCAGGGGCCCTGCCGGCCCATGGCCTCAGCAGAGCACCGGCACACCGTCAGTGGAGAAGATCATGCCGGTGGTGGGCTCGTAGGTGCCAGCAAGGTAGTACAGGCCCTCGCTGTCCTGGTGCTTCTTGGTCTTGAGCATCTGCTCGTACTGCTCCAGGCCCACCACCAGGCACTTGTGCGACACGGTCTGCACATCATTCTCGTCCACGTGCGACGACTGGTACAGGGCGCGCTGCAGGCGGACGGGCAGCGTCAGGGGCCCCTGGCCCAGGGCCAGGGGAGCTCGGGGGCGGAGACCCAGAAGCAGAGGGACACTGGGAGCGACCAAGGGCGGGAAAGGGCAGAACTCAGAAGCCCAGATGCTGAGACAGAGACAGAGAGACAGATGGACAAAACGAAGAGACCGAGAGAAACAGAGACGAAGACAGAGACCCAGGGACAGAGAGACCTGAGGAGCAAGAGACCCACGTGTAGAGACCAGGGGACAGGAGCAGAGGGTCTGAGAGGGTGCAGCCCCCGCCACAATCCCGCCGCCCTGGCCCCCACCATATACCTCCATGAAGTCCTTCCTCTGGCTGGAGGCCCGCAGGGCTGCCGGGAGGCTGCGGCCGGACTTCTGGTCCCAGTGCTGTGTGCAGCAGACAAGGGCTGGTGCTGAGCCCAGGCTGGCCTCCCCCGCCCCAGGCCCCGGGGGCTGCAGCCTCCACCCCCTGCCCTGTGCCCACCTGGCCCTCGTGCAGGCGCTTGCCCGGGCTGGTCTCCTCGGGGTGGTAGAACCACTTGACCCGCACCACCATGTTGCTGCCCCAGGACTCCCACATGCTCTGGATGCGGCCAATGTAGGGCAGGTTGGGGCGGCCGGCGGACAGGAACACGGCGCAGTCCCCGATGCGGATCATCTCCTTGCCGCGCACGATGGCCTTGTAGAAGAGCTTGCGGGCCTTGCCCTTCATGCCACGGCGCTGCGGGACAGGTGGGCACGGCGGGTCAGGGCGCCGCCCCCCACCCTTGGCCCCGCCCTGCAGGCCCTCCTCAAGCTTGGGGGCGGGAGTGGGCGAAGGGAGGCGTTCCCCTGGCTGGCTCTAACTTCCTC
This sequence comes from Micronycteris hirsuta, assembly GCA_004026765.1. Taxonomy (NCBI): domain Eukaryota; kingdom Metazoa; phylum Chordata; class Mammalia; order Chiroptera; family Phyllostomidae; genus Micronycteris; species Micronycteris hirsuta. The sequence continues at coordinate 86,313 of PVJI01000070.1, forward strand.
ATCTCTCCATAAGTGACTTGCGACTCCCTGTCCAAGAACAGTGCTGGGAGGGGACCCCGGGGGGTCCCGACAGCGGCCTGCGTGGACCCCCGTTTCCAGACAGGGACAGTGAGGTACAGGGAGGAAATGAGGGCGGTGATGCCATCGCTCAGGCCCTCGGCCGCCTCCCACCGAGAACACCTGCAGGGGGCAAGGTCACGGAGCAAGGCCGGCCCTCCCAGGGGGCTCAAAGCCAATTTTTTTAGCCTAAACCTGAGAAACCTGCGCGATAATTTCCTCCCTTACCCGACGGTCTCCCTGCTACCTTTCAGTCACTGGATCCCTGCTGTGACGGACTCTTCAATGTCTATGCCCCTGAGTGTCGCTAATGTGTGTCCTATAAATGGCTCAAGTTCTTTTCAGTTCTGGGCACAGTGAGAGTCAGCTCAGGGTGACAGGGACAGACACGGCTGCTAAACTGGCTCATCTTCAACCCCAGCTGGGAATCTTTGGCACCGAGAGTCCACGCCCCTTCCCACAAGCCCACCCGGGAGGTGGCCTTGGTCTGGCCTGTCCAGCATCGCATCCCGCTGCTGCCCCCTGCTGGAGAAAGTGACAAGGACCAAGGAAGCCACAGCCGGCGCCCCAAGTCTCCTGTTTAAGAGGCCAACAGGCTCAGCCCAAGCTCTGCAGCAGTGAGAGCATTCAGCGACTACGGGGGGGGGCGGGGGGGGTGTTAGTGGCAGAGGCAGCGTGAGGAATGGGCCAGTCACAGCGGGGACCTGCCCTTCCTTGGCTCCAGGCGCCTGCTGTGCAGGTCTGCTTCCCGCCTGGATCTCCACGCTCACGCCAGCTGTCTCTGGGGGCGGGGTGCTTTGCCAGTGGAGGCTCTGTCAGCCCGGAGCCAGCCCATCAGACAAGATGACCTGCGCCCTGCGAGTCAGAGGGGCTGCCCCGATTCAGGTTTAGTGCCACAAAGGCCCATGGGGGGGGTCCCTGACTTCCTGCTCTGCACCTGTCCCTTGCCCCCTTCTACAGGGCCCTGTACGGGTGCGGCCTAGGGCAGGTGGGGCTGCCCTCTCTACTGCGGGGATCCTAGCCACCCCTAGGTGGTGGGGATGGGAGCCCTAAAGGCTGCTGCTAAGACAGAAGCCCCCAGGCTGGAGTCTGGACTCAGAAGACCCCACAGCGTCTCCGGCCTGGTGGACCCGCCCCAGGAGCTGACAATGCAAATATGCCAGAACTTTCCCGACTCTTATGAGAGGCCTTGCCCCAGGTCTCAACAGCGCATCACTGTTACCCCCTAAAACCCTCAGTCTGCACTTCTTCCTGGCAGGCCCCGGCTTTGGAGGTGCAGACGCAGCAGAGGTCTCCCCCAAGGCCGTCTCAGACGCAACCTCAGCGCACCATGGACTAGGGAGACAGGTGCTGCGGACAGACCTGGCTGGCTGCACCCAGGGGCGAGGAGCCCTGGACACGGAGCCAGCTCTTCCTGTCCAGGGGCATGGGGCGGGCTGACCATGGGGGCCGTTCCCCTTCTACACATGGAAGCTTTGTGTGTCCACGCATATGCAGGTACACACATGTATATATGTGCTGCATACATGCATGCACATCTGAGCACATGTAGTCTTATGTATATGCACGTGTATACTTATATGCATGTGTGTGCATGTGTGTCCACATGTGCAGAAGCCAGGCAGGCCCCGGGTGGGCTGGAGGGCTGCTTCCGGAGAACCCACTTCCTCTGCTATGGGGTGACCCAGACTCAGCCGAGCAGACGTCCTGGCTCCCCAGCTACACTGTTTAGCTTGGGGGTAGGCACGTGATCCTGCCAGGCCCGGAGACTCCACCCCGGACTACTGCTGGCCAATAAAGGGCGAGAAGCCCTGGCTGAGTAGCTCAGTTGGTTCGAGCGTTGTCCCGATACACCACAGTTTGGGGTTCAATCCCCAGTCAGGGCACAAACAAGAAGCAACCAATGAAGGCATAATTAAGTGAAACAACAAATCAATGTTTCTCTTTCTCTCTTCCCCTCTTCCTCTTTCTAAATATAAAAGCAGAATAAAGAGAAAGAGGCTCCTTCTGCTGGGACCGCTGAGCGGACCGGCCGAAGCCTGGCGCCGCTATTGCCTGGAGCCACCAAGGAGCTGAGCTGATGCAGATAGTCCTGGCCACAAGGCTCTGGGGCCTGCTATCGGGGGACCGTGCGGCCCTGGCATGCTGGCTTGACCGGCTCACGGGATGGCCTGGGCCCCAGGCAGGGGCCCTTTGTGGCAGCGCCGCTCTGGGAGGCTTGGCCGTCGGGTGCGAGACTCGGTGTTCCCACCCACAAAACGGGGCACCCCCGCCATGCACCCCAACCCTTCACTGTGGGGTGCTGGGGTGGACGGGAGGTCGTCACAAGGGCTGGCACAGAGCAGAAGAAGGCCACCTCCCCAGACCCTGCGCCCCGGCTACCTGGGTGGGCTTGCCGAACCACTTCCAGAGCTGCCGGGCGGGCAGAAAGGCGGCGATCTTCGGTCTGTTCTCCACGGACGGCAGGCGCTGCCGCTTGGCCAGCTCCTTGGTGGTGGGGAGGTGGACGCCTTCTCTCTTTTTGGGTCGGCTCTTAGCTCCGGCCCCAGCCTGGGCCTTGGGCTGCAGCGGCTGTGAGGGCTGCGGAGGGGGGGCCTGGGGCTGGGGCGCCGGTGCCTTCTTGCTGGGAGAGTGGGCCGAGGCACGCGCCTTGCTGGCCTGCTTGGGCGCCTTGCTGGGGAGGGCAGGTGGGGCCGAGGGGCCGGCCGGGGGTCCGGGGGCTGCCTCGTCGTCGGAACTGCAGGAGGAGTCGTCTGTGGTGGAGGACGAGGATGAGGATGAGGAGGACGAGGAGGATGACGAGGAGGAGGAGGAGGAAGACGAGGAAGAGGAGGAGGAGGAGGAGGAAGAGGACGACGATGAGGAGGAGGAGGAAGAAGAGGAGGAGGATGACGACGACGAGGAGGAAGAGGACGAGGAGGAAGAAGACGAAGAGGAGGAGGAGGAGGCCCTGGAGCTGGAGGCGGTGCAGGCCCGGCCCCCGGTGCCCCGGCCCTCCTCCTCTCCCTCGGTCTCCGAGCTGCTCGCGCTGCCGCTGTCGCTGCCGCTGCTGCTGCCGCTGCTGCTCTCCGACTCCTCGGGCCCGTCCTGCTCGGCCTGGCCCTTGTCCGGGCTCTTGGGGATCCCCGAGTCCTCGAACGTGAGCCCGGCCCCTGGTTCCAGGGCCAGGTCGCTGTCCCCAGCCTTGGGCCGGGCAGCCTTGGGCTCGCTGCTGCCCGCTGCCTGGCCGTAGCTGCCCAGCCCCAGGAGGCCCTTGGGCTCCGGCCAGCCCCCGGCCCCGGGTTCCTCCCGCAGAAGCAGGGCCTCCTTGGCCTTCTTGCTTTTGGGTGACGTGACTCCTTCACGGTCCAGCTTGACAAGCAGCTCGGCCTCCTCCCCAGGCCTGCGGGCACCCTTGCTGGCTGACTCCTCGGCAGCCCGGGCCTTCTTGGGCTTGGGGCGGGTGGCGGGCATGGTGATGGGCACAGTGGCGAGAGGTGCGGAGGCCAGGGCCGCAGCAGGGGCAGGCAGTTCCCCAAAGGGCTCGGGAGCTGGGCAGCTGGTGAAGGTGGACGGCGCTGGGCTGGGCTGAGGGGGTGCCGGGCGAGCCTTTGGGGCTTTAGCCCGCTTGTCCACGGGCTCTGGGGGGCTCTTCTTGGAACTTGGGGTGCTGATTGGCTCCAGGGCCAGCGGGGCACTGGGAACCTCATCCGTTGAGCCCCCTTCCTCCAGGACGGCAGCTCTGTCTAGAGAGGAGGAGGGGAAGAACAGTGAGCCGGGGCTGGGACTTCCCGGCCCTCAGAGCCCGAGTGAACCGGGCACTGCCAGCTCCGGCGCGGGGCTGGCCTGCAGCAGCCTCTCCAGGCCTAGGTCCCACAGGCGTGGCCCAAGTGGTTCTTGGGAGCCTGGGCTATTAGCCGGAAGCACTATTCTCCAGATTCTGGGGCAAACACCCTGAAGGAGTCACAGCTCTACCTCTGAGAGATGAGCGTGCCCCGAGGCAGTTTCCGAACCTGCCCAGGCGGGGGCAGTGTGTGCGCAGCAGGCCCCCCACGGCCCTCGTGTGAACCTACCGCCCTTGGCTTTGGTGCTGGGTTTCCGCCCACGCCCTCGTGCCTTGGCGCCAGGCTCCTCGGACCCAGGCGTGCCCCCATCTTTGCTTTCCCCGGTGTCTTTGCTGGTCTTCCGGCTGCGGCGCTTGGCGCTCGGCACCAGGAGGGCCGGGGACGGCTCGGCACCTGCAGGCAGGACAGACAGCGGTCAGGCCTGGGCCTCCGCTCTCCTGGCCTCTGTCCTGAGAGCAGGGGTGGGGAGCAAGCGATGACACCGTGGAGCTGACCCGCTGTCAGGAGGGGGTCCTGTCCTGCAGGGACCACTCGGGCATCTGCATGGAAGCTCAGTGGGACCCTCCCCATGAATGGAGTGGGGGCTTCTGGGGTTGTGCCGGCCCACTTGGAGGACACCCAAACCACTGAGTTTCGGGACCCTGGGGGAGGCACTCGGCCACTCTGAACCCGTTTCGGTCAGAGGGAGCAGTAGCTCCGGATACCAGGACTGAGACAGGAACGCAGCACTAGCGTGGACGGACGGAGCGGAACGTCAAGCATTACTGACCGGCCTCCCATGGCCTCTATGCCCTCTTGGGCCTCGGCACACACAAGTTGGGGGACTCTGGGATCCCCCTCTCCCAAGCTCATCCTGAGAGCCCCTACCCACGGTTTCTGCCACTTCCACCCTGTGATTGTAAACGGTCCAAACAGGAGACCCCAAGCCAGGCTCGGGGGCGGCAGGCGAGGGCTGGGGGGCGGGCCGGCCGGGGCACGGGGCCACCACTCACACTGGATCTTGTAGTCGGGAGGCAGGAGGCGGATGTGGGAGAGGGGGATCCTCCCTGTGTCGCCGTCATCGAACTCCACGGTGATGAGGTCCCCGTCGTCCTCGAGGCCCAGCAAGCCTATCAGGGGAGGGGCAGTGTCAGGGGGGCTGGCAGGCAGGCCCAGGGGCATGGAACCCCTGCTGGGCAGGCCGAGGGTCGGACCTGGGAGTTCACCCCTGAGGGGGAGACTCTGGACGCCTGGGAACAGAGGAGGAAGCCAGCTGGGTGCCACACCGGCAGGGCTGACAGGGAGGTGTTCGCCCTGAACAGTGACCCTCAGCCCCGTTTCCGAGTGGCAGCTGCTAAGCCCAGACCCTCGAGGGCAGAGGCCGTGGGCCGTCTGACCGGCTGAGGGGACACGAGCAGCACAGCCCTGCCAGCCACGCCACGAGGCCTCCCCAGCACCCGGCTCCCGACCCGTGTGCCGAGCACCCGAAGGACGGCCCCTGATGTCGGAAAGACACAGAGCAGAGCTAAAGGAACTCGGAGGAAGAACACAGACCCGGAGAAGGGAAGGGAGACTCCGAAGGAAAGGAAACGCAAGAAAATGAGAATGAAATCAAGATATCCTCAAAGAAATTAAAAATTGTATCCATGAAAAAAAAGTTATTTAAAAAAAGAAACAAAGGATGGTGCCAGGGCAGACACAGCTCACCTCCTCCTCACGTGACCACATCAAAATCACAACTAAAATACAGAATCACCATCACCCAGAACCGTCAAAAACCGAGTTGAACGGAAGTCCAGAAACCATGGAATTAAAGAAACCGCTTCCATCCAGACTGGTAGGAGGGGCGCAGATACGGAACGGGCTAGTCCCACACCCACATGTGGTGGATAAAAAAATTCAGGAGGGACATCCCGAGAGCAAGGAGCCCCAGCCCCACACCAGGCCCCGCCCCCAGGGTTCCAGTGCCAGGAAGATAAGTCCCCGAACTTCTGGCCGCAAAAACCAGACACAGACTCACCTACTCAGACTCACTGCCTCTGAGCTCCAGCACCAGGGGGCAGCTTAAAAGGCACCAGTGGTTCACAGGGAGAGACTGAAGTGTCTGGCATTGGGGCGAGCAGAGGCCATTATCCCTTTTCTGAGCCCTCCCCTAGCAGGCTGCTGCCCTATCTCAGACTCCAGCAACCTGGCTAACACTGTGTGACCCGCCTTGGAGACCCCCAGAGACTCCGCCCCTCCCAATTGGGGTCCCACCCAAGCTGCTTTTCCATATGAATGGCTGGTCTTGCCTCAAACTGTACAACTTCCTAAATCCCCTGGAACAAGCAGGGCCTCAGTAAGCCCCAGGCCCAGCACTAGCAGCAGCCAGCCTAGGTTCACAGCTGGGCTTCGCCTGGGAACCTCCAAGGCCAGCACAGCTAGCAGCCATCTCAGATGGTTTTATAGCTCAGGCAGGGTGGTCCAGGGCAAAACATAGGTGGGGGCTGACCTTGGCCTGCACCACCCAGGAAACCCCACAGCCAGCAAACCTAGTGGGCAGCCATAGACCACATTGGAGCACCACCACCCTGGCCCTGCAGAGCTGATTCTCTATGGAAGGCAGAGGTTGGTGGTCAGTGGTCACAGCCAGTCCTGGCAGCTGACTGGCCTGGGTAAATCCCTCCCATTGACCTGCCAACAGAAACCAAGGCTCAACTACAAGAGGAGGGTGTATTCAGCCCACAGAAAGGGTGCACCTCAAGTACCAAGCTTGGGTGATGGGGAGGCTGTGCTACAGGACACCTACCACATTAGGCCACATGACCAAGACACGGAGTCAAAGCAGTTCTACCTAATACAGAGAGACAAACACAGGGAGGCTGCCAAAACGAGGAGAGAAAGAAACACGGCCCAAATGAAAGAACAGACCAAAACTCCAGAAAGAAAACTAAACGAAATGGAGATAAGCAAACTATCAGATGGAGAGTTCAAAATACTGTTTATAAGGAGGCTCAAGGAACTTAGTGAGACCTCAACAGCACAAAAAAGACCCAGTCAGAAACACAGGATACACTAATTGAAATAAAGAACAATTTAGAGGGAAACAACAACAAAATGGATGAAGCTGAGAATCAAATAAATGATTTGGAATATAAGGAATCAAAAAACAGCCAATCAAGAACAACGAGAAGAAAAAAGAATCCAAAAAAATGAGGACAGTGTAAGCAGCCTCTGGGACAACTTCAAGAGGTCCAACATTCGCCTCATAGGGATGCCAGAAAGAGAAGAGAAAGAGCAAGAAATTGGAAATCTACTTGGAAAAATAATGAAAAAAAACTTCCCTAATTTGGTGAAGGAAATAGACATACAAGTCCAGGAAGCACAGAGAGTCCCAAACAAGATGGATGCAGAGAGGCCCACCCCAAGACACATTGTAATTAAAATGCCAAAGGTTAGCCCCGGCTGGTGTGGCTCAGTGGATTGAGTGCTGGCCTACAAGCCAAAGGGCTGTAAGTTCGATTCCCAGTCTGATCACATGCCTGGGTTGCAGGCCATGTCCCCAGTAGGGGGCACACAAGAAGCAACCACACATTGATGTTTCTCTCCTTCTCTTTATCCCTCCCTCTCCCCTCTCTAAAAATAAATAAATGAAATCTTAATTAAAAAAAAAAAACAAAAAACGAAAAAGTCGTGAAAAGCAGGGACCCATAGCCAAGACTCCTCTACCCAGCAAAGCTGTCGTTTAGAACCGAAGGGCAGATAAAGAGCTTCCCAGGCAAGAAACAAACTAAAGGAGTTCATCATCACTGACCCAACATTATATGAAACATTAAAGGGACTTATTTAAGAAAAAGATCAAAACTATGAACAATAAAATGGCAATATGAGGAGCAGGCAGGGCAGGGGAGAGCACTGGGGAAAATGGTGAGGCAACTGTAACTGAACAATAAAAAAATGGCAATAAGTACATATCTATCAGCAATAAGTACATATCTATCAGCAATAAGTACGTATCTATCAACAACTGAATCTAAAAAACCAACTAAGGAAACAAGGCAGAGACAGAATCACGGACACGGAGAGCATTTTGACGGTTGCCAGATGGGAGGGGGGTGTGGGAGAGGGGGGAGGGGGAGGGGATTAAGACGTACAAACAGGTAGGTACAGAACATCCATGGGGAGGTAAAGTGCAGTGCAGGAAATGGAGCAGCCAAAAAACTTGTATGCCTGACCCATGGACGTGAACAATGGTGGGGGGATTGCCTGAGGGAGTGGGGGGTGCTGGGTGGAGGGATTAAAGGGGAAAAAATTGGGACAACTGTAATAGCATAATCAATAAAATATAATTAGAAATTAAAATAAAGAGAAGAAATATTCACAGAATAAGAAAGAGCTACTAAGACTTTTTAAAACGTTAGCAGACATTCCAAAAACCCAACAGAATAGAAGGGCTAGGAAGCATAGTTGAGGAGATTTCCCCAGAGTTGAACAAAAGGAGAAACAGTCAAGAGAAAAGAAGGCAAAGCATCAAGAGGAGCAGACGAGGGTGAGTTCCAGGGAAAAGGGAGTGAACGAGGGAAGAAAACTCTCAGAGAAGCAACACAAGGAACATTTCCAGGAACAGAGGAAATCTGCCTCAAAATTAGAGGCCTCTCTCCCAAATACCCAGCATGCAACAGCACACACACACCCCACATGAAATTCCAAATCTAGGAATAAGGAGATCCTAAAAGTTTCCAGGGAGGAAAAACAGGACAACAAAGATTTGGGAATAATCATAACATCAAACTTCTCAGACAAGACTGGAAGCTGGAGAAAAGGAGAGCAGGGACTTGGAAAACTATTTCCGGCCTAGAATTTATACCCAGCTCAACTATCACTACAGACGCGGGCAGAGGAGAGATTTCGGACGTGCACGTGCTTGAGAAATTTACCCCCTATGACTCTTCTCTCAGAAAGGGATGGGAAGATGCTCCACTAAAGCAGGAGCTTCCACTAAGGGAAGGAGGCGAGGAGCGGAAAGACACAGGGTGCCGCAGAGGAGAGGAAGGGAACGCTCAGAAGGATGCCAAGAAGAAGTCCCAAGAGTGACACCAGGGACGCAGGCCTGGAAAGCAGCAGCCCACGTGATTCAGGGGACAGAAAGCTCCAGGAGATCTGAATGAAGACGAACATTTGCACAGTAAGGGACTTCCAGCCCGGCACCGCTTCCATCGTCTGGGTGTGACGGGGTCAGTCAGCCAAAGGGTGGACGGTACTTGGCATCTTTTTTTTTGTTTGGGGTTTTCGGTTTGCTTTTGATGTTAGCCACCATCCATCCCTTCGTCTCCTGATATGCAGGTTTTGCAAGGGCCAAGGGGTGCACCCTTTGAGTGTCTGCCATCTGTACACCTTCTGGGGTGCGCGTTATTTCTGTCTGCCTGGTCTCCCATCCCTCTCATCCAGCTGACAACATCCCAACTCTCCTGGGAGAGCCACCTTCCCACCTCTCCCTGGCCCTGTGTCAAATTAGGAAGCCAACCTCACTCGCTGGCTTCAGGGACAAGCACAGGACCTAGGCCACCCCAGGACTTTCAGGGGGAAAGTGACACATTCTCTGATGATAGGATTTAAGGTGGTGAAATGCAGTCCCCCAGGTGCTGGGCGTGACACAGCACAGATGACAGCACCGCACCCGGACCCAAGAGTCCTGACTGGCCGGAGTGAACAAGGCCTGAGGCCGACCCTCCTACAGGCCTGAAAGTGCTCGGCTGCGTGAGCTGCTAAAACACTGTATGCGTAAGGCACTCCGCCAGGTTCCAGGGACAAAAGGAATCCACGCTGACATCAGGCAAAGGGAAGGGGGGTGCCGGGGAGGGGAGCCTCCCACCTCGGACCACAGTGCCCGGGTAGAGGCAGCGGTACTGCTGGCTCCAATAGGCTGCAATCCTGGTCCCTTGCGGCAAGAAGCGTGTCGAGGCCGGTCTCACGTCGATAATCTGAAAAGGCCAAGGACTGAGCACCAGGTGGTGACCAGGACCGGCCCAGCCCCCTGCCCTACCCATCTACCCTCCCCTACCCTCCCCTCCCCTCACCGCCTCCTGGAGCAGCTGTTCGAGGCAGTAGATGTGAGGCCGGTTCCCGCGTTCACCCTCCACAACCACTCGGTATCTGCAAGGCCAGGGCAAGAGTGGGGTGGGCTGGCAGAGGCCCGGATCCTCCACAGGGAGACCTCTGCCCCCAGCATCCCTGGCCCCACCGGCGCCAGCCCCCAGACTGCTGAGACAGGGCATCAGAGCTGGAGGGTTTGCTGACTTGCTATATAAACTTGGGGCCAAGTCATCTGCATAACTAGGGGTTACAGATCCGAGAGAGGCCAGCACGCTCTCTCTTGGCTCCCCCAGCGGAGCCCTGGCACCCCTCAGAGAGGACCATCCCAGTGCGAGGTGGACAAGATTCGCCCCATCCTGCGGAGGGAAGCCGTTCAGAGAGGGAAAGTCACCTGCCTCAGAGGCCCAGCAAGGCACCCCGGATGAGGCTCTGAGCCCGGCGCGCCCCCAAGGCCGCCCGGCCCCACTCACATGTCTGGCGAGTGCACGGTCTGCACGTGCCCGGCGTACAGGAGCTTGTCGTCCATGGGGATGAGCACACGCAGGCCGTCTTTCAGCTCGTCCTTGTCGATGATGCAGGAGCGCGGGGCTGCGGGCGGGAGCAGTGAGGCCGGCGGGGCCCTTCCTCCCTCCCACCTCCCTCCTCTCAGGCCAGCCCCACACGTGCACCGCACACGGGTGCCCAGGGCGCGCACGTGTGAACCAGTGTGCACATGTGGGGGTCCGCGCCTGCAAAGACCCCGGGTGGGTATGAACCCGGTGGCAGCCTACACACGCTGCCCCTCCCCCGTGCCAAAGCCACCACCCTCGGAGCCCGGCAGGAGGCTTAGGGTCATCAGCCGCCGCCACTGCGCCCTCAGCCACACCCCCGGGACCTGCCACCCTAGAATGCCATTTGTTTTGGTGGGAACCACCCCCACGGCCAAACTCCCCCAGCGAAGGCCTTGAGAGGCCTCGTCCACCTCCACTCTCCTTCCCGAGCCCCCAGCACACGGCCCTGAGAACATGGCAGGCCGGCGCCCAGTCCGTCCCACATTGTGGGAGCAAGGCCAGCTGCGGTGGGCCCTGCCCCCAGCCACCGCGACTGCGTGGCTGTTTGTGACACAGCGCAGCTGACGGAAACGCTCCTGACGAAGTGAAGAAAGCTCCTTGGGACGGCCCAGACCCCCCTCTCGCCCCCCCTGCTCCCCAGGCCAATCCACTGTAGAGTCTCCCTCGAGCTCTACATCCCCGGGTCCCAGTGGCCACCAACGCCACTTCCCAGGGACACCCCCGACTGCAGTCTACAAAACCCGTCTCCTGACCTGCCCTCGCGCCCTTCTGCAACGTGTCTCAGGACAGCTGCAGCCCTCCCTTCTCCTCACCTGCTCACAGCCCGTCCGCTCCCCGCCTAGTGTGCTCAGATCCGGCCCGCCCCCTCCCTGCCGCCTCACAGCAGCCCCACCGCCCCTCGCCTGGGCCCTGGCCGCAGCCCCCCACCTGACTCCCTGCCCTCCTCGGGGCCCCTGCGGCTCGCTCTCTACGCAGCAGTCGGAGAGCTCGCTTCAAAACCTCTCTCACCACACCGCGCCCACCGACGCCCTGACGGCCTCTCCTTCTCCTTTGGGCGAGGCCCAGACTCCACACCAAGGCCCACGAGAGTCGGGGGGACTGCGTCTCCCTCCTCCCAGCCCCAGGCTGCGCTCACACTCCTGACTTACCGAGCCAGAGCCGACTGGCCTTCTGTTGGGTCACCCCAGTGACTACGCCCAGCCGCCCTCAGGGCCTTTGCACCTGCTGCCCCATCACCCTACCCTCCCTGCCCACTCCTCTGTGCTACTCAGTCTCTGCCCCTCACAGGCCATGATAACCTCCTGGGGGAACCTCCTGCACCCCTGCCCACCCCCTCCATTCCTGGGCCCGCACCGCATCGCCGGCACTCACCTGGAGTCGGCGGCCGCTCCACAGCCCCGCCACGCGGCAGGTGCTCATCCTCGGAGAAGCTCGAGTCCTGGTTAGGTTCGAAATCCTCCTCGGCGGCCATGCTCTCCATCAGCTTGCTCACCGCACCCCCCTTCCCCCGGTTCTGGGGACAGAGCATGGTGGACGGGTGGCTTAGGGCAGGGCACGCACGTCCTGCCTGGCGAGACCCTCCCAGGAAACGCGCGGTCAGTCAGGACGCAGCAGCGTCTGCCAGGTGCGCAGCATGGGTCCTGGCCGGGCTCAGCCCGGAGGCCAGAGGGAGGACCAAATGGGCCACCGCCCACCCAGCCAGGGCCTGCACTGCTCTGTGGCGAGTGCTCAGCACCGCGCGCAGACTCATCAGTGAGGCAGGCGCCTCGGTTCCCACCCTGGAGAAACTGAGGCAGCGTCTGCAGCCACATGCAATGGATCAGAGGAGAGACAGCCTGGCCTGTGTCGGGGGCAGGCATGCCCCGGCACGCCCCATCTGTCCACCAATGCACCCAAGCTTGGGGGATCCCCAGGGATCCCCCGGGAACCAGCCCGGCTGGGTACAGCGAGCCTCACCTCCTTCTTCACCTCCTTCCCTTTGCCCTTGGCCTTGCTCCTCTTGGCGGAGGCCGGGGAGCTGGTGTGAGGGGCCCGGGCATCGGAGGGCAGGACAGGTGTGCGGGGCGGGGGCAATGCAGCTCCGGATCCCGCCTCCTTCCCCTTCTTCTTCTGGGGAGAAAGCAGCAGGCACCCCACCGTCAGAGGGGGGAGGGCCCGGACCCCGCGTCCTCGGCAAGTGCTCGCCCTCCCCTCCCCTCCCCGCGAGGGCTCTCGGTTCTGATCCGCGTCGTCCTGTTACTGCCACGCAGCGCGGGGCCAGAGCAGCGTGCGGCTGCCAGCACGCGGGACACAGACTTTCTTCCCGTGTGTTACTCATCATCATGTTACTTTCTGGGCGAGCAACCGTAAAGCTACTTGTGCCCCAGGCGGCACGCTGCTTGTTTAAAAGAGACGACAGCGAGGTGTGCAAGAAGCACATCTGTGTGTGGGGGCCCTTTTCCAGCCACCCCGTCAAAGCGGAGGCCACAGGGGCCCCCTCACGGCAGGGGGGTGCACCCTTCCAGAACCTTCCACAAGCACAGACACCCATGTGAACCTGATGGCTGTGCACACACCGTTGTGCACGGCCTTTTTATAAACACAGGGCTTTGTTTTTTAACGCAGATGGGAATTTACCGAAAGTTCCACCTTGCAGTCCCCCGCCCCCGGGTGTCTGACAAGCACCGCGAGCCCCGTTTTGTTTTGACAGCTGCCAACGGCCACGGTGCGGGGACCCGCGGTTCAACCACCCATCGCGGCACCTCTGGTTTTCTACTCTCACACACGATGCCCGAGACGTGTTCACGGCGGCAGCATGCGCGCTGCAATCAGACGGGGGGGGGGGCGTCCGTATGGCCCCTGCACGAGGGGGACGCGTACATGAAGCCAGACAGACGGGACAGGCAAGCGCCCCGGCACCTTCCCACCCGGAGCAGCGAGGAGCTCTCCGCTGCCACCTGCGTGTCTCCCAGGTGGCGGCGTGCGGTGCGGTCCACTGGGCCCAGGGGAGAGGGCGAGTGCCACACTGCCCTGGCTCAGTGCCCCCACCCGCCCCCAGCTGGGGAAACAGGGTTGCGCCCCCTCGAGGGGGACAAGAAGCGGTCCAGGGGCACAGGGACTGGGTACGGCTTCACGTATCAGAGCACAGAATCAGGCACAACCTAGATGTCCAGCCACCAGCTTCAGAAACGGTGGCGCCTCTGGAGATGCAACTGCGGCGGTGCCCCAGCGGCAGACCCGGGGCTGCAGAGTGGCCCAGGGACGTGGGGGCAAGGGTCACTTTGTGCTCATTAAGAGACACGCCCAACAACACGACCACATCCAAGGGACCAGAGCAGGTGGAAAAGAAGGAACAGGAAAAGATAATTCGGGCGACCGTTACCGTGACAACAGCAGATGAGTGAAATGCAAACAGCATTAAAAGGGACAGAATAGGAAGCTGCAGAGGGACAAAAGGTGCTCCGTGCAACCCCCATTCGGGGGGGGGAAACACACGAGAACACGTACGAGGGGCACACGTATTTTTGTGTGTCTGACGAGCGTTTTTAAGCCCATTCACATTCCCGACATCGGAAGGCGTCTGGGGGGCGGTCAGAGGAGCGTCTCCCATGGGGCCGTGTTTCCTCTCCCTTCTCACGCCCGCCGTCCACAGTCTGCCTGCCGTCGGGCGCATGTCTGCACACAACGGGGCAGGGGTCGGGCCGGTGACGGAAACAGCATTCTGAGTGGATTTTATCTTCTTCCTCTTCTTTACCCTCCCAGTCACTGCCCTGCTCAGTGATGGCTCTCCCCCACTTCCGGGAGCCTCACTGTTTTCTGAAACAGGGACAGCACTCCAGGTGCGACCAAGCCGGGCGCACAGCAGGGGCGTCTGCTGCTGTGGGGGCTGCGATGGCAAAGGCCGCCAGCCCCCCAGCCACCGCGGCGGGGAGGGTCAATGGCGGGGAGAACGAAAGCCTCGGGCTGGCCAGACGGTGGGATCTTACCCAGACACGCAGAAATAGCGATTTTGGAAAAGTACAATGGAAGCCCAGCATGTGGGAACGAATGCCAAGTTGAAAACACAGGAATCAAAGCGTTATCTCCGAAAAATGTCAGCCGTGGCCGTTCCTGGGGTGACAGGGCAGGGCGTCTGCTGCCTCCTTCCGTTGACGATCAGGCTGTTCTGCTCCTGTCCCTTCTCTTCCTGTGTCCCCAGAAAACTCAGACTGGGTGAGCCCTGCTCCTCCCCACCAGAGGGGCCACTGCCCAGATGCTCAGTAGCTGCTGTGACTCGGGGCAGTTTCCGGGGCCACCTGTAAAGCGCCGTTCCTGTGTGTGACCTGCCGCCCGTGGTTTCGGAAGCAGTCAACCGAGACGTGAGACACGGGCACCGGGCCTCTGCCCCCGGCCCCGACCACGCTCCTGGGTCGTGGGAGCCTCTTTTGTTCCCAGGAGGCAGCTCCTGGTCCTCTTGGGACGGCAGCAGGGCTGGGGACGGAGACCAATGATGGACTATGTCCCCATGATGAAGCCTCCAGAAAACCCCTGAGCCACGTGGTTCGGCGAGTCTCCGGTTATGAACACGGGGAGATGTGGGCAGGGGGCGGGGCGCCCGGAGGAGCAGGCACCGCAGCCCTGGTCTCTCCCCAGGCCGGGCCCTGTGCGCCTCCTCCCTGGGCTGTTCCTGAGTGGTGTCCCTCACAAGAGCCGGGTGAGCGTGAGCACAGCGTTTTCCTGAGTCTGTGCGCCATTCTCGTACATTATCAAACCTCAGGTGGTGGGAACCCCTACTTGTGGCCTGTTGGTCTGAAGTACCGGCGGCTTTGGACTTGCAGCTGGTACCCGAAGCAGGGGGCAGACCTGTGGGACCGAGCACTTCACCCATGGGGGTGGCCCCAGCTCGGGTGGAAGGCGTGCAAAGTGTTGGCCGTGCCCGAAACACGTCTTCCTTCAGCAGGAAATCAAGCACACGTGGAAAAGTCGCCAGACCGTGCCTGGACCCCACCCCCCGTGGGCCCCCGCTATCCTTCACCGCTATCCGTCACTCCAGCGCCTCCCCTCCACGGGCCACGGGAGCCTCCCGCAGCTGCGGCGGCCACAAGAAAGCAAGGGGCGGGCACGCATCGAGGTGCCTGGGACTGACACTTGGGTGCGGCCCCTTCCTCACTGTCGCCCATTATCACGAAATCAATGTAGAGTCTCGTCCCCTTTTGCGACTTTCTCCAGAAGGTCACTGTCATCCAGGTCTACCCTCCACCGGGGATGTGGAGAGGGGAGGCCTGGGGCAGGGGCCACTGTCCAGAGCCAGCTGCCAGGTCTGAGCGTAACCACCTCCAAGGGCACAAGCAGCCGCTGGCTGCCCAGCAGCTCGTGCGGAAAGGGCGACAGATCCGACTGGCCGCGGCCGTAAACAGCAAGTGTGCGTCGCCCGGGCGCCCACAGGACAGCACAGGGCCTCAGGGGGTGTGGGTGGGAAAGAGAAAACCCACGTCTATTCTCACCAGCCTCTGAAGAAACGAGCTTTACCTGCGGGCGTGAGTGGAGCACAGCCACAACCGGACCAGCAGTCCTGTGGGTGTGTCACCGACAGAAACCACTGTCACGCACGGGACAGTCACCGCAAAGGCCTTAAGTATCACTTGTGCTCCTGCCAGCACCTGCGAGGCTGCACCTCCCATCGGAGACCCCCGGGGGCCTGCGTCTCCCCACGGCCCCACCCCCACGCCACGCCCCTACCTTCCTGGGGTCCTTCCTGTCCTTGGCGCGGCCAGTGTCCTTGCGCGGGCTCATCGGGCCGCCTTTGCCACAGCGGCTGGGCTTGGCGACCACGGGTGTGGTGCTGCTGGGCGCGGGGGCCGGGGCCGCGGCCGAGGCATCGTGCAGGAAGATGCGCTCGCTGCGCCGCCGCGTCCACAGGTCGTCGTCGCTGGCCTCGGGCCCCGCCTCGAAGCCGGGCTCCTTGGGGCCCCGCAGCCTGCGGGCCTTGCGCCCCTTCTCCGCTGCCAGCTTGGCCTTGTCGGGGCTGGTAGGGCCGGGGCCACGGGCACCGGGCACGGGCGTGGTCTGGGAGGGGCCGGGCTCCCCCAGGCCCTTCTTGGGCCGCAGCAGCCCGGCAGGCGACCGCTTCCGCACCTTGACCTCGCTCTCCGAGTCGCTGTACTCGAACTCTGTGCCTGGACACGGGGGGAAGAAGGGGGCTGTGGACAGGGGCTCATGGGGCCCCCACTTCCCACCCACCCAGCTGTCCTGGCAGCCGGCCTGAGGCCACAGCCCCATCCCTCCTCTGAGGGACCTCTCTGCCCGAGGGAGCCTTCTCTCCACTTCCGGGGGCGGAGACCTGAGGCCCAGAGGAGGAGAACACGCCAGTGGGTGGCAGTCCTGCCAAGCCCCACTCTCGTCCCCACCCTGCCCCAGCTGCCCAGACCGCTCCATTCCCCTCTGCTGAGCAGCATCGTGTCTGGGCTGTGGGCACTCTGACCTGGGCCCGTGGAGTTTCTCCCCTGACTCCTGTGAGCCCCACGGGAACCCCAGAAGCTGGGACAGGTGAGTGGGGAGGGCCTCTCAGGGAGACAGGTGGGAAAGCCCAGGCGAAATCCCCAAGCCTGGAGGGGCCTCTCCGCTGCTTCCTGGTGCCACCTCTCAGAGCTGGGCGGTCCCTGGCACCCACTCCCTTTTACGGGGAGTGGGCCTCACTTGAACCCATGCCACCCTGGGGCCCAGCTCCGTCCCTTCCCACTCTGAGGGTGACCCGAGCCAAGCCCTCGAGGCCGGCCCTGGGCACAGCCCTGAACACAGCCCCCGTGACTGCAGGACCCCAGCGCTCCCACCCACAGCGCTGCCCGCCACTATCTGCCACCTCCGGCTTAGGCCTCGCCGGTCCCTCTGCCCGAGCACACCACTCCCTGACCTCTGAGGACACCCGCTGGGCACCCTGGAGTGCCCACTGTGTACACCCCTCACTGCAGACAGGCAGCACCCACAGGGCTCCCGTCCGTGGCCACCTGTCCCTTCCTGCTCCCGCCCCCCAGGGGAACAGGCCCCCGAGTTCTCCCACAGCCCCCAGCGTCGTGCCACTCAGAGTCTGGCCCAGAGCTGGTGGCCAGGGAACAGGGGACAGGAGCGTGAAGGTGTGCTCCTCCTCCAGGCAGGTCCCAGGGACAGGGTGTCTGTACAGCCCTGAGAGCTGGCATCACCCCAGAGGAGGACTTGCCACGGGTCCCACAGCACAGGGACCGAGAAGCCAGGGCCCAGGCCCGGCCTGCTGACCCCAGGGCAGCCGGCAGCCTGCAGAGGGCCGCGCTCCATGGCCCGGAAGGGCAGCCACAGTGGAGGGACAGGCGGAGGGCCGGGGCACACTCTGTGGGAAGGAGCCACTTGCAAAGCTTAACGATCCCCTTAATTAATCTTTTGTTAACAGACTTCCCGCTGCACAGGGAGGCAGCTGGGAGCTTTCATGGCTGATTAGCGTGCAGACCATAAAACCCAGGCTCGGGAGCCATGCTGCGGGCCGAGGGAGCCGACACCGCCTGCTGGGACCTCCCAGCACAGAGCCGCCAGGAAACCCAGAGGCACAGGCCACACTGCCGTGCCGAGTGGGAACGGGGAGCTGGCACACACTCAGGGAGACCTGAGTGGCGCGGGAGGACTGGGTGTCGGAGGATCAACCCCTCCGGGACCAGAGGGGCAGCATGCGTGGCCTGGTGCAGGGGCAGAGGCCTGCTCTGCGGGGCTGCTGGGGAGACGGGCAGGACGCTGGGATGGGGAGGACACATGGTGCTGGGAGTAGGACCACGTCCTGACTGCCACCCAGCGTCCTGGGCTCCCGCCTCCTCCCCCACAGTAAGGCAGTAAAGGAGGAAGAAGCGGACAGAAAAATAAAAAAGGGTAAAACACAGAGAGATCGAAAGCCAGAGGGGGAAGAAGAGAGACCAGGCAAGTCATGGTCAAAAGAGACCTGGGCTGGCCCCCCCAACCTCAGACAGAAAGAGACTTAAGATCAAAGTTGTTACTTCAGACAAAGAAGAACTTTTTAAAACAGTAACACAGTCCATCCGTCAAAAGGACGTAACAATTACAAATGTACATGAATAGAATCCAGAAACATATAAAAAAGACTACACATCACAACCACGTGGAATTTATCCCAGGAAAGCAAGGTTGGTTCAACACACCAGACACATAAGCAATACACCCTATTAATAGAACAAAGGGCCAAACCACGTGACCACCTCAGGAGACACAGGAAAAGAAAGAAACAGGCCACGTTAGCGGATACCGAGCCTGGCTACTGGGAAGGCACCAGCTCTGCCCAACCCGATCTGCGGGGCCCGTGCACCCCAGTCACGGCCTCAGGGGGAGACCGTGTGGACAGTGACAGCCTAGCTCTACAGTTTACACGGAGGCAAAAGGCCCAGGACAGCCGCCTGTGTTGAGGGAGAGGAACGGAGGTGGACACGACCCGACTGCAAGGCCGGTGACCAGGGCAGTGCAGCGCTGGCACAAGGACAGACAGGCGGGTCAGTGGGACGGAATCGGGAGCCCAGAAGTAGACCCCAACTGCAGTTGGGAAGCTCTGCAAGGGAGCAAGGCCAGCCTCTTCCACAGACGGTGCTGGACATTGCCAGTAAACCAGAGCAGCAACAGCAGCAGCCACAACACCCGAGACACACGTCTTCCTCCCTCCACAGAAGTCACCTCAGGTTGCATCCCAGGCCTAAACGTGAAGCACAAAACTGCAACACTTCCAGAAAACAGCACAGGAGAGAATCCAGATGACTTGGGGTTGGATGGGGAATTTTTAAAAACACCACCAAACACAAACCTTGAAAGAAAGAACCAATGAACTGGACCTCACTAAAATGAAAAATTTTGCCTTTGCAAAAATACGGGCAAGAGAATGAAAGAAGACTGGGAGAAAACGTCCACAAAAGACACCACCCATAAAGGACTGTAAAGAACTCTTAAAACTCTGCCCTGGCTGGTGTAGCTCAGTGGATTGAACACGGGCTGCAAACCAAAGGGTCGCTGGTTCGATTCCCAGTTGGGGCACATGCCTGGGTTGCAGGCCAGGTCCCCAGGAGGGGGCACACGAGAGGCAACCACACATTGATGTTTCTCTCCCTCCTTCTCCTTCCCTTCCCTTCGAAACAACATTAAGAAAACAAATAACCTGATTTGGGCCAAGAACCTTAAAGAGACACTTCCAGGTAGACACACAGGTGGCAAACATGCACACAAAAAGATGTTCCATGTCTGTCATCGGGAAAATGCAAACTACAACCACGAAATACTGCGATGTGCCTGGGAGAATGGCCAAACCCAAACCCTAGCCTGTGGGCCGGTGAGGGTGTGGTTAACGGCAGGCCGTGTTGCTGCTGGCGGGAACGCAGAGGGGCTGCCGCCCTGGAGGCAGCTGGATGGCTTCTTACAAAACTAAGCACAGTCTCCCCGCGCTCACCGCGCGGTCCAGCAACCACTCTCCTGTCTCCCCAAACGAGCTGAAAACTTACTGCCCACAGCACCTGCACACAGATGTTCACGGTTGCTCTCTCCCAGACTGCCACACCTCGGACGTGCCCAGCACCCGTGGGTGAAGGAACCGGGGTCCCTCCAGACCATGGAGCGTTATCGAGCACCCAGAGGAGACGGCTCTCAGGCTAGCAGAGCACCGCCAGCCCCCGGGCCCCGACGTCAGCCCCGGCCTCACGCCGCACGCACCGCGTGGCCCGCTCCCTCCGCCCCCACTCTGCTCCTCGTGCATGTGCCTGGCCAGCTCCCACGTGCCTCCCGAGTCAGGAGCGGTCCCCTTGACAGCCCCCCAACCTGAGGCCCCTCTGCACCCAAAAACTGCCTGACATGGAGAACCCGAAGGGGCAGGTCAGGCCGTGTTGGACTCTACACAGCGTGGCGGCCCCTCCGTGGGGGAACAGCAGGCCCCGGCCCGCACGCCCAGCCCTCTGGTCCAGCTCCCGGCTGAGGCAGCACACCGGCCTGGACTCACCCATCAGGCTCTGCCGTTCCTCCTTCTTCCGGGCCTTCTGCTTGGCCTCCAGCTGCACCACCGACAGGGACGGACCCACCGTGGGGCTGGGGAGGGCGCTGGCTGCAAAGCGAGCCAGCAGGCCCAGCCCGCTCTCCTCCAGGCCTGGCGACAGGTCCCGCTCCCGGGCCCCCAGCCTGTAGCTGCCTACGGCCTCATCCTCTTCTTGCTCCAGTTTGTCCTCCGCATCCTCCTCCTCCTCGGAACTTTCATCTGGCAGCAGAAAACAGGGGGAGTCAGAGCCTTGCCTGGGCCCCACGCCACCCCCGCCGCCCACCTCGGCTGGAGCACCAGCCTAGCTCCTCCTCACTCCTCACCGGCTGGGGGTGGGTCCAGAACCAGCCCACGCGTCCCCCCGACGGCCCAGTGCCCCATCAAAGTGAGCCCAAGCCGCGGGCATCCCGGATGGCCCAGAGTGGGCAGCGGCCTTGGGGCCTGAGGGGTTTCTGTCAGGGGAGCACCGACATGCACCTGTGCTGTGGGGGAGGGGACACACAGACAGGACTGGAGATGGCTCTCTCCACGGTCTCACACACACACACGCCCCGACATACAACGTGAAGGCTGAGGAAGGAGGCAGGAGAGAAGAGAGGAAAGAGGAGCCGAGGGAGGAGGCAAGGGAGGAGGCGAGGGACAGGAGAGGGCCTGGGGCTCGGGCTGGGGTTGCAGGCAAAGGCGCCTGGTGTGGTTTGGGCAGCTGGTAGCCTGGGGGCTGGCAGCAGGAGAAGGTGGAGCCTGGTCCCTTCTTGGTGGTAGAGACACCTGTGGCTGAAGCCCTGAGCAGGCTCTAAGGGCCAAGGTGGGCTCACAGTACCACCCGCTCTGGAGCACTGGGGCAAGTCCCTGGCCCTCTCAGAGCCCTGTTTTCTCATCTGCAGCATGGGACGGCCCTCCAGCCCCCCCCCCCCCCCCCCCCCCCCCCCCCCCCCCCCCCCCCCCAGCTACAGAGGGTGCGAGCAGGGCTGCACCCTGGCAGGAGAAAGCGCTTTGCGGGCGCAAAGAGAATAGACATACACAGAACCACCCCGTCCTGCAATAAAGGAGCCGCTGGCTATGCCGCTGGACCACGGCGAGCAAGCAGGGAAGGGCCCAGGCCGGCTGACTGCCCCGGGTGCCCAGGGCCCAGGGGGCTCAAGCGCTCAGACAGCAGGGCTTGAACCCGAGGCCGGCCGGCCGGCCTGTGCCCACAGTCTAGTGGGGAGAAAGTCTAAAGGCGGCCCGCCCGTGTCTCCAGCTGGTGACTGGACATGCCTCTGCCCAGGGCCTGCCCTGTCTGATCAGCGGGACTGAGGCGGGGCAGGCGGTGGGGAGGCCCCACTCCCACGCAGGAACCTGCAGTGAGGGTTGGGCCAGAGGCACAAGCTCACCCTGACCTTCCAGGCTCACCTATCTGGGGCGGGCAGGTGGGCAGTGCAGGGGCTGGCTGCCCCGGGATGCCACGGCCAAGGACCCCCCAAGGAACGCCTGCCCAAGGGTGCCCATCCACCCAGAGCATGGAAGCATTGAGGGCTCCAGGGCTGCTGGGCCGGGCCAGGCTAGAGGCAGAAGCAGTGTCTGGTGTGGCGACAGTCGGGGCTTGGCCAGCTCCACATTTTCCTGCCAACACCCCAGGCTACCTATTTGAGTGCAACCAGTGGCCGCATGGGGCGGCCCTGGGGTGCCAACAGGGCAGAGACTCTCTGCCCACCCAGGGTTCAGTGTCTGCTGAGCGACCCCTGGCGGCGAAAGCAGTGAAGAGCGTGAGGACGCTCTGAAGGGAATGGAGAGAGGAAGGAGGCAGAGGCAGGGCGGTTAGGGGTGAGGAGAGGAGGCGGCTCGCCGAGCGATGGATGAAGCGGGATGGAGGCCAGCGGGCAGGCGGGCGGCAGGCAGGCAGTGCACACTTGCGATCCGTTCACATTGCGGACGTCACACGGTCTGTCTCCGCCCCAGTGGGCCACAGCGGCAAAGCAGGCTAAGTGTAGGCAGACTTTCGACAGCGCCTGGGTCCCCCACATCAGGCCCCGGGGGTGGTGGGCTGGGGCTGGCTGGGCTGGGGCCCGGGGTTGCGGGGTGGGCCAGCCTTCCCTTCTCCAGACAGCCTTCCCAGAGGTGCTCAGGTGCGGAGACTCGGAACCCTCCCCTACCCAGGAGGGGTCTCCCCTGTAGGGGTGGGTGGGGGGCGGCTGCCTCTGGCCTTCTGGGGGCCAGAACGCTTGCATCAGACCCTAGAACGCCAGCAGCAGCCCCACCCCAGTGTCCCGAGACGGGGGAGTGTTTGGAAGGCAAAAGCCAAAACAAGGGTGTGCCTGCCACGAAACATCATCTCTGTCTCCCAGGACCCTCCCGCCTCCCGCTCGGAGCCTGATGAGCCCTCCCTGGCTGCTTCCTGCGGTGGCCGGTGACCAGGTCTGCAGGGCAGGGGGAGCAGGGGGGTGGCAAAAAACGCCATTGGAGTTGTCCACACCTGAGGCAACAGAGCTTGCCGAGGGCAGGGGGAGAAAAAGTCCCGACAAAGAAACCCAGGGAAGTGGGGAGGAACTTTTTTTAATTAAAAAACTCCTGGCCGTAACGTGGTTCGGTTTTGCAAAACCCCATCAGTAAGTGCCAAAGCGACCCGCTGCTGCCATAGCCGATGGGGGCAGCCCCGAGGAGGGAGGTGCAAGGGGACAGGAGGAAAAGGGTGTGCCTACCTACGGACCAACGAGCCAGGCTGGACCCCAGCTCAGTGACCCGCGGCGCCGTCTGCCCTACTCCCAGCCTTCGCTTTGCGTCCGAGTGCAGCGTGAGAGCGAATGCAAGAGACCAAAACAGACATTCAAAGCATCATGGGTAGGGGTCAAGGGTGAAGGTATGGTCAAGCTGCTGGGGGGAGAAAGCAGACACACTAGAAAAAGCCAAGCCAATTAGGTGTTTTAGTACCAGACGTCAGGGCGGCCCTATCACCCAGACACCCCTGCGCAGGCCTGACTGAGGGGTCCATGTGCAGTGGGCCCCGCACCTCGCCCCTGTGCTCCGCTAGCCGGGCTCTGACCTCTGCTGCGCCCGGCCCTGGTCTGAGGCCCGCTGCGGCAAATGGCCCCTTGCTAGATCTGGGGAAACTGCCTGCTTCTTTATGGGGTCTGAGCTGAGGAAGGGGAGCTCCAAATTTGAAAGCTGGAGCCCTGGCTTTAAGGGGAAACAGGGAAGTGTGTTGCAGGGAAGAGGCCGGGAGCCCAGGCCTGGGGATGGGGGTTGGGGGACAGCAAACCAGCCAGACAGGTCCACGAAGGCCTGGGATGGAGGCCGCCTCGGGGAACCAGGCTGGCTGGCCCGTTGCCCAGGAAAACATGAGCCCCAAAGGCACCCGGCTCCCTGCTGTGCCGTCGGCTGGTCACCCAGAATGAATCTGGGCTATCAGGACGGGAGCGTGGGAGGGAGAAGGCAGACCGGGAGCGTGGGAGCCAGGCTTGGACGGGGCGGCGTGCGGACCCAGGGGCCCAGCCAGTTCCTGTCCAAGCAGCCCCTCCGTGCCTGCGCCTCACTCGGGGAGGATCGGGGTCCCGGCTCTGACACCCAGAGGCTGCCACCCTGGCCCTGGGATCCCGGTAGGGGTCCACCCTGAAGCAAAGCCTCAGCCAGGGCAAGAAACCATTCAGAGTCTGCCGGCCAGAGGTCATGGACCTCGCCCCTGCGTGTGTTCGTGAGGCGGAGGCGGCCCGGGCCAAGCTGCGGGCAGCCGGGCCCCTGGACTCGCGGGCCAGTGCTCCCTACAAAGCCCTGTGCTCGGCCCCTCGACTGTCAGGGGCTGTTGACCCTGCACTGCCTGCACGCCCCTCCAAGCAGAAACGTGTGTTAGCAAACAAGGGTTTGTACATGTGTTCGAGGCGCTGGTGCACAAGAATAGAACTTGGAGAAAACAAAAGACAAACAAGCAGCTAAAAAAAAAAAGATGATGTTGGAGGTGGAAGCAGTGGACTCGGACCCTGAAACACGACCCGCATGCCAGCAGCTCCCGGAGGTTTGAGTAACAGAAAAGCAGCGGCTCTCCCCGCACCCCTTTGGGGAGGGGTGGGGGAGGGGGGGGGAAGCGGCACCCTGCCGGTCTAAGTCAGGACACAGCAAGAGAGACAAGGCACACGGGTTTAGTTAAAAATGAACTCGATATATTTAATAAAGCTTGGTATTACCAAAATTGCAGTACAAACATCAAGTCACACGCCCACACAACAGAATTCCATTTACAAAACGTCCCTGGGGAGGCCCCTGCCGAGACCCCCACCCCGGCCTGCGGCCCAGGGGACAGAGGCGGCGAGAACGGGGTGGGGAGGAGGGCAGTGGAGGGAGGCGGAGACTAAAATCAGTCCGTATAAAAGCTCAAAAAGAGCCAGCATGGCATCATCACAACGATACCGGTACAAACACACCCGGATCAGAGGCTGACACGGCAGGCTACGCTGCCAAGAACCGAGACGGCCGCCCGCGGCGCCATCGCTCCTTCCTGCACCCCGGCTCTCTCGCTCGCGCTCACTCACTCTCTCGCCATGAGACACGGAAGGGGGTGTGTGTTTGGAGCTAGTAACCTTGGTCAAAGGAGTCCTCCGAGGAGTCGCTGAAGGAGGAACGGGCCTCGACCTCGTGAAGCAGCAGACAGAACGGCTGCTTCCTGCCGGCAACCGGCTTGGGCTTCAGAGTCCGGGCGGCCGCCAGGCCCCTCTTGGGCAGCTTGGGGCCTCCGGCCGGCTTGCTGTTCTTTGCCGCCGTGCCACACAGGACGGGAGATGTCCGTCTGGAGCCAGAGGGGCCTTGGGCAGACCACTCGTCCCTCAGGAAGTCTTCCTCCTCCTCTGAGTCGGTATCTGCAGTCAAAGTAGTTTTTAGTAAGGTAAGTCACCGGGTGGGAGCCTGCCGTCTGTCTGTCTTACTGGACGGCTGTGAGTGCGCCCCGGCGCCAGAACAGACAGGTCCATGGGCCTGCTGGCCCTGGAACAAGGGGCCAGGGCTCTCACCGCTTACCTGGGAGGCCCCCAGGCCGCCTCCAGACTGGCTGCTGCCAGCACTGCCCCCAACACAGGCACCTCCTCGCACAGCCTCCCGGGCCCTGGAGGAGGAGTTCCGCCCGCAGGAAGGCCGCTCCCCTGGCTGGGGAGGTCACTGCTAGGCCCGGTCTGCCCCGCAGGACTGCACCCGGCCCAGGGGTGGGACGAGGCTCAGGAGGGGAAGAGCTCAAGTAAAGCTCTTCTCTCCCAAAACACCAGCTTCCAGCGGTGCACAGACCAGCACGGGCACACCTCTTCCCAATTCCACACTCAGCCTGGAACAGGCCAAAAGAGGCGGTGTTACCACTCTCTGTACTGGAGAGCCGGTGACCAGCACACTGCTGCTGGCTTCCCACAAGTCTCAGCCTCACTGCACTGGCCAGGCCGAGGGTCTCAGGCTTCCCAGGGGAGGGTCACCCAGCTTTGAGGAGGGGACTGTCAAGTGGGCACAGCTCCGGCCCCTTCCAAGCAACCCACTCCAAACATACACTGCTTTGATCGTCTTACACTGGGGCTGTCAAGCAAGATTCACTGGTATAAAGGGCTCCGCAGGCAAAGCCTAATCCCCTAATCTGGTAAAATCTACTTGGAACACGCAGGACTAGTGCGCAGACTACAGCTCTGCCAGCGCCTGTGGTGTCCAAGGCCAAGAGAAGCCGTGGGCGGGGGTTCCCTCTGGCGGCCGCCTCCAATAACTACGCTTTCCACTCCCACCCAGACCCTGGCTGCAGGACGGCCTGGCAATTCTGGACAAGGACAAGGACAAGGCTGTCCAGGCCACTGCCTGACCCCTAGCCACAGGCCTCCCTCCTGTCTGCTCCATCCCAAACTAGAGACACCTGCAGGTGACAATGAACAACTTGGCTTTCTGCCAGAGCCACCCGGCACCCCACCCAAAGCGAAGAAGCAGGAGAGCAGCGCTCTCCCCGCCCACCGCTGGCCAAGGCAGCATCACTCCGCTGCAACACCCCCTTGACCTTTGTGACTGGGCACTGTCGTCGGCCTAGACAGCAGAAAAGCCAATAGGGAAGAGAGGAGCTCTCTCCACAACCAGCTAGCTGGGGCCTTTCGGACCTCCCTGGTGCAGCATTAACCCACCTCCCTCCCAGGACAATGGAATTGTGGACAAAAACGTAACCGAGTTAGACTGCCAACCTGAACACGGCTTCGCACATGTACTGGACTCGCCGGCTCAGACCGCCCCAAGATGGCAGGGACCAAGCTCACCCCTGGCCTCCAACTACATCACATTCACGTGGAAGTGGGGGGAGGGAGGGTTCCTGCATTCCTCGGGCAAGCAGCCAGGCCAAATCCATCGCTACTCTGCCTCACAAGATCAAGGGAGCCGCAGCCTTCCTCACAGCCTCTTCGCTGTTCCAAAACCAGCAGGGGCAGAGAGCGGGGAAGCCCTTCTGTCCGCGTCAGAGCTGCCAGTCTCTGAAAGCGGCATGGGTCCTGGGTGGTGCCGTCTGCACCACACCCACCCGAATCCAGGGACCACAGAAGCCATGTCATTCCTGCTGTCTCCCGCTCATCTGAGATCAGCCCTAGAGACCCACCAGTCCTAGGGAACCAAAGACACACATTAAAAAACAAAACAAAACGAACAGCAGCAACATCTCGTGCGAGGTGCCCCATCCAGCTCTGTGCCGATGTGAGCTTGCTGAGAGCTCACGGCATCCCTGTGAGACGGGCGATCTTAACTCCCACGTCCGTAACAACTCCATCTTCTTTCCTTAAGAAAGCACGCTTTGCCCTGGCTGGTGCGGCTCAGTGGATTGAGCGCCGGCCTGCAAACCAAATGGTCGCTGGTTTGATTCCCAGTCAGGGCACATGCCTGGGTTGTGGGCCAGGTCCCCAGTTGGGGGCACCTAAGAAGCAACCACACATTGATGTTTGTTTCTCCTTCCCTTCCCCTCTCTTTAAAAACAAATGAATAAAATCTTAAAAAAAAAAAAAAGTACGATTTATTGTAACATTAAAAGTGTCCGTTTTTGCTCTTGACATTGAAATTCCCAGCCCTCCCCCAGTGAACCGGGCAGCATCATCCAGAAGCCCAGACGCAGAAACGCAGTCAGTCATGATGAAAAGGCCCTCCACCCCATCCACAGCCTGAAACTTCCAGAATAGACCCCACCCACAGGCACCAGACGCCAAGGGAGCCCCTCCTGGCCTTCCTGCAGGGGCCACACCCCTAGTCCCCGTCCATCCTGGGCATTAGCTATTCTGCCCATAAGCAGTGACACTTATTACATGCCACATGGCAGATCGAGCCGCTGGAGGCCACGAAGAGCAGCAGGTGCGTCAGCACCTGCCTGCCCGGCTCAGGAAACCTTGTCCCGAGCTCCCAGCAAAGGAGCCCCGGTCAATGAACTGAACTCAGTCCCAAGGCCACCAGCTATGTCCCAGAGCTCCACAGCCCCCTTCGGCTAGCGGCAATCATCCCGGGCGACGCACAGGCCACGTCCACTGGGGCTGAAGTCCTGGGCCTGATTCTGGCCCGACGGCCCCACCCAGCGCAGTCAACCTCGCCTGGCCTCAGCATCTAACCTAAAGACCAAATCGGGGGGCTGCCTAAAAGGCTGTCACCAAGACAAGGCGAAATGCAGCCCATACAGTTCGGTGCCCAGCACGGAGCGCTCATTGGATGTTCTTACCAACACTTGACCCAAGGGAGGAGGGCCGCCTGGGGCTGGGTAGGCAGAATCCTCTCTATGATCCACAAGAGTGGCCACTCTAGGCAGGGCCGCCCAAAACTCGGTGGCACAAGGCCTCCACACAGACGGTTTCCAACCAAGCGAGCGCGAAAGGGCGGGCCGACTTCCGCCCCCACCACCAATCACCGGCGCCCACCCAATGTGGCGCCGGCCAATGCAAGCACTTCCGCCCCTGGCGCACCCACTTCCGGCCTGGAGCCGGTGCAAGACGGAAAAGAGACTTTGGAGCGCCTAAGACAGAGACGCAAAGGAGGGAGGAGAGAGAAGTAGTGGCCTGGAGGCAGCGCGGCCTCGGCTACTTACTGTAGGAGTAGCTGCTCACTTCCGAGGCGAACGGGGAGTGGGCCAACTTGGGTGGGCCTCTGGCCTTGAAGCCCGCCTCCATCTTCCTGGCTTTGGCGGCCCGTTTGTGTTTACCATCTCGGGAGGCTTTCAGAGACAGGCTGAGGCCTTTGGCCAGCGCCTTCCGGTCCTTGACCAGCAGGCTGTCATAAGGCGTCAAGTACCTGCCGCAGCCCCCGCCCGGCTTGGATTTCCCCCCAGAACTGTCCGAAAACTTGAAGGGGGACTTCAGTTTGTCCTGCTTGGTAAGGGAGAGGGCCTTGTCCAGCTTGCTCGCCAGCTGCTCCTGGTCGCTGGCCATCTTCTTCTTCTTAATCTTTAGCTGGAAAGGGAAGTCCCGGGGTTAGGTCATTGGACCAGGCCAGGAGGAGCTCTCTGAGGAGCCCCACTCCAGCCCTTCTCCCTGCCTCAGTGGCTTCCAACAAACTGCTCCTAGCCTCAGTCTATAAAAGGGGGACACCTGTGTATGGACACCCGAAGGTCGCTCTGCAGATGAACCGAGATAAGGCACGTGGAGACTTATCCAACCGCTGTTACTGCAGTGACAAAGATCGCTGGCATGGGATCTCCACCCTGGCCCTCCCATGGTGCTGTCTGATGCCTCCCAGGGAAACACTTTAAGTAAACAGTGCTGCCAATGACCTGGAGAAGCCAGCTGGACCAAGGGAGGAGGCAGGGAACAGAGATCCGACACCCAGATCAGAGCCTGGCTGATCTGCTTATCTCAGCCACCTCCAGCAGCCGAGGAGAGGCCTAAATCAGCCCATCCAACCACAGGGGCCAAAGCTGCCAAGAAAAGCCTGGAGCGTGCCTTGGATGCCTGACGCAGAAAGATTCACGATTTCAAAGCCTAAATCGCTGCTTTCACTCTCATCAGCTGTCGCCATTTATTGTGGAAGTGAAATGTGCAGTTTCGAAGCCACTAATGCCCCGCATTTGAACATTTTATCTCGATTTTCTCTCATCAGGTAACATTCACAAGGAGAAAAAATTTGGGATAATGTCAGTTCAGCAACAAGAGTGTGCTTCACTGTTTGAGAGTAAAAAGGGTCCCAGTGTACAAACTGGCCTCTCTCCCCTGCCGCTGGGCCCTTATGTAAGTACTTCCCTCTGATGGTCACAGCAACCGAAGCAGCCCCTTGGCACAGGGCTTTACAAGGAGGGGTGACCAGGTACGTCAGTACTTAGAGTGAGGGCTTTAAGTGGATGATTTCAATGCTCTGCAGAAACCAGGAAAAAGCAAGGAGCTGGCCCTCACCCCATTACCTCTGGAGAGTTCACAGAGGAAATGACAATGGCATCGAGCCCATTTCTTAGAACTACAGAATGGCGACGCTGCTCGTTACATGATCACACTGTCACACAGCAGCGTAACTGCCTTCTCTGGTTGAAAACCGGCAGTCTGTCTGCTTGGCCTCAGCAGAGCGTCAAGCAGCACACACAGGGATGTGGCTTTCCGTCTGAGCTCTGCCTGCGGCTGTGTGCCTTTGCTAAGTGTCTGAGCTCCTCTGGGCCATCGCGTCCCTCCTCTGTATAATAAGGCAGGTTGGAGGAACTAAGGCAACCATTTCTAGTTTCTGTGCAGCAGCAGGGCGAACAGACCGGCAAAGGGAGTGCAAACTCCACACCACCTCCAGAACTCCGGCCCGAGCCGGCAGCACACCTAGAAGACGGGCTGACTGACCTGACTCATGAAGTCTGGCGGGGCATCGTGCTCGTCCCAGGGCTGGTTCCTCCCCTTCGCTTTCCCCGTTCCGACAGGGGCTTCGTGCTCCTCCTCGGGCCCCTTGTGTCTCTTCCTCATCCCTGCTCCCAGCTCGTAGGCATCCGACGTCAGCAGGGGTTTGCTGCTCGGCCTGCAACCAGAGACACCGCTGGTCAGCACCCTGTCCAGGCAGGACCCAAGGGCCCGGGGTCCGCCCTCGTAGTCCTGAACGGTGGGCTCTGGATGTCGAAGCACAGCAACAGGTCTGGGGAGACGGATCCTGTGAAACTATGGTGCTGGGGTTCTGGGATGTTTGTGAATGAGGCAGAATGAGAGTTTAATGGGAAAGAAAGAAAACTCCGAGGCAGCATCCTCTGCGGGCCGCTGCCTCTCTCCCAAAGCCCTTCACACATGCTCACACTCTCAGCTTTGCATGGTCAGACGCCTCTTGACCAAAACGTGCCAAGAAGGAGGATCAGAAATGCCAAGGAAACCCACCAGCATGGGAGGGCAACTAAGATCAAGTGCTTCTCTGAAGAAAGAGCCACGGACAGTGTGCAGACCCCTGGGAGTGTACGCAGCGGGACCTGGTCCCACTGAAGGCTTCTCTTGGCGCCTCTATGCTAAACCCTCACCAGTAATAATAACAAAAGCACCTTTTACCTGGTGCTTACTATTGTTTCCTTCCACATTAGTACTTTACATTAGCCACAAAACAATGCTTTTGTTCTATGTACTATTTTTCGTAGCTGAGGAATCTGAGGCTTGTAAAATCTAACACCTGGCCGAGGTTACAACCAGGGCTGGCACTGGGACTCAAAAGCAGGAAGTGCAGCCACCTCCAGGGTCCACCCACACTCCTAACCAGCGGGCCTGAGTGCACTGGCCCAGCCCCAGCTCCCTTCTCTAGGAGGCGCTTCCCCTAACCCCCGTGGCTGCTGATGGCGTACTTCTTCCTCTCCACCCTCTCCTCAGTCTGGAACAACCAGGAACACTGAATGTAAGCCGTGGGGGCCCTCAGGGCTGTCTTCTCCTTAGAAGACCTGTGGCAGCCCCACTGACTCCCCCATGCCTTTTGAAGACATCCCTTGGTCCCCTCTGCCTCCTCAAGCCAAGCACTGGGCCCCTGAGCATCACCTGCAAGGCTGTGGCAGGCTGAGGCGCAGCCCACCCCTTCCTTTGACGGGCCCTGTTCAGCACACGCTGCTCCCGACACCCAGGGAAGACCAGAGCACCTTTCCTGTCCCCGCCAGGTCTGGAGGACCAGTTCTCGTTCCAGCCAGCATTTGAGACCTCCAGAGGGGCCACCCCTAACTTCTGCGGCCACTCAAGGAGCTGTCCCCGAAGGAGATGGGCCCATATCACAAGGAGCAGGCTCAGGCACGATGAGCCAGCAGGTCCGGCCAGGCAGATGGGAATGCCACTGTCCAGCACTGAGGGAACCAAGTGTCCCGCACGGAGTGGGAGCCCACCCCACAGGAATGGGGAGCTCAGTGTGCCCTCTGCAGGGAGAGGTGCATGGAGGAGCGCGGGAGCTGGTCCCTTGCTGCGGAGCGTGGCAGGACCATGGGTGAAAGAAACAGTGGGGTGACGCCCGCTCGGTCCTGGCTGGGTGAGCCTGTCTGTCTGATCCGCCCCTGGCCTGGCTCGCCCTCCAGGCTCCCTGAGAGCTACCAGACCGGGTGGGTCAGAGCACAGGGGACTCGAGGTCCCGAGTGCCCAGACACAGGCCCTGAGTGGGCCTGTGCTCCTCCCCTCCGAGCTCTGTGCCAGTTCCCGACCCACCGAGGGGCCAGCCTTACTTTCCGCTACTGTTGCGGCTCTTCCCTCTCTTGCGGGGGGGCGACAGGGCGCTCGGGGCGTGCGTCCGTTTCCGCGGCCTGCCGGGGCCTCTGCGCGCCAAGCTTCTATGGGGGTCCTCGCGCCTGTCCCTTAAAAAGAATCATACGCTAGGCTGTGAACTGAGGGGTGGGGGGGGCGCAGAGAAGAGACACAGGATGCGCCCACGTCACTCGGGCCCTCGCACGCCTCTGCCAGCCTACCACAGCGGACCTACTGAGCACCAGCGCCTACAGAGCCGGCCATGGGCTGCGGGGTGGGGTGCGCACTCACTCGGACTCGCGGCGCCTCTGCAGCTTCCCCAGCTCGCGTTGCTTCTCCTTGTACCGCCGCTGCACCTCGGCCAGCCGCATGCGGAAGTCCAGCTCCACGGCATCCATGCTCTCCAAGGACGACTTCATGGCGAACATCTGCGGGGGGGAGAGGCGGTGAGGACGCTGATGCCCACCTGCTCCCGCCGCCCTGCTGGGCGCTGACCAGCCAGGGGACAGCGAGGCTTCATGGCCAACACCTGGCGCCCAGCTCGAATCCCATTTCTGCCACTGTTAGCTGTGGCCTTGGGCACAACCCAGACACCTTGTCTGCATGACAGGGACCGAGAGACCCAGTCTGCCTGGGACGACTGCTCAAGCCATGCCAGCTGTCACATTCTCTCTCCCGGCCGGAGGCTCAGAGAGGCAGCCACTGCCCACGGCCTGCCCCAGGAGTGAGGGCACGGCCAGGCCCGCTCTTCCCGTTCCATCCCACTGCTGCCCATGGGACACAGGTGCCATCAAAGAGGTAAACTCAGGCCCAGAAAAAAGAAACAACTTCCCCAGGGGCGCCCAGCAAGTCAGCGGTGGGAGCTGGATTCAGGTCAGGCCCTTCTAACTCCAAAGCCAGCCACGCCCCAGGCAAGGCAGCTCCTGGGGGGGGGCCGTCTCCGCCCCCACCGCACAGGCCACAGGCAGGACACCCGGGCCCGGAACACCTCACCCGCTCCTCCTTCTTCTGCATCCAGCTGTACTTCTTGTTGGGGTTCAGCTCCCGTGGAAGCCGCAGGCTCCTGAGCGGGTCCACAAAGGGGCCGTCCAGCACCTCCTTCAGCATGTGGCTGCTGGCAGCCAGCAGGCTCTCCAGGGACGGCCGCGCAGCCACACCCAGCTCCGCACCTGCAGATGGGAGGCAGGTGAGCTGCCCGCCTCACCTGTGCTCCCTGGGGACAGGACTGTCCGGCACTGGGACCCCCACCAGGGAGGAGAAAGCAGCCCAGATTAACGTGCATTTTAGTTTAATGTTTTCTCTGCAATGTAACATATGGTCAACCGCTGTGACCGTTCCACGCGCCTCCTTCCTCCTGGTGTGTGCAGCCCCGTGCAGCTGACACCCCAATTATGCAGCAGGATCGGGGCCTCTCAGCCTGGGCGCTACTTCCGTTTCAGGTGGGTGCTTCCTCCACCCTGGGGCGCCGTCCCAGCTGCCTCGCAGGATGCTCAGCCGTGTCCTGGCCTTTACCCACTAGATGTCAGCAGTGCTCAGCATGAGCCCTGTCACTGCCTGCGGACCATCACTGGTGTGGCCCTCTCTGTCCTGGTGAAAGCTGAGGAAGCCACGTGGTGAACCCCATCAGCTCCCACGGGTGCCACCAGGGTGAAGCGCATGGCCCACCCTGCGGGGACACCTGTGGAACATGCTGCAAGGTCCCAACAGGATCCTGAGTTGGTGGGTAAGGCGGCTCTAGGACAGAGGAGGGGGCAGGGCGGGGCTTTGTCACCTCCTTCGCTCTCCCACACACTGGTCTTGCTGGGGCTCTCGGGACCGACAGCCCACGGCAGCCTGGACAACTCTGGCACCAGCTGCCACAGGTTGACCTGTGCCCCCCCAAAGCCACATGTTGAAGTCTGAACCCCAGGACCTTAGAATGTGACTTTATTCGGAGACAGTCTTGAAAAATGTGGAAAAGTGACATCCTCGGGGTGGCCCTAATCCAACAGGACTACATCCTTATAAGAAGAGGTCAGAACCCAGCCACAGAGGGCGCCCACGTGAGGACACAGGAAGACGACGGCTGTCCACACGCCACG
Organism: Micronycteris hirsuta; assembly: GCA_004026765.1. Lineage (NCBI taxonomy): Eukaryota > Metazoa > Chordata > Mammalia > Chiroptera > Phyllostomidae > Micronycteris > Micronycteris hirsuta. The sequence continues at coordinate 120,459 of PVJI01000070.1, forward strand.
GAGAGAGGCCTCGGAGAAACCAGCCTGCCCACACCTGGGCCTCCGACTCCAGCATCCGGGACTGGGAGACACCAGCCCTGTGGCTTTGCTGAGGTGGAGGTGACCTGGGACCAGAAGCCAGATCTGCCCCAGAACCCCCGCAGGACCAGGGCCAGTCACGAGGCTGAAGGCCGGCGGGAGACAGGACGCATGGCCAGCGCACCAGCCCCACCCCACCCCGTTCCCTCGGTGGGGGCGGCCACAGGAAAGCCGCGCCTGCTTGCGCCCAGGGCCTTTCGCTGCCCAGCTCCGAAGGGAAACCGAAGGGACTGGCGCTCAGCACCCCATCCTGGCCGCAGGGAAGAGGGAGTCACCAGGACCCTGTGCCCCATCCCTGCCTGCAGGCGCACTTTCCAGCCCCAGAGCCGCAGGGCCACACCCCGACGTGAAGTGCTAAAGGGCATTTCAGAGGTCAGTGTTCAAACCAATAGCTGATTTCTCCAAAACCTGCCCCCACCGCTTCCCCAGCTCAAACACCGCCCGACCCCTGGGTCATCCCACCACACCCACATCCAGCCTGTCCGCAGGGCCTGCTGGCTCCGCCTTAGCATTCTCCTTCACCTCCACGCCACCCCCACCCCAGGCCTGGGTGGGCCTCAATGGGGTCCTGTCCCCACCCGGGAGCCTCCCCAGGGTCTCCCTGTCCTCACAGCCCCCACACCACTCTGCTTAAGTCTGATCCCATCACTCCAGCTCCAGACCATCTTCAAGAGAAAGCCCCTGGGACAGCCCCCAACCCCTGCCCTGTGCTCTTCCCAGTGTCTGCTCCCACCACCCGTCACCACCAGGCAGCGCTGAGGGCCTCACAAGGCTGCCGGTCCACTGCTGGGCCATGGCAGCCAAACCGCGCCGGGGGCACAGCGGGCGCTCGCTAAATACTTGTCAAATGCGGGTATGTGCAGCCCCAAACAGAAAACGAGCAGGAGGGTGAACAGCAACAAAGGTGGGCAGCAGCCCCCAAACTGGGGGACCCTTACCCTTCCTCAGCCCCCTTTTTGCCCAGGCACCTCGGGCCCCCTGTGGTCCCCCCAGGAAAAAAAACACCATTGGTAGGATCAAAAGGATTTGCTCTGTCCTCTGAAAAAATAGTTTTCTCACCCCAAGTCCTGTGAACGAAAGAAAAGCAGCAACAAAGTTCAGAAAAACAGCCCAAGCATGCCTGCGGGGGCAGGTGTCCCAGCTTCTGGGGAGCCGCTGGCCACGACAAAGCCTTACAAATGTGGCCTTGCTCCGCCCCAGCAACCCCAGCCCTGGGAGCGCACAGCCAGGAAACCCGAGGTGCGGGCAGAGATTCTCCCTCAAGGGAAACGCCACCTTGCTCACAACAGCAGAAAGAAGAAAAGGAAAGAAAAGGCAAAGGAAAAGGCCTGACAACCCAGGACCTGGCCACGAGCGCTGTGGCCTTCCACGGCCGGGAAACTGGGCAGTTCCTTAAAAAATATTTTACTATTTTTCTAATACATTTTTTAAGATTTTATTTTGATTTATTTACTTTTAGAGAGCGGGGAAGGGAGGGAGAAAAGAGGGAGACAAACATCAGTGTGTAAGAGACACACCGGTCGGTTGCCTCTTGCACGCCCCCTCCTGGGGAACCAGCCAGCAACCCAGGCATGTGCCCTGACTGGGAATCGAACCGGCGACCTCTCCATTCGCAGGCTCAATCCACGGAGCCACACCAACCAGGGCATAAAAACATTTTAAAGACACAAATGTCTTCACTCAAAAACACTGACAATGTTTTAAGAAAATTGAAAAACGGTGTAGTAAAAAATACACTAAGTGAAAAGGGCAGGTTGCAGAGCACTGTTTACAAAACGGTCTTAATTTTAGAAATGTGTGTAGAAACAGTTCCAGAGGAAATACACCAAACACTGGCAACGCTATTATTAACTCCTCCGCAGCTGTCGCCAGGGCGCCTCCTCCCCACCGTGCTGCCGAGCGTGGGGTGCCAAGGCGGTGTCTGACCCACAACCCCTTCACACATCTCTTGAAGCACCCTGATGTTTCTATGTGGAGCACCGCAGATTTTGTGCCCGACCCTGATCTCACTGCCCCTTCTGCGGAGGGCACCCCACTTCCTCAGAGGCCCCCCACACACACTCAGGAAATGACACCGAGGGTGGAGGCATGATCAGTCTGGTCCATCCCCTCTCCTGGGCTGCAGGATTTGCTTTTGCAAAAAGCGTGAACCCCCAAGAGCCAATGAGAATGAACTATGGCATCTTTACTACAGCTACCAGAAGCCCATGGCCTGGGACAAATATTAGGGGACAAGTATTCCACCCCCCCATTTAAGAACAGTGGACCTGCCTTGAGTGAGGGACAGGGAAGAGGGTGGGAGGAAAGGAAATGCCTGATGACTGGTCCGAGCGCCTGGATCCAGCCAGACCTGAAACCATTGCCTAGCTGCTGCTGCTGCTGCTGCTGCTGCTGCTGCACTTGGTCCTGCAAGTCAATAAATTACCCGCCTTTTCCTAAGCCAGTTAAAATCCATTCTGTCCCTTGCAACCCGAAGAATCCTGCTAATACAAAACTCACCAACAGAACAAGGAGGAATTTCACCACTAGGCAGCCCCACAGACTGGCCTAACAACGCGAATGTCCACAACACTTAGCACTTGGAAAAAGGTGTTGCGTGTGTTTTACCAACATTGTTAGGAAATATATATGAGTAAACCATATCCCGAGTGTTTTCAAAAAATGTAAATGCTATTTTTAAAAAAATTTTAGCCCTGGTGGGTGTGGCTCTGGACTGAGTGCTGGCCTGTGAACCAAAAGGTCACTGGTTCGACGCTCAGTCAGGGCCCATGCGTGGGTTGCAGGCCAGGTCCCCGGTCGGGTGTGTGCAAGAGGCAACCACACATTGATGTTTTGCTCCTCTTCTCTTTCTCCCTCCCTTCCCCTCTGTCTAACAGTAATAAATACAATCTTTAAAAATTTCTTTATAACCAGACTCACAGGGACCCACTGCGCAGCACGGCTCACCTGCCGCCTCCTGGCCCCTCTTCCCCAGCTCCAGCTCCGCGATCTCGCTCAACAGGGTGATACCCTGCAGGAAGCTCTGCTCCAGGACCACGCTCTGCGCGGACTCCAGCGGCTCCAGGGCCTGGGCTCCGGCGTCCGGGGAGGGCAAAGTCCTGGCCTGGGGCAGCTCTGCGGCTGCCGCCAAAGCATTCATGCCGGCCAGTGGGTCCTCCAGGCTGGGCGGGAAGTGGTCGGAGCCCTCCTTTCCCAGGAAGCAGGCACTGCTGGGCGTGGGCGCGGCCTCCTGGGCCTCTGCGCTCAGGCATTGTCCCTCCCCAGCAGGCACTTCGCAGTCTCCCAACTCCAGGCTGGGCCGGGGCTCGCTCGTGGTCCCCTGGGCCAGGGCCTCCTCCGGCACCGCCTCCGCCACGGCCACGGCCACGGCCACAGGCACAGGCACATCCACGGGCACCTCCACGGGCTCCTCCTTAGCCTCGACCAGCGTCTCAGGGGTCAGCCGCCCCCCGGAGTCTGGGGCAGCTATGCAGGATACTATCCGGCCCGGCGAGTCCACTGGCGCTTCTGCCCTCTCGGCAAAGTCCAGGCACCCAGAGGGCTCCGTGTCCCCCTGCCCACCGGTGCCCAGCACCGGAACCTCCGGCAGGCCACCTCCGCAGCCGCCCACGGGGCTCGGGGCAACCATGGCTTCCTCAGGGCGCAGTGCCAGCGGGGACTCCAGGGAGGGCAGCTCCACAGAGCCCTCGTCCATGTCCTCCACCTCCGCCTTCACCTCCCGCTCCACCAGCGGCTCTCCATCTGGGCCCTCCTGCAGCGGCTCTGGGATCTTGGAGGGGGACAAGCGAATGGGCTTGTCTTCGGGCGAGAGCACCAGGCGCTCAGGCCCATCAGCTGGCAGCGGCACGTCGGGGGCCAGGCCATCGGCGTCAGCAGCCGCCGTGGGCTGCAGCAGGAACGGGTAGGGCCTCCCATAGTGCGGCGGCAGGGCTGGAAACGGGTACCTGGGAGGGATATCTGCCAAGGACACAGAGGGTCAGCGAGGCCTCTCCTCCTGCCTCATCTGCCATCCCTGCATCCCCATCAACACCCACCCACCAGCCGGTACAGACCCAGAACCCCCTCTCTGCTCTCTGGGGCCTTGTCTACACAGTATCAGAGGGACCCCGAGGGGTAACAGGCCACCATCCTGTCCCCATGGGTCTTCAGACTCACAGGCAGGAGCCACAGTTGGCATTTTCTCTGGCTCCTCCCACCCAGCACCCAGCGCAAGGCTGGTTCAGGAGCAAAGGCCTCCTCAGATCCCAAACGGTCTCACCCAGCCTGGGCATCTCTGGCCTCCTTCCCCGAGGAATCGCCTGCCCCACCCCCTTAAAGCAGACTGGGGCACCGGATGTTCAAAAGTCAATAGCATACAATGCTGCCCCCCCACTTTTTTACTCTGAACACCCACAGGATGGCAAGAGCCCAACTCTGTGGTGCTCCAAGGCCCCGCCCAGAGCTGGGCAAGTGGCAGCTTCACAAGAATCAGACAGGGAAGGAGGGCAGATGCAAAGAGCAGCCCCCAGGGCCAGGCATGTGCTCAGTGCTGTACATCAGCGTGGCATCGAATCGCCCCAGAGAGGGGCAGCTACTCGCCCAAGATCACACAGCATTCTGGTTGCAGAATCTGAATTCACACTCAAGGGGTCCCCTGGACAAGCCCACAGCCCTAGCTACCAGGGAGGAGGACCCCAAGCCTCAGGCCCATGCAGGCCACCTACTGCACGTCCCCACTGACACTGGCCAGGGGAAGAGCGCGTGTGCAGCACAGGGGGTGGGCGTACAGCCCGGAATGGGGGTCCCTGTAGTGCTGCTACCGAACACCTCAGCACCTGCTACACACCAGGCTGCGTGTCCTGCGGTCTCTGCTCAGCGCTTAGCACGAGCCCCTCTGAAGCAAGCCTAGAGTCCCGCCCACTTCCCTGACCCGGCCACTGCGGAGGGGCTCCTGTGTGCACAGCAGGGGCTCCCAGAGACAGAGGGACCAGACGCTTAAACGAGGTGCCCAGGCGGGGCGGGGCCGAACGGGCCGCACGCAGCCCCTGGGTCGCAGCCACGCTCCTACCTGAGAACAAGGCCTGGAAGGGGCTGGGGGCTTCCTTCTCCAGCTCCAAGTCCTTCTTCTCCACGACGTTCTCAGGCGCCTCCTCCTTGCGGGTGATGCCGGGTGTGGGCGGTGGGGAGGCGGGAGGCGGGCTGGTGGGGTGGGAGCTGGGAGTGGCAGGGTAGGAGTAGGCAGGCGGTGGCTTGGCCACGTCCTCCAGCTTCTGGATGACTTTGGCCTTCAGGGCAGGCACAGGGGAAGCACGGGGAGATGGCGGTGGGCTCACGGCCTTGCCATAGGTGCCCGCAGGGCCAGTGGCCAGGCCAGGGGGCTTCCGAGGTAGCAGCCCAGGGCCCGCGGAGGCCAGGCTGGCCTTGCCCGTGGTCTCCAGGCTCCGCTTGCTGACTTTCTCCTCTATCTCTGCCCGGTGCTCCTGGGCCTTCAGCCGCTCCTGCTGGGGAGGGGGCCAGCAGGCCTGGTCAGCACGGCAGGACACGTCACCCTGTCCCCAAGCACCCCCCAGCTCCCAGAGAACCCCAGGAAGGGTGCGGGCACAGACAGGCGCCCTCCCCACCCCCGGCCTGAGGCCGACATTCTGTCCCTGCACACGTGTAACAAGCACAGCATTCCTTAGAGAACCTCCGCGGGCAGAGCTGGAGGGACCCCCAGTCCAGGCCCGGGCCCTGCTGAGAGCCTCAGAGTGGGGCGGTTGGGGGGCCCAGGGCAGAGGCGAGGCTCCAGAGATGAAGGAGCTGCCCTGCTCCAGGGACCTTCCCAGCACTCAGATGGCTGCCAGCATGGAGAACTCACAACCTGCTGAGCGCTCCCCTGCCTTATCACACTTGGGTCTCCAAACCCCTCAAGGCGAGCAGGGAGCCTCCTCCTGCCTTTGATGACTTTTGAGGAGCCAAAGAGGAACAAGGCTCCAGGGCAGCCAGTGCTGGCCAGGGCCAGGCAGCCCACACACCGGGAGAAGGGCTCTAAGCTGCAGCCATGCACAAGCGTTCACACTCACTAAACAGCCCTGACGACAAACGGGTGACCAGCCCCTTCCTCTTCCAGGGGAAGACCTGGAGCCCAGAGAGGCAAAGCCACTCGCCTCACTGCACACAGCCAGGTGCCACCTGCCCCGTGTGCCCCTCTGCCAACTCCTCCCGAGTGGCTGCGGCCTGGATAGGAGGGACAAAGCTGAGCAGAGGGTAGGCACCCCTGCCTTCACGGTGGTTTTGGGTGGCATGGGGGGGACCTCTGCATCTCCTATCTTAGGGCATCAGGGAACATGGACGTAAGAGCCAACCCCAGCCTTAGAGAGCAGCGCAAGACCATTAAGTAGGCAGCCAGGACAGGCTGGGCTCAGGACATGGTAGGAGCCCAGTGGGACCCCTTCACTGCCCCAATCCACACCTCCCCCGTTCACAAGATCACCTCTCCTGCCTCAGTTTCCCCACTGCTCCCTATGCCCCAGCCCTGCCAAGCTCTGTCCACCTCTGGGTCTCACTCACAGAGCACCCTCTGCCAGAAGACTCCTCCAGGTCTCCAGGTAAATGTCACCCCCTCCAGGAGGCCCTCCCTGACCACCAGCCTCTCTCATCTTTCCTCCCCCACGGTCCTGAACCTTTTGGAGTTTCTGCTCTGTGTGCCCCACCATCAACAGGAGGAGGGGACTCTGCTGCCCCCATGGCCCCCCCCCAACCTGACTCACCACCAGCTGGGCACTCCTCTGCAGCTCCAGGGCCTGGGCAGCCTGCTGCTGCAGGTACAGGAGCTCCTGTTGCCGCAGAAAGTGCTGCTGGGAGAAGAGCTGCAGCTGCTGGGCGTGGTGCAGGGAGCTGCGGCCCGGCGGGTACAGGGCGGGCCAGAGGGGCGGCACGGCGGCCCGCTCCATCAGCTCCGCTGAGGGGGACACAGACAGTGAGCTGCACCCGCCTGACGTCCGCCGCCCCGCTGTGCAGATGGGGAAGCTGAGCCGGGGAGGGGACGTTCACACGGGACCTCGGCCACACCCGACCTGGGATTCCCCAGAGCCTCCCAGCGGAGCCTGCCGACTTAGGGGCCCCCAACTCCTTCCCCCACTCCTCCTTGCAGAATGGGTTCTGAGGGACAGGGGCCGCTGGGGGGTCCATGCCCCACCCCAGGATGGCCCTGCTTCGGTTCTCCACATGGTTTCCGGGTAGGAGCGGCTTATCACAAGTACCCCTGTGGATCTGTCACACGTGGAAACCACGGGAGGACACCACAAGTCCTCTCTGAGCCCCAGGCTGCCCGCCATCTGTTCTGCTGGGCAGGCCCCCCCACCCCCCCACCCCCCAGGAAAGAGGCCCTCAGCAGCCACTTACCAAAGTGAGGCAGGTGATCGCTGGGAATGACCACCAGCTGGCCTGACTGGGGGTCCCTGACAAACTGGTAGGCTGACGGCAGGGAGCCCCCCAGGCCAGGCGGGAAGGTGGGTGCCACACCCTGGTGCAGAGAGGGGGGACCCAAGCCTAGGGGAGACCCGGGCCCCAGTCAGCGCCGGGGACCGCAGGCCAGGCCCCTCCCCTGCCCACCCCCCAGCCCCCCACCTCTAGGGGCCATGCAGGAAGCCGAGGAGTGAGGGCTGGCTGACCGCATCATGGACACCCACAGCTGCCCACCTGGGCCTCCCCACAACAGGCTCACAGCACAGAAACCCATGGAGCCGGGGCCGTCATCACCCCTCCTCGGACAAGCGCAGGGCTGAGGTGTGGGGAGCATAGGAAGCAGGACCCCAGCTAAGGGAGAAATCGCCCACTCACCGTAGGGGTGCCCGGCGAGCCACATGGACGTGCTGCCCGAACGGGGCAGCCAGGGGTGAGTGGCCAGGTGGGCAGCAGGGTCAGCGGACCAGCGACCGGAGCCCGCCAGTGCCGGGCCCCCGGTCACCATGAGATTAGGGTTCAGTCCATTAGCAGCACAGCTGGCAGGGTGTAGCCGGGCCAGGTCAGCCAGCTCCTTGCTTTCTCTGAAAGGAAACAGAGGCGTCAGCCGTGGCCCAGACAACCCTGAGGACACTGCCACAAGTGACCAGTGGACACCGGGCTGCCAGCAGAACACTGCACCCGGACCACAGAGCACACGCAGAGTCAAAGAAGGACCCCAGGGCCATCCCCAGGAGAGAGGCTGCGGGGGCCACCAGGGTCCCCGCCCAGAGTCAGGGGCCTGGGCCAGGCCAGCGCCCACTCTCAGCACTGTAGGCCCCGTGGTCAAGGGGCCCTGTCCATCAAGGGTCGCCCCAGTCACCCGCCACAGCAGAGGGGCTCCCAGACCCACAGGCCCTGCCGCCCCCAAGCCCTCACCTGAGCAGCTTCTCCTGGTCCCGGTCCAGCCGTGCCCCCAGCAGCCGCTCCTCCCGGTGCCGGGCCCGCTCATCCCCGCAGTCCTCGTCGGCCCGGCCGTGCCCTGCAGGGAGCAGCAGGCAGTGAGCCCCGGTGCACGGCCCCCCAAGCCCTCCACATCTGGACGGCCCCGTCCCCCTGGAAGGCCTGCCCTCGGGAGGCACGGCACCTCCGAACCCCGCCAGGTGTCCTCTGAGCCAGAAGCGCCGCCCCATCACCGCCCAGGAGCCCTCTGCACCTCGCACAGGTAGCTGAACCACACAGTCAATCAGAAAACCAACCACGTGGTAGCCGTGTGGTTTCACTAACACTACTTACTACTTCACTGTCAGCAAGGCACACGGGGGTGACACAGGGGACAAGGAGGTCAAGGTGGAGGGAACCACAGCCCAATCAGTGGCCGCTTGGTCAGAGGCACAGCCAGACCCAGGTCACAGGCAATCAGCTGCCACACTCAGATCCCCACACAGTTTTGTCTGTTGAAGACACATGGCTAATCTTTTAAAAAACCAAGACAGAAAAGTAAAACCAGAGAACAGCATCCACGTGGGGTGAGTGGGAGCTGCCACCCGGCTCGCCTGTCCCTGCCCTGGTGCCCAGCTGTTGCTCCCCTCACCTGGTGGGCTGGCTCAACTTCACCTTCTGAACTCCCTGCCCCCCAAAACACACAGAAGGTAGGTCCCGGGGTCTAGCCTGGCACATGCGGGTAGGGAGGGGCAGAGGGGGGCAGGGGCCTGAGGCCCCCTCTACACAGTGAGCCAGAAACCAGTGGGAGGTGGCAGCCCTGGCCGCACAGCAGGGGACTGAGACTTGTCATCAAAGGTGAAATCCTCCAGGGAGACCAAACTACTTGTCTCAGAGACGGTCTCCTGGAGCTGGTGTCCCACGCACCTGGGCAGCTGTGGGTGGCAGGTGGGCACTGGCCCAGGACCCCACCCACAGTGCACACCCACCCATCCTCAGGATCCCTCACACCTCAGGCAGCCTTGGCCCCCAAACCCAGCCGTCACGGGAGGTGCGCGTGGGGAGGAAGTGGCCAGAGCCCCAGACACGCAGGTGTCACCGATGTGCTGGAGGCAAGCGCCCCACCAGGGTCCACGGGCAGCCCCTGACCCTTGAGGGCAGGGATCCCCTCTGCAATGCTGCCATTGGGCGTCTCCCCCCCATTTCTCCCTTCCTGCAGCCCCAGATAGGAACTTCCCGAAGACCAGAACCCCCAGGAGAGGTTTCAGGAACGTGGGGACCCGCCCATCTCGGAAGCAAGGGAGGAGCCGGGAGAGACCAAGCCTGCGAGGGGACAGGCAGACAGCCTAGCCCTGGGGAGAAGGCGTGTCCCTAGAGGCAGCTGGCCACCTGGGCGCTGGCCTGAGTGTTCTGGGAGTTCTGGGAAGAGTTCCCAGCCCGGGGCAACGGGGGAAAGCAGAGCCAGTTCCAGCAGAGAGAAGCCAGCACGTCCACGAGTGAGGGCAGTCAAGACAGACGTCTGTCACGTCTCCCCGATGTCCCAACTCGCTCTGGCCAGACACGGAGGTGCATCCCTGGCCGCCTGCTACGTCGGCAAAGGCGCCGAGCGGACACTCGGTCTGCGAGTGAAGTCACCACGTTGACCCCAGCATGAGGCGTGCAGACGGGAAGCAACGGGGACAGGCCAATGGTGAGAGGGCAGTGTTGCCCAGTCAGGGCGCCCCGGCCCCCGACATCATCGTGGTCTCCCGTGGTCTCCGCGCCGCCTCTGTGAAGCGGGGAAGACAAGACGCCGGCTTCTCCGCAGAGACAGGGCATCCTGACGGGGTCACGGTTGTGTTCCAATAGGGCGGCCGGCACAAAGGGCTGACCACGCTCACCTGCGGGGTGCCGATCACACCAGCCCTGGCCCACCTGGGGTCCAAGGCCCCCCAAGGCTGGACCAGACCCTGTGTGAGCGCTCGAGGGCTTTCCTCCAGAAGGATCTCAGGCCCACAGGCACTGCAGACCCTTTCAGACCCCAACACTTTGAAGGTGCACAGAAAAAGGCAGACCCGTTTGTGAAGCACCTACTGTGAGCCCGTCTGCCCACCTGGCATCAAGGAAGGAGGCAGCCCTCGGGACTGCCACGCGGTAAATGTGAAAACCGGGGCCCTGGGGGCCGAGGCCTCTTATTCAAGGTCATGCAGCTGCAAGACGCACAGCCTGGATGTGAACCCCTGACAGGCAGAGGGCTCCAGCCACAGAGTAGGAGAGGGGAGGCCAGGAGGCTCGGGGTCGGGGGCAGCCCACCTGGCTGGGGGACCGCAACTGCCCCCTCCCTCAGAGGCCCGGATGGGGAGAAACCACCGCTGTCAATGGCAACAGAAAGAGGCAGCTTCAGACTAATCCCTGAAGGTCTCACCCCAAGTCTGGGACATCTCTCTCTGTGCCCCACACTCTTACAGACTCCCCGTCACACACACTTGTGCACACATTCTCACACACACATTTGCACATGTTCACACACTCCAGTCCCCACCGACACAGGCCCCCTGGGCACGGGCAGGTACTCTAGGTTCTAGGATACATTCTGGGGACTGTGAACCCCAAAAGGCAAAGGACCCAAAGAGATCTGCCTCCCAGAAGAGCCCCCAGCCCCAAACCTCTGGCCAGAGTGGGAGGGAGTGACCACCACTGAGCCATGGGCTGCACCCACTCCTTCAATTCCAGACTAGGGCAGGACCTGGGCTACAGCCCCTCAAGGCCAGAGGGTGGGGCTCCCCAGGCTGGAAGGAAAGGGGCTCCCCATGGAACCATGGGCTCTGCCAGGTCTGCTGCGAACACTCTCTAAGACAGCTCGCTCTGATGCAACTAGGCTGGGGCCAATCTGCTGCAGATGGGCGGGGCCGGTGTGAGGCTGAGGGCAGCCAGGGCCTCGCTGGACTCCTGTGGGACAGGAGAGCTGAGACCACGGGTCCAGGAGGCAGCAGTGACAGTACACAGCGGTGGCCGCTCACCGTGGACTGAGGATGAGCCCTGGCACCAGCTCAGGTGGGCACAGGACGGCCAGGACCAAGCGGGAACAGAGACCCAGGAGCATGAGCCCAAGATGCCCACACAGCCTAGAGAGGTCAGGTCTGGGAGTACAGGCACAGGGACTATGCGGGTGGCTTGAGCCCTGGGCCAGCCTGAGCAAGTCCCGGTCCCAGCAGAAATGCCAACAAAGAGCAGATCTTCAAAATCCCAAGAAAAAATTCCAACAGCACCACATGCAAGGGACCAAAAAAAGCTCTGGAGATCCACCCACCCAGTTCTAGAAAAACATTCAGCTTCACTAGGAATTAAAAGAAATGAGCCCTGGCTGGTGTGGCTCAGTGGATTGAGTGCGGGCTGTGAACCAAAGGGTTGCTGGTTCGATTCCCAGTCAGGGCACATGCCTGGGTTGCAGGCCAGGTCCCCAGTAGGGTGTGTGCGAGAAGCAACCACACATTGATATTGCTCTGTCTTTCTCCTTCCCTTCCCCTCTCTCTAAAAATAAATAAAATCTTTAAAAATAAATTGGTGTTCCTCTCCACCTCTCAAATCAACAATTAAAAAATTAAAAGTAAACACACCATTCACCTCTACCGAACTTACCAAGTTTTCTAACGACATTAAAACACAATTCTGAGGCGTCCGAAGTGAAAGACACGGAGACTGTTACCAGGCATGTAACTACCTAAGAAGTCACTGAGGCCCCGACGTGAAGGCCACAGAAGCGCCAGGACCCACACTTCCATCCGTCACACCGAGTCCCCCATCCACTCCTCCATCAAACGCCCACCACACGCCAGGCCCCACACTAGGGACCGGGGACTCTGAACTCGTTAAGGCCCAGTCACCTCCCCCGAGGACTTCAAATGAAAGGCTTCCAACTAGCCTCTTCCAAGATACCCCTCCTGAGAAGCCAACTCAAGATACCATGAAGGCAAAAGCACAGAAACAGTCCATGCACCGTGCTGAACGCAGAAAACATCAGAGAAGGAACCACCAACATGCTCATGAGGGGAAGGGCGAGCTGAGCCACGGGCGCGCCCGGAGGAACACTAAAAGCCGGTTAAAAGCACAGCGGTTTGTCCTGGTGAGCAGACACTGCGCACCGGTAACACAGGAGGAACACCGGAGACCCCCGGGGCGCCAGGACTGCTGCAGGTGGAAAGCAGCAAACCGCGCGGGAAAACGAACCCTGGGAAAGACCTCAAGTGTTCAGGGCGCTGAAAACCATAATGGTCCTCTTTCCTCTTTCTCCTTCTGCGTTCTACACGTTTCTATGTGCCCAATGGAAAAAGCAATAAACTTTAAACAGCCGCCGCGGCCCCGAGGGAACAGGAAACAAACAGCACCGGGGAAGCAGGGGAGAGTAGAGGGTAGGAGGAGGCTGGGACAGCAGTGATGGGAGGGGTGGGGTCCAGGGCTCACCTTTGACGTTGCTCAGTGACAAGGAGCGCTCCTGGTCCGCCAGCCCTGTCCCCAGCCGGCCACTGCCACCACTGTCCTTCTGCCGGGCCACGGCCACGGCAATGCCCACAGGCGGGTGTCGCACCTCCGCCTCGCCCTGGGCCCCGGAGCCCTCACGACCAAAGGCCTTGGCGCTCTCGGGCCTTTCTGGGTCCCGCTTCAGCTGCCGGCCCCCGGCAGGGGCAGGGCCCCCGGGGTGTGGGAGGCGGGCCTGGGCACGTGGGGCACCCGTGGCAGTGGGGGCAGGCTCGGGCTTCATGGTGCCCAGGCCTCCAAAGGGGCTCTTCTTGCCGCAGCCTCCCGGGCGCACAGGCCCGGTCTCTCGAGTGAAGCTGCCGCTGTACTTGATGAGGCTCTGCATGGCAGAGCCCTCTCCTGGGCCGTGCGCCACGGTGTGCAGGTCGGTGCTGGGCCGGGCACAGGAGGCCGCAGCGCGGGGCAGCGCGCCCCCAGGGTCCAGGTAGGCCTTCTTGGAGGCGGTGGCCTCCTCCTCCGCGCGGCTGGCGTGGTGGTGCTGCGCGGCCAGCACGGCCATCTGCGTGGTGGCGAAGTTGCCGAGTTCGAAAGGTTTCCACTTGTGCTCAGGACCCGCAGGCGGCGGTGGCCTTGTGGGCTCCAGGCCGAAGAGCTTGGCAGTCTGCTGGGAGGCGGCGGCGGGCCCACGGGGGTTGCGCTCGCAGGGACGCGGCTCCACCTCCGGCTTGAGCAGCTCCTTCGCGGGGAGGTAGGCCCGGGGGTCCGGGGATGCGCGCGCAGCCCGTGTCGGTGGGGCCTCAGCAGGTGGCGGCCGCTTGAGCGAACGAATCACGGAATTCTTCTCGCGGAGCCCCTCGGGCCGGTCCGGGGGCGGCCGGGGGGACCCGGGCGGGGCCTGCAGGACGCCGGGCCTGGCCACCTCGCGCTCCCGGGCTCGGGCGTCACGCGCCTGCGATGCGATCTGGATGGGCCCCGGGCGCTCGTCGAAGGCCTCCACAGAAGGCACGAAGGTGGGCGCCACTACGCGGTGCTCGCGGCCCGGCTCACGCGCCGCCGCTGTGGGGAAGATGGTGTAGACGCCGGCGGGGCCCGGCTGCGAAGCGAAGGTGCCAGCGGAGCCGGCTGGGGGCGCTGGCGGGCCCTTGCCAGGCGGCAAAGGCGGCAGCGGGGAGGGGCAGGGGCAAGGCCCGGGCAGCAGGGCCTCCGCGCGCCGCAGCCGCGTGCTCTCGTCCTGACGCATCGCATCCTTGGCGCCGCGGGCCGCCTCCGCCATCAGCGCGGGGAGTCCCGCGTCTCCCGCACCGTTGCAGAGGCTGTGAGCAGATGGTGGCGGCGGGTTCTTGCCCTTGGAGTCGGTGGTGGTCACGCCTGGCGCTCGAGGCGGCACCGGCTCAGCCAGGAAAGGCGACAGGCGCTCTGCGAGGCGCGGGTGCCCGCGGTCCTGGCGGCCCTCGGCCCGTGCCTCCTGGGTCAGGTCCACAACGCCACGCGGCCCAGCGGCCTCTTCCCGGGTCCGCAGGTCCTTCTTGCTGAACAGCGGGGGCGGCTCCCCACCGCGACCCACCCGCTCCTTGGCTGGGCCTTCTCGAGAGGAGCCTTTGGCGGGGGCGCCAGAGGAGTGGCCTCCTGGAGTCCTGGAGGAGGGCGCCTGGGAGTGCAGGGCGCCCGGAGCCCCTGGGGCGGGCAGGTAGAAGCCATCTGCGGAGAAGTAAATGCCCAGGGGTGAGCGGACGCCCCTTCTGACCTGCCAAGCCTGGAGGCGGCTGGCCCCTGAGTTGTACCCTAGGGGTGTTCTGCCACCCCAGGCTAAGGAAGGCCATGCACAGTGCAGCCCCTCAGAGGGCAGGCTCTGGAAATGGCAGAAACCGGTTTAAATCTCCCTGGCCTCCAACTAACGTTTCTTGGCCTCAGTTTCCCCATCTGTGAAAGGGGGGAAAGCCGGTGTTGTTTTAAGGGCAGCCCAGAGTGCCTAGGAAGGCAACCTAGCAGAGCACAGAGAGAAAGCTCCAGAAGGCTGAGGGGCTGCCCAAGAACCTGTAGGGGCTCTTATGGGACAGGCGCTGCCTGGTGGGGGTCCCAGAAAAACCCTCTACCCCCCAACCCCACCCCACCCCCCCGTCGTCTCCCCACTTCTGCCTCCTGACCTTTCTGGGTATCGAAAATGCTGGGCTGACCCAGCTGGCTGAGGAGGGGGCTCCCGCTGCTGGGGGGCTCCAGGTGGTTCAGGTGGAGGTAGGATGGGTACAGCCCACTGGGCAGGTGGGAGAAGCCTGGAAGAGAGGAGAATAGCTGGGCCGGCCCGCCTGGCGCCTCCCACGAGGAGCTTCCTTCTGGCCTCGCCCCTCCTTGGAAATGAAAGAAGCCTGAGGTTTGACACCAGCTCCGGGGGTGAGGCTCGCCACCCCCAACCCCACCCCCGCCGAACCCAGGGACCTCAGGCCTCCCTCCCGTGGCCGGCAGCCCTTGGGCTCTGAAATCCACCAGGAAGAGGATCAGAATGGGATCCAAACAGGAGGGATGATGAAGGTGGCAGTTCTCATCCCTGGCCAAGCAGTGCCCACCGCTCTGCCTTTGTGATTCTCATCTTCAAAGCTCAAAAGACAAAAAAGAGCCCTGCCCCGTGTGCCGAAAGGCCACCAGCTCGATTCCCAGTCGGGGCACATGCCTGGGTTGCAGGCCAGGTCCCCAGGGGGGCCACATGAGAGGCAACCACACATTGCTGTTTCTCCCCATCTTTTTCTCCCTCCATTCCCTTCTAATAATAAATAAATAAAATCTTTAAAAATAAATAAATAAAATCTTTTTCTAAAAAAGACAAAAAAGAAATTAATACTCTTATTCCCCTTTTATAAACGAGAAACCTGAGGTTCGGAGAGGACCACTTGCCAAGGTCACACGGCAGAGGAGCCTGGTTTCCAGCCAAGGTCACCACGACTTCTCATCTCAACCCAGCGCAGGCCTGGTTTACTTGGCCCCCTGGTCCCTTCCCTGCTGTGGGACCCTGAGCAGGTCACCGGCCGTCTCTGAACCTCAGCTCACGCAGCACCTCTGGCTCCCAGGACAGAACCCTCCCGCCCAGGGTCCTCCCAGCGTCCCGCCAGGCCCTACCAGTGACGCCCAGACCTAGAGCCTCGCGGGACAGAGAAGACAGGAAAAGAGCCACCCAGGGAGAAACGCCACCTGGGACAACCCACAGGTGGCAGGAGGGCGGCTCAGAGCGGCTCAGCAGGGCCCGGCCGGCCAGGGAGGGGGGCGCATGGCCTGGGCTGTGTGTCCTCTAGGACCACAGGCCCCCTGGACATCCCTGAGGAACTGGGGTCCCCCATGCCAGGGGTGCAGGGCTGTCCCTGGCCACAGTGGACCCACGGCTCCCCCACATCGCCACCTGAAAGTGACACTAGCAACAACCACTGAATAACCAAGGCCACCAACACATGTCACTGCATTTAATCACTGAGCCAGTGATCCTACGCAGGTATCGGGTCCCTTCGTGTTCTCATCTATGAAGTGGGCATGACCTCGTCCCCTCCCGACTTGTCCTGAGGCTGAAGAGAGTTCAAGTATGCAGGGCCTGGGACGTGGTGAGCACTCATGGTTTGCTGTTGTTATTATCATCGCTGGTACTTGCTGGCAGAAAAATGGGGGTGTCAAGGAGGGCTGGTGACACCCAGGCACCCAGAGGCAGCAGCCCCTGCTCCTCCGGCCCCTCCAGCCTCTCCCTGGGGAGCTAAAGTGGGCTCAGATGGGACCTTTGCCTGGAAGGACTGTCCATCATTCCAGGCTCTGAGTCAGGCCCTGCCCCCTGTGCAGGGCGCATGCAATGGGAGACTCTGCTCAGAGAGGAAATGGGGAGGCTGGGCTCAGTCTGCAGTGGGAGCTCCCAGGGCCCTAGTCTGCCAGGACCGGGAGCAGCACCGGACACCTACGAGGCAGGAGGACGCAGCTAGTGCCCAGCACCCAAAATGCACCAGAGCCAGAGGAGGGGAGGAGCACAGCGTCCCCCAGACTGTACCTTCACTGACAGGGGAAACAGAGATGCAGGTGTGCTCAGGGCCAGCAGGACCCCCGTGTCTGGGGCATCACTGCAGAGCTGCCACAGGAAAGCCGGGCAGCCCCCGGTCCCCGGCTCCCACAGGCATTACCAAGAGGACCCCGCCGGCGGACAGGCCAGCAGAGCGAACTCGGCTCTCCCTCAGACCACACTCTGGGAGCGAAACGGCTGGGTCACAAATAAACACACAAACAAATGGGCCCTCACAACTGAGAGGCAATGGGGGTGGGGGGCGAGCTGAGCCCCAAAGGGTGAACAGAAGACAGTGTTTGGGGGGGGTGAGGAGCTGTTCCCCAAGCCGGGGAACAGCTCGTTCAAAGGCCCTGTGACAGCGACACGAGGAAAAACAGAAGGGACGCCTGGTGACATGGCTGAGCCACAGTAGGCAAGGGTGACCGCAGAGGTAGAAAGAGTGGGACAACGTGGGAAGTGCTGGGGACAGCAGCCCAGCAGCCCTCGCCTACCCGCCCGCCTGCCCGCCCGGCACCCTCCTTACCTTCATGGGCGTGGGTGGCCCACAGCTGCACCATGGGCAGGTTGCTGGGGGTGGGGGAGCGGAAGGAGAGGTCAGAGGGCAGGGGCACTGGGCTCCCATGGGACGAGGCGGAGGGCCCCATCCCGCTGGCCACAAAGCTGCCCAAGAAGGCCTCGCCTGCGGAGAGAAGGGGTGCTGTCAGGCAGCCACCAGGCCACGCCGCCTGGCCCACCGCCCGTGGATCCCCGGCTCCCTATCCCTCCCCACTGCGAGGAGCGGACACCACCCCACCCCTGCCCGCCCCTTGCCCTCAGGACAAAGGGCCTGGGTCAGCTAGAGCAGACCCTCGCCCCAAGGACAGTGCCCAGCTCCACCCCAAGGGGGAGCAGTTCTCCCCACCCACAAGTAACAGCTGAGGCTCATCAGGGGGCAGGGACCTCTGGAGGCCATGGAGAGAGGAGGCGGAGGGGGGCTCATGGCCTGAAACCCTACTTCTGCTCTGGGCTCCTGGACCAAGGAGGTCTCCCACAAGTCAGAGAATGGCCTCCCCGAGGGCCCCACAGTAGTCCTGCCCAGGCCCGGACCCCAAAGTCTTCGGCTGGCCCCATGCACCCATTTAACGGATGAGCAAGCCAAAACGCAGAGACAGGACGGGGCTGATCCCACGGTCAGTGAGTGGTCACTCCGAGTACACCTGCAGCGGGTCCCAGAACTACGGTGACCTGACTGATGAACTGCTAGGGGAACCATCCCTTCAGAGAGCAGAATACGCCCCTCCCAGGGCCCCTCGAATGGGGGGTGTGGTGGCTGCTGCTTGGCAGGACAGTCGGCTGGAACCTGGGGGGAACTGCGCCCACCGCTCCCACACCACAGTGGGCCAGGCCCACACCCAGAGATGCCTCCTCCTTCCTGCAGCCCAGGGCGCTGCACCCCAACCCCACAGGAGGACCCTGGCAGGCCTCCCAGAGACAGGCCAAAGGAAGGGCTTCCCTCACCTGGCCTCAGTCTGCTCATCAGCAAAATGGGGATAATGTCTCCCGTGAGAATTATAGCGAAGGAGGAGGTTCACACTTAACAATGATAGTGATAACGATGATGATGATGGTAAATATGAAAGCACCAGGCAGGTGATTTCTGTCCTCCAAACACCCTCGGGAGGAGAGGCAGAGGCCGGCACACAGAGCCGGCACGGGGGTCACCAGGCACCCAGCCGGGGCCAGCTCTGGCCATGCCAGCTAAGGGCTTCCCATGTGCCCTCTCAGGTAACTTCTCCTGTGAGGCGGGCACTGTCCGTGACAGCCCAGAAGTGATATGACTGCAGGGAACATGCAGGGGACACAGGACTCTGGTGCCCAGGAGGCCCCAGCCGGGCCCCCGGCAGCTCACAGAGCCCCACCCAACCTGTGGGTCCCCGGCAGTCCCGAGGGCAGGGCCTGCGTACAACTGATGCTCACGCACCGGCTCTGGCAGGGGGCGCAGGATCCCAAAACATCCACCCAAACCCTTTGGGGTACACACGGGGAAACTGAGGCTGCAAGGGGCAGGGCCTCCACCACAGTCCCCTGAACTGGGGACTGCAGCAGGCTGAGTAAGGGGAGGGCACAGGCGCCAGCACCGCCACCCCATGCCCGGAACCCCAGACGGCAGCCCGGCCCCATGCAGGCCCCTCACCGGACTCCAGCGCCGAGGCCTGGGGACCCAGGGCCATGGTGGCCAGTCAGTCCAGCCATACAGTCCGAGCTGGGGCATCGGGGCCCCCAGGCCCTGCCAGGCCCGGGCTTCCTCCTTGGCAGGCAGGCGGGTGAGAGGCTCCGGAAGCCGGCAGCCCGAGGTTTGCATAGGGCTTACATCAGCCGCAAACTCTTCCTGCCTCGGGCCATGCGGAAGCTGGGCCCGGCCTGCCCCTGCCCAGGCTTGTGAAACCCGCCCTGCAGCACCTCAGGCCCGGATGCTGCCAACGGCCGGAGCCCCCCACCGGGGCTCAACGGCACCCCAAGCCCTCCCGGAACAGCAGGCTCGACTGAGGCATCTATTTGCACAACTTCGCTGCCCCCGCCCCTCCCCGAACGGCCCTCCTCAAGCGGCCCAGTGATGGATCTCAAACACAAGCGAGATGAACTTGGGGCCGCCAGGCCCCCGGGAGCCCGCCTGCCTGTCTGCCAGGCCCCAGACCTTCTTCAAGACCCCTCCTCAGTCACTCCACCTCGGGGCTTTCCTGGGATGTCCTCGGGCCGCGGCATCCCAGCCACCACTCAGGACAACTTGGGAGTACAGATCTGCCCCCCCCCCCCGCAACAACCCAGCCCATCGCCCCTCTGCGGGTGGCAACTGCAGCCTCCCTCCCAGCCACGTCCGTGCACACAGCCGGTGTCCACTTGCGGACCGAGCACAGGAGCACTGTTTCAACTCCACAGGACAAGAGCAGGCAGACAGCACTCGGATAGGAGATAAGCCCACTGCTGACCCCCAAGGGCACCACCACGTGCCACCTCAGGCCCTCCGGCTGGCCTCCCAGGGTGGAGCGGAGGCAGCCGACCCCACTCCATGGCACCGACGTCTGCAGACTGCTCTCTGAGGCCCACCAGGCTACCTGGCACTCTTCTCATGCTCTAGGTGTGCCCCCTGCACCCCCCGGGTGCCCACCATCAACCCTGGGGACCCAGCATTGGCCGCCTGGGCTCACCAAGAAGGGTGTGGACCGCCGGCCAGTCAAACCCTCCAGCACAGCATGGGGTGGGAGGGGCCTTCCTTGCACCACCCTGGGTCCCAGGGCCCCCCGTGGTGACTACAGGCCTCTCAGTGGACGCCTTGGGCGCCAGGACCGAGGACAGTGGAGGCCTGAAGCAGGCGCAGTCCACCCTCGTCACGCCTGACAGTGATGGCCAACACCGACCCAGCCCCAAGAGGCCCGCCCGCCACTGTGCGTGCTCGACCTCCACCTGCCCCCGCCGGCACTCGGCCCTGCCTGGGGCACACGGGGCCACAGACACCCACAAGTCACAGGGCCCAGCGTCCAGCAATCCTGCGGGCAGTCACGCCCGGGCCACCAGGAGACCCTGGGAGAGCCTTCCCGCCCCGGACATTACAGTAGTAGCCACCGGCCACATGTGACGACGAGACACTTGAAATGTGGCTCATCAGACGGAGGAACCACATCTCAAGTTTTATTAAATTTTAATGAATTTAGACTTAGTGTAGCCACTTGCTGGGCTGAGGTCTCCTCCCTGTTGGAAACGGGGCCTGGGGCCGGGGCGGGGCGGGGGAGGGGGGCTCGGACAGGCCAGGCCACCACGAGGGGGAGGGACTGGACAGGAGTCCAGAGGGTGACACAGACCTAACCTGGAGCCGACGCCCACTGGTTCCGTGACTCTGGGCAAGTCCCTACTGTCCTCGGGCTGCATGAGGGATGACAGTGGCATCTGCCCCCGCGGCGGGACGTGTCCAAGCTTTTAAAACGCTTTCACAGAGTGCAACAGGAGGTCGGCTGTCGTTACTGTGGCTGCCCCCATCACTTCCAGTCACAAACCCTGGGGCTCGGGGAAGCGGAGTGTTTCCCCCGCCCCGTTCCTGCCTTAAACAGACCGGCAGCTCTGCAACCGGCAAGAGCCAGTGGGCGCCCATGAGGAACGCACTAAATGCCACTGCAACGCACACTTCCGAATGCTTAATTGCACGTTACGTAAATCCCACCTGGACCTTCCTTTAAAAATCAAGGGGTAAGATCTGCTCTCTGCTCCTAAATCCAGCCTCCTGGCCAGGGACCAGCCACACTGTCAGGCTCCAAAGCAAAGCAGGTCCCGAAGCAGAGGTTCCCATCCTGGCTCACCTCCCACCATTGGCTCTGGGGGTGAGGGGCTCTGGCTCCCCCATTGTACAGACTAAGACACTGAGGCTGGGAGAGGTGACCTGGGTCACTGACTCTGAGTGGCCAGGTTGCTCAGCCAGCGCTACAAGGAACCAACCACAGGGAGCCCGGCTCTGGAATCCCACCCTCAGGCCCTCAACTCAGCCCTGGCTCCAACCCAGCATGGCCCCTCAGGCCCTGAGCAAGGTAAGCGCCACCCCCCCAGTACAGGTCCTGGCCTTCAGGGGCTCTTAGAGAGTGGTCTTCTCCTCTTCTGGCCTTAGGTGCCCGCCCAGTAGAGGGGAAGGTGACCCCAGGGCCAAGAATAGGGACCCCAAGGCTGGCTATGGAGGCCATGCCCCCACCTGCGATGACCTGGGAGAGGGTTAGCAGCAGGGAGCAGGGCACGACACCCCAGTTCCACCCCAACTCCTGCAGCGCTGAGCTAGCAGGCCCACCCCCACCCCACTGGGACCCACCACCATCCCAGCCTCTCCCACCCCCCATGCCAGCAGCTCCTCGGAAGCCACAGGGACCAAGAGTGTGGGGATGTGGGCCAGCCTGCCTCAGCCAGGGCCACCTCCCCCACCGACACCCAGAACAGGAAGGGGGTCCACAGACTCGGCTGGGCTCAGAGGCTGGCCAAGGTCACCCGAAGGTAGAATTCAAATCCAGGCAGGGCCCCTGCAGCTCACTGCTGGGGGGGAGAACGAGCCTCCAGCTGCACCCTACAGGGGCTGTGCTGTGCCACCTGCTGGCGGGTCCCCAGGAAGGTGATGGCAAGGCCCCCTCGGAATCTTGCCTCTGCAACGATGGACTCTGCCGGGGACCTTTCTGGAAGCTGACTGTCACAGGTACCTGCAGGCTTCGCCGGTGGGAGCAGGTGGGGCCTCGATGACATCATGCTGGGTGCAAAGGTCCAGTACACAGTCCGGGCCGGGGCCGGGGGCTGGGCTGGCGTAGGGACAGCCTGGACGCCATTCCCCCTCCCGACGCCGGGGGCAAACAATCTGCACACGCCTCACTCCCTCTCCGTCCGCTGGGTGACACCGGATGACGGGGGCCTTCCCTAAGCACCCCAGACCCGCTCTGCCCAGCATGACTTCCTCACAATGCTTACCACTGTTTATCACACCGCACACCTCAGTCCCCTCTTTATGGCCCCTCCACCCACTGGGACAAGAGTCAGCCGTGGTACTCCAACGCCTCCTACTCTGTCTGCTGCAGACAACACTTCAGGCACGGGCCTTCGTGCCAATAAAGCTTTATTTACAAAAACGGGGGGTGGGCCAGGTGTGGCCCTGGAGTGCAGACACCTGCATTACAAAGTGGGCTTCCTCCATCACTGCCCCACACAACACAGAGGAGATGCTCGATCAATATTTAGGGCGGGGAGGGGCAAGGCCCGGATCCGCGGGGCTGAGGGAGGAAGGGGCCCTTCGCTGGGGCCCCACCTCCCAGCCCAGGTGGGGCTGGCCAGAGGCATCCACAGGGACTAGAGTCGGTGATAGGAACACAGGGGCCCCAGACTCACTCTGGGATCATTTCATAAGTCACACAACGTCCCTCAAACTAATAGAATATTGGAAGTCAACTGTAACTGGAAACTTTCTAAATTACTTCTTTAAAAAGGCTTCAGGCCTTCGCTTCCCGGTCTCCCCTCCCCACCCCATGCCCGGCTCTGGGAGGGCGGGTTCCTATCTCTCAGACAGATAAGAAAACTGAGTCTCTGATTCCAAAATCTGTACCTTGTCCCCGCCCAGGCACTAGACCTTATTTTCCTGCCTCCACTCCCAAAGACCCCCTCCCTAGCCATACACCAAACAAAACTTTTTTTCCCTTTCTCTTTAAAAACACCTGGGCCTCACAAGCAAGAGACCGCTTCAGTTCAGATGTCACCGAAGGCTATCAGAGAATCTGGTCAGCAAGGTCCAATCAGGGCCACCGCCCAGAAAAGAGCTCCTTCGAGCCCAGGGCGTGTGACCCCGGCGCCCCCGTGACAGCAGCTGGACACAGCAAAGGACCCTCCGGACAAAATGACCCTCGGGCTCCCGACTGTCCCACTCAATTTGGAGCCAAGCCCTTGGTGTGCTCAGAATCTTATCACCCAGCCAGACGCCCAACCGAGCAAAAGAAGAACTATGGGAAATGGCGAACTCAGTAAATAGTTCGCTGCCGTAGTCGCAACAAGGAACTATCCAAGGGGGTGAAGTCATTTTCACCCATCGACGCAGCGCCCATTCCTTTCGGGTGCCAGGGGGCGGGGCGGGAGGCAGGGAGGGTGAGGACGGAGGCCACCCATCCCCAGCTTTTGCAACCCACAGAGCCGATGAAGGCCCAGGAAGGCGCAGACCCAGGTCCGGGGGTCCTTCCCGAGGAAATCACCGGGCTTGTGGGCAACGACGCTCTTGCCAGGATGCTCCGGAGCCTGAGGCACCCACAGGTCCAGCGCGATCCCCGACAGGTCCCAGGGGACAGACACCGAAAGTAGGAGGGGGAAGACGGGGGCTGAAGGGTGGCTTCACGGGGACAGGGCTGATGACCCCACGACGTGAAGGTGCTAAACGCCACAGAACCTCACACCCAAAAGTGCTTCAAATGGCAAATTTCTGTCATGTGTACTTTACAAGTTTAGCAAAAAAGTGATGGAGGGAAGCCAAGGCAACCTTGGACAAGAACAACAGGGTGTGAGGACTAAATGCTATCAAACACCACAACCTCTGCACCTACAGTAGCGCGCCCACGGCACGGGCACAGGGTCCGAGGCAGACTGCATGGGACCGACAGCCCGGGACAGGCCCACGGCGCGCCAGGTGAAGCACGGGCGGTTCTGTAATAAATGCCGCTGGTCAGCGTGGATCTCCACATGGGAAAATCCAGGAACTTGACCGCCTACCTCACACCCCACACAAAAACCAACTGCAGCCGAGCAGCAGGTCCACCTGCGAAAGGCAACACCAGAAAACACCTACAAGAAAACACTGGAAAACACCTTTAGGGCCCGCGGGCAGGCAAAGGGTTCTTAAAAACCATATAAACAGCACTAGCCATAAAGATAAGACTGCCACACTGGATCACGTTAAACTAACGTAACTACTCATCACAAGGCACCTTTAGGGTAAAGAGAAGGTGAATCGCCTCATGGAGAAACCCCATGCAGCACAGTCACCAAGGAAGGGCTTGTGTCCAGAATAAATGAAGAATTCCTGCAAGTCAGTAAGGATGAGGCAACTCACCGAAAACACGGCGAGCGCCTCGACAGGAGGGTCGCTCAACTAGGAAAGGCCCAAATGACGAGGTACTCAGCGTCCGAAACCAGGCAGCGAAGCAAAGCTGCTGCACACCCCCCAGAAGGGTCCGCGTGTCCGAAGGGAAACGGGGACCTAGTGAGACACAGCCACAGGGGAGTGAGAATTAGCACAACCACTCTGCAGAGCTCTGCAGAGTCTGCCAACCTTTCTGGCCCAGTCTCACCCCGGCAGGTCACAGGCGCGCACACCTGACTGCCGGGATCCCCCCACTAATAATGGCCAAAATGGGAAAGCCACCCAACTGTCCGCTACGAGCTGCGTAAACTAATTGGGACATGACCATACAATGGAACACCGGCAGCAATGAGAACCACGACCACACAGATGCCATGTGCCCCCACCCACACGAAGTGTGCAAACAGGGGCTGGGGGGGGGACCTTGGGACAGGGAGGGGAAGTGACAGATAGGCATCTTTTTTAACCTGGTTGATGCTTACACTGGGGGGTTCAGTTTGTGGAAAAAATAATGATCGATGCTCATTTCTCAGTGTGTCTTACACCTCGATTTTAAAAATCCTTTAAAAAGAAATACGGCCCTGGCTGGTGTAGCTCCGTGGATTGAGCAGGGGCTGCAAACCAAAGGGTTGCCGGTTCGATTCCCAGTCAGGGCACATGCCTGGGTTGCAGGCCAGGTCCCCAGTGGGGGCCACGTGAGCGGCAACCACACATTGATGTTTCTCTCCTTCTCCTTCTCCCTCCCTTCCCCTTCTGTCAAAAATAAATAAATAAAATCTTAAAAAAAAAAAAGAAAAGAGATATGCCCTGACTGGTGTGGCTCAATTGGTTGGGTGTTGTTATCCAGGAAGAAAGGCCACAGGTTCGATTCCTGGTCAGGGCACATGCCTGGGTTGTAGGCCACGTCCCCAGCTGCGGGCATGAGAGGGGTTAACTGATCGATGTTTCTCTCTCACATCCATGTTTCTCTCCCTCTCTTTCTCCCTCCCTTACACTCTCTCTAAAAATAAATAAAATCTAGGGTCGCTGGTTCGATTCCCCGTCAGGGCACATGCCTGGGATGCAGGCCAGGTCCCCAGTGGGGGGCCACATGAGAGGCAACCACACACTGATGTTTCTGTCCCTCTCCTTCTCCCTCCCTTCCCTTCTGTCTAAAGAGAAATAAATAAAATCTTTTAAAAAGTAAATAAATAAAAATAAATAAAATCTTTTTAGAAAGAGATCAACTGATGGGGGAGGGGCACTCTAATTACAGCACGGTAAATATTACAAAGTAATTTTCATGGAAATCACTCTTTGACAGAATTTGCAAAAACCCAAAACCAGTAAAGAAATTAAAATGAGCCAAGAAAGGAAAAAGAAAGAGAAAAGGAAATTTCACCCACTACCCCCCTCTCCCAGGCCACGCTCCAGGCCCTTCCCTTACCCACTGTGTGACCCCGGAGAGGCAACCCGACCTCTCTGGGCCTTCCTCTCCCCTAAAGCAAAATGAAGGCGGCAGGCAAGCAAGTACGAAAGCAGACACTGGGGCCATCCCTGTGTCCTCTGCTTTGAGGCAATGCCCTCTCTCAGAGGACAGGACTCGGTTGGGGGAATGAGGGTGAGTGCCTTACCCTGCACAATATTGGTGCTACGGCTTGGCCACGGGACCTGTGGCTGCTGCTGCCACCGTCCCCGCGCTCCCATCGGTGCGGCAGAGGGGGCCGAACGGCTCGGAATGCAGAGGTTCCTCCACGCCGAGCGGACAACCAGGAGCTGCAGGAGCCTCCGAGCCACCAGGCCAGACCAACCTGACTGTCAGCAGGGGAGGCACCCAGCGGGGCCTGGGGGCTGGCCTGAGGGAGGCGGAGGCGGAGGCCGGCCCAGACACCCCACCCCTCGCTGCCCTCCAGCTCCCTCGAGCAGCGGAGGGCCCCACCCCCACAAGGGGGGGTCAGATCCCAACAGGCATCTTTTAGCATCCCGTGGCCCCCAGCTCGTCCCCCTCAGAGGTCACAGCCTGAGACGGGAGACCTGGGTGTGACTCCGGCCCCTCCCCATCCTGGAATTTGGGCTCCCAGTGCAAAGGCACTTTGACTTTCCCCAACTAGGCGCCCAGCCCACCACGTGGGTGCCCAAACCTAAAAGGGAATCCCAGGGCCCCCAGGGCGGTCAAGACCACAGTGATATGCAAATGTGTCCACCCCAGGGCCCCAGATGTCTCAATTCTAAAGCAATTACAGAGGATTTCTCCATAGATCTGCTTTTCCCCAGAAAGGAGATCTGGGCCTGGAGGAAGAGGCTGGGATGCAGGGCGGGCCTTCCAGGAACTCCAGCTTCCAGGTCAGGGGAGGAGGCACCTGCGTGGGGATGGCGGAGACCTTCCAGGCACCCCCCGGAAGGAGAGGAGACCCCAGAAGAGGTGGCGCAGAGCCTCTGTCCGGACGAGTCCTTTCCCAAAAGCCTCACGAGAATGACAATAACGGGGTTCAGAAAGGAGAGAAAACCAAGCAAGAGAGGAATGAAAAGGAGGCAACCTCCACACCACTGTGCAAGCGGGAAAGCAGGGGAACACGGGTGTGCCACTCTGGGGGTGGGGAGGCAGGGACCTGAAACCTAAGCCGGGAGCGGGGAGCCCTCAGCAACCAGGCATTCCTGACACTCGGCCCCTCTCAAGGCCAGGGTGCAGAGAGGGGCAGGGGCTGCGTGGAGGGCCCTCCACAAGCCTCGTCTCCCAGGGTTGGGGTGGGACCAAGAGAACTCGGACCCCGAGTGCTAAGCTCCAACTTCACTCAGCTCTGGGAAGAGGGGTGGCCAGGCGTCAACTCCCTGTGGGCAGCGCTGGCCGGCACGGCGCGGCTGGCGGGGGGAGAGGGGGGTACACGCGCAGTCTCCTGTCTCTGAAACTGAAAGGTGGCAGGTTGGGTGGCCAGTCAGCACTCAGGCGATGTTTCCCTCCCTCTGCCTCCCTTCCCCTCTCTCTAAAACAAAGAAGTCTGTCCTCAGATGAGGATTATAAACAAACAAACAAACAAACTCCCTGAAGGCAGGAAATGGGGTCCTGCCCGCTGGGGAGACTGAGTCAGGAAGCAAAGACCCAGGTGCAGGGAGTTCTGCGGGGCCAGCAAGTCCCACCCCCAGACCCCAGTGCCATGGGCTGGTCAGTGCTTCTCTCCAATGTAGAGAGACAGCACAGAATCCATCGCCAGACCCCCACGGGGTCTCCACCAGGAAAGACAAGCAAGAAAAAGGAGATACAGAGGGAGAGAAGCAATGCAGGAGAGAACACTCCAGGGGGAGAGAAAAAAACCAAAGAATATCCTCAAAGTGATGAGAAAAAATGTATGTATAAAATAAGAACAGGACGCTATTAAGAGAATACGCGTGGTGTATCATAGATTCCTCACCTGAAACCCATATAGTTTTATTAACCAATGTCACCCCAATAAATTCAATTTTTAAAGAAAATTGAGAACAGGCTGACAGTGACCAGAGGGGATTATAAGGAAAAAGGGTGAAGGGTTTGCAGGAACAGTTATAAAGGACACACGGACAACAACGGGGCAGGGGTGGAAACAGGGGAGGGAGGTGGAGAGAGCTGGGGTGGTAGAGAGCAGTAGGGGGGAGAGGCAGAAAACTGGACTTGAACAAAGAAAAGTATCCAGGCTATAAGAAACAGTTCCTAGAAATTGAAAATCTGACACCCAATTAGAAGCGGACCTGCAGGGTTGGAAGAACACACAGTTGAGGTCATCGGCTAGAAAGCAGGAGAAGCACAAAGATGAACACAAAAGTCAGCCATCGGTTCGGGAGAGCTGGTCACTGATGGTGCTGGAGAGAATAGCAAAAATGCTGGGAAGGAAATTAAAAAACACTCATAAAAAGATCAGTAATCTCAAAAACTTTTCAGACTGAAGGCTTTATTTCCAGATGGATCCGGCTAATGGCGCACCCAAACAGAACATCCAAAAGGGCCCGGAGCGAGGCGCGTCAATGTGAAATTTCGTAACGCCAGTGATAAAAAAATAACAACTATCGTAACATCCATGAGGCTTACTTTGCGCCAAGCAATGTTCCAGGTATTTACATTCTTAAAAACTCTTTAGTCCTCCTCTAAACCATAAAAGGTTAAGCCCTATTATTCATTTTACAAAAGAGGAAACCGAAGTACGCGGGGTTAGGCAACATGTCCAAGGCCGCCCGGCGTGGAGCATATATGTGATTTTCAGAGCCCATGCTCGTAACTATGACGTAGTTCCAAAAGATTGTGAGCATTTGGAAAAAGTTAAAAGAAAAGTTCAGCCCTGGCTGGTGTAGCTCAGTGGATTGAGCGTGGGCTGGGAACCAGAGGGTCCCGGTTCGATTCCCAGTCGGGGCACATGCCTGGGTTGTGGGCCGGGTCCCCGGTGAGGGCCATGTGAGAGGCAACCACACATTGCTGTTTCTCTCCCTCTCTTTCTCCCTCCCTTCCCCTCTCTAAAAAATAAATTAAAAAAATCTTTAAAAAAAAAAAAAAAAAGAAAAGTTCACACCCAAAGATCAAGAATCAAAATACCACCAACGCTCCTCAAAAGTTACACTGGAATTTGAAAGGTGATGTGGCAATTACTTCAAAACACCAAGGAAAAATGATTTCCAAAATGCCAATGAAGTGTGATGGTAGAATAAAGGCATTTCAAGCATACTTTCACAGAAAGCTACTGCAGGATGTGTTCCACCAAAACAAAACGTAAAGCAGGAAAAAGGGAAGCATGGGAATCAGGAAACAAATCTAAAACAACAGAGAGGCAAAGGGTCACAGGCCTAAGCACCAGGCAAACCAGATCAGAGCAGGAAGGTGGAAAATTTCAGGAAATAAATCTCCAAGAAAAGAGAGAGGAAGGTCATTCAATAATTCAATAGATCTGACCAAATGAAAAGTGTACCAAGAGATCAGAAGAGAGGAATTCTAAAAAATACAAGCAAATTAAAAAAAAAAAAAAAAAGAGGCAACTACTAACTACAGGAAATAAAGAAATAAACTTTATACCTCTTGACTCAAATGTAAACAACATTCACAAAGCTAAAGCCATAGAAACAAAACTAGTTTAAATGGTGTTTCACCTATATTTGGAGGACAGAAGAAATACACGTGGACAGTATAATAACAAACATTTACTAAATGCTTTTGTATTTGATATTATTCTAAATGCTTCACCTGCATAACTATTTAACCCTCCCAACAACCTCATGAAGTAGATACCATTATTACCCCCATTTCAAAGATGAGAAAACCAAGGTACAAATGGTAAAGAAACCTGCCCTCAGTCTCCCACTAACGAAAGGGAGAGTCATGACTTAGATTCAGTCCGTGCAAAATTCTCACCTTCCATAAAAGTCAGCAGGAAATCCCGAAGCTGGAACATAACTAGCAGTGGAAGCAGATCACTCTTTAGAAATATGGATGAAAACGCCAAAAGAAAGAGTCAAGAGTGTTTGCAAAGTGGGAATCAGACTGGGAGACACGAGGCAGAGAACTGTTGGTTTTCTTCAGAACTCTTGCAATGCTACTTGACTTTTCTCTCTTTCTTTTTTTAATCCTCACTTGAGGACACGCTCATTGATCTCCGAAAGTGGGGAAGGGGGGAGGAGGCAGCATGGGAAAGAAACATAGGGAACCAAACCGGAAAGCCGGCTCATGCCCTGACCAAGAATCAAACCCATGACCTTTCGGTTTACTGGACAACGCTCCAACCAACTGAGCCACACCAGCCAGGGTGCACACGCTACTTGACTTTTTAAATGATGTGTGACTTTCCTTCACATGTTTATATTAAGCAGAACGGAACCATTTTCAATGGGTGGATTTTATGGTATACAAAGTCCTTCTCGATAAAGCTTACAACAATAAATAAGGGAAAACCTGTGCATTTAAAAATGCACACACCCTTAGATACTTCTACACACTCACCAACGTGAACAGAATTTGGAGCAACCAAGGACACTGGGCATTGGCGAAGCCAGGGAGCCCCTGAGGGTGTGGGCGGAGGACGCCCCACGGCGCCACCACCAGGAAACTTGCTGCCGTACTAGACACACAAGCAGAGAAAAGTGTACCTACGTGGCCCGAGAGGCCACGTTCAGAGCTGTTCTCTTTCTAGCAAACACTGCCAACAACCTCAGTCAGCGTCCCTCCACCGATGGGCGGACAAACCCGTGGTCGGACGCTGAGAGCAACAAGAAACCAACCAGTGCCGCACACACCGAGGAGGGAAGGGGAGACCCTCACGACATTGTGTCAAGTGATAGGATTCCGTTCCAGGAAGTTCTCAAACAGGCAAATCTATGGCAAAAGAAATAAGATGACGGTGGGGGTGGGCGGTGACCGGAGCGCAAGCCAGGGAGCCTCAGGGTGCTGGAGAGGTCCTGACCTTGAGCTGGCTGGTGGGCACGTGAGTGGGTGCATTTTGTGAAAATTCAATGAACCAAACACTCAAAATGGAAGCCTTTTACAGTAGAGCTGCCACACACACACACACACACACACACACACACACACACACACACACAGAGGGACCCTGGAGTCTAAGGTGCCCGTGGACCTCAGCGACGTCTGGATGAAAGCAGAGCAGTCGTGAGTACAAAGTCAATGACCACTGCAATGACAACGGTCGCTTCTGCTGTCACTTTTGCAGAGGGCTGCAACTGTGCCAGGCACCTGCCTGCACTCGCTCACTCCAACTTCACAACAAGCAAATGAATTCAGTGCCACACGTGGTCCCATTTTACAGAGGAGATCATCGAGGATTTAAGAGAACACAGCCAGGAAGTGGGGGGCCAGGTCTACCCCAGTACTCTGAGCTCAGCCTCCAGGCCGTCCTGTTGGGCAGGAACCTCAGCTGACTGACAAGCGCCCAGAATGTGCGTAACTGCTAGTGAGTACATGTAAAGTGGGTTTTTGGATTCGGGCAGAAGGTCCTTCACCTCCGTGAGCCCAGGAAGGAATCCTGGCTGCAGGCACTGGGGGTGTCTGTGGCCTGCAAAGGTGTGGGGAGCTTTGGTGGTTCCCACCTCATGGCTTGACTTCCCCTAAAGTCCAAGGCCAGGCCTCTATGGGCGGTTGGTGTGGTAATGACCCCGGCCTTGGGGGCCAACTCTGACCACTGGCCAGGAGTCCCAGCAGCCCCTGGGGACTGGGCTGGCTGGCTGGCAGCAGCTCCCACAAGGCCTCTCAAAAACTGGGCTGGGAAGTAAAGGATCGGTGTACCCCAGTCATGGTGCTGGGGTCTGGGCGGAAGACAGGGCCACATGTGACCAGGTGGGAGTTAGATCAGATCAGACTGCAAATGGGTCCGGGCCAGAAGCCAAGGGCATGCCAAGCTGGCCACATCCAAACCAAAAACGCCCAGTCACGGTCGTCTCCCCAAATCCAGTCCTCCCCATTGCTCCACAAGAAGCACTTTCCAAAAATCCAGGTGTTGTCCCCCTCTCTGTCCCTCCACATGTCCTAGCAGCCCAGCCCCCACAAAGCCCCACAGACTAGCCACCTGCAGCCTCCCCTCCCGGTCATGTCACCTCCCCAAAGCCTCCGGGCCACTGATCAGCACCCGCTTCTCTCCCCATCTACCAGCCAAACCCCAGCCAGCAACCCATACTGAAAATAACTTCAAACTCGGGAAAAAGTCTGAAATAGTACAACGAACGTCCAGGGGACCTTCCCCAGGCCCAGCAGCTATGAGCTGCTGTCTGGCCCTGCATGTTACTTGGTGGCATCCGAAGTACCACTGTCTCCACACAGCGTGTGAATTATAGCTCCCGCTTTCTCTCCTCCAGGGCCGCTGCTGAGCAAGCCGCAGACAGGACGTCCCCACCCCTGAACTCTCCAAGGCTCGCACTGCCTGAGAGCAAGGACGTTCTCTTACAGAAGCGTGATATGGTTATCGACTGCGCGGAGCATGATATTGATTAGCTCCTATCAGCTCGTCTGCAGTCCACACTCCCATTTTGCCAACCACCCCGCTGATATCCTTTAGGGCCATTTCTCTCCTGATCCAGGACCCAATCAAGGGCCTTCCACCACCTCTTGCTGTCACTTTGTGTGTGTGCGTGCGTGTGTGTGTCTCTGGTAATCAGGAACAATTCTTGGCCTTCCTGCAGTCTTGCGTGCCACTGACATTTTTTAAGAGCCCATACCAGTTCTGTAAGACAGCGGTCCCCAGTGGGGACCGGTTCTGTGGAAGCCTGGGGGGCATTGGGGATGATTCAAACGCACCACATTCAAGCTCACTTCCTGCTGCATGGCCTGGTTCCTAACAGGCCCAGACGGGTACCACAGCCCTGGTTACCGTAGCCCAGAGGCTGGGGACCCCCGCTGCAAAACGCCCCTCAACCTGAGTCACTCCCTCCATCTAAAACCTTCCACTGCCTTCTTGTGCCTCACAGCCAGAAATTCTAAGACCTCATTACAGGTCCCAATCTCTCCTGCTTTCCCCCCCCCAGCCCCCCCCCCCCCCGCAAGCCGGACGTGCTCAGGCTCACAGCCCCTCACCACTGCGGCAAGACCCTCAGCATTCGGCATTCTCAGCCCCCAAGGCCTGTGTCTCCACTTAAAATTGATTTCCTTCCCTAATCTGTGTTTACTGCCTGGCCCCCACACCAGTGCTGGAGCTCCAACGAAGGGAAAGATTTCTGTCTGTCTGTTCCCTGTTGGATCCCCGGGGCCAGAGCAGCGCCTGGCACGCAGGAGGCACTTGGAAATCGTTTGCTGAGTAAATGAACAAGTCTGCAGAGAAAGTGCTAAAAAACCAGGAGGCTCAGAGAGCCAGGGAGCCCGGGGGGCCCTTCCAGATTCCAGAACCTCCCCCAGGCCAAAGGAGGAAGCACCCAGCAAATCTCCCTTATCTCTGGGATCGCATCACTGCGCCAGCCAGCGCACTGACTAACCTTTTCAAATCCATCCCGGCAGGCTGCGGGGCTGGATTCCACAGATGGAGCCGATAGAGGCAGGCGGAGAAAGCTGTGGCCCCCTATTGTCCATGGGCCAGTCCAAAGTGCAAGGCCTCCCACCCTGCTGCTTGGTTCCCACCCCCCTCCACATGTCCCACAAGGGCCAGCCAGGGGTGTGAGGGCAGGGGGAATCAATGTCCAAATACAAAATTCTTAGCTAATAGCTCTTTAATTGCAACTGAGGACTGAATCCCGGCCTCCCAACCTAAAAGCAGAGAGACAAGCCTATCAGGTAGTTGTCACTTGTCCGTTTTAATGTCACCTGTGAACATTTAGGGACCACAAACACAACCACACTCAAAGTTATGAGAAAGGTAAGCACCACCCTTTACCCCAAATCCCAGTTACTCTTGATTTCTCCCTGGCTTCTGCAGAGGCCAGAGGCCAGTCCTCTGGCCTAGACTCTGAAACACAAGGCAGCTCCTCCCCAGAACCTCGCTCAGAGACCTTCCTGTCTCCACACCTACCTAGAAGGGGTGCCAGCACCCAGGGCAGCGGGGGTCCCTTCACACCGGGAGCCCTTCCCGGGGCAGCTCCCTTTGCCTAGGAGGCTCCTCCCATTACTAGGACCCTACCCCCGGGGGAGTCCGGAGTGGATTGGAGTCCGGAGGTGATAGGGGTAGCCTCTGCCTTGCTGTGAGACCCAGGGCAAATGGCTCAGCCTCTCTGGGCTTCCCAATGCAAAAATAAACAAAGATGGGACTGATAAAACTGGCCCGACCTAAGAAGCTGACAGCCAAGAAGGCAAGGGTGTTGAAAGGGAAAATTTAACACCTGCACCCCATAAAAAGAGGGGGAGGGGAGCTGAGCAGAGGAATTTGTAAACCCGGCCCCACCCAAGCAGTGACGGGGAGCAGCCCAGGGTTCTGTTCTGAGCGCTGGCCTGGGGTACGAGGTCTCCGTGAGGCCATTCCAGGTGGGGGCGGCAAGCCCCCTGGGTCTTTCCCTCCCGGTGAGTCCGGCCCCGGGAGCGGCTCTGGGCCTTCCCTTCCCGGGCGGAGATTCCTGAGCCGCCTGCTGTTTCCTCCGTGACCTCAGCCAAAGAGCACGCCGAAGTCCGGGAGGCGCGAGACAGGCCTCTGCAGCCACCTCCCCCTGGTTCCCCGGCCTGCCCGCCTGCCCCCATGTCGCGTCCCTCTCCCGCCTCAGCCTCCCCATCCACCTAATGGGCGTCGGGGCGTCAGGCCGTCGGGCCGTCGGGCCGTACGGCCGCCGGGGTTAGACCGGGCGCCACAGGAGTAGTGGCTGTTTTCACTGCTTCGGATGAAGGCGCTTGACCTCTGCCCGCCGCAGCCAGACCTGAGACTCGGAGGCCGCAGCGCCCTCTCTAATCCTGACTTTCGGAAGGCGAGCGAGGGCCCTGCGGGCGGGGAAGACCCGGGTCAGGCTCCCAGGCCCAGAACCGCATGCTACCACCCCAGGCAGGCCGGGAGACCCGATCAGCTCGAACGACACGCAAACAAAAATTACTGCCGCCTCTGCGGGCACACAAAAGGGGACGGCTCCAGCGGCCCTTTGTACCCCAGGGCCGCCCCCAACCCATCCTCCCGGGGGTCCCTTCCGTTGCCCTCCTCGCGGTCCCCGGGGGGCGGAATGCAGCCCCCAGATCTCGGAGGACACTCGCCCCGGGGCTGCGACCTGGTCCTCGCACCCTACCGGCTGGGATCTCCGCGCTCCTGGCCCCCGCGCCGCCCCTCCCCCGCCCGGCGCCTCACAAAGGTCCTTTGTCCCGCCGAGTCCGGGGACTCCGGTTCCTGAAAAGTTACAGGAGAAAACCCGAAGAGATAGGCAAAAACGGCGAGCGCGGCGGAGCGGCAGGGTCGGTGGGGCAGGGCCCAGGCGGCCCAGCGGCCGAAGGTGTCCCCTCCGAATCCCCAAGGCCGAGGAGAGCGTCGGGGGCTCCCCGAGAAATCACAAGCGCCCTAGACTACATTTCGGAGTAGGAGAGGTGAATTCTCCAAAAGTCGAAGTGTGGGACACCCGGCACAGAGGGCGCAGGCAGCCGGGAGAAGGGACCCGGTCTGGTGTAGAGGTCGGCGGCAGGTATGGAAAGGCCTGAAATTGCCTTCCCACCGCGCCCGACTGGAGCGACGCCGGCCGCCAGGGCAACCTTCCCTCTCCCCGGGAGCCTGGGCAGCCCCTCTGGGGAAATGGCGAAGGCGGCCGGGCCTTGTCCGGCCACGTCCTCCTACGACTAATGTCAGACTCAAGATTTTCTCTCCGCCACTCCAGCCTGGCCCGATCCGCTCCCGTACGCTTCCTTCCCTCAGCTTCGGGGTGGCAGCGACCCAGTTTCTGCGTGCCCGACGCGAGCGTGCCCTCCCGCCGGAGTAGAAAGAGTCCCCGGAGCCCGAGTCGCTGCTCTTCTACTCGGGTGTGGGTCCCGGGGCTGCCGTTCTCCTTCTGGAAGGATCTCCCGAGGACTGCCGCCCACCCGCCGCAGGCCAATGTCCCCGGGCTGGGTTTCCCGTCCTCCCCTAACACTCGAGCGCTCACGGCTGGCCGGAGACCCCGCACCGCGCAAGTCGAAGAGCTAGAAACGGAACCCGGGGCCCACGGGCACCGGCAAGGGCGTTTGCCAAGAAATAGATTCGAGCTCTGGAAACAGATGTCTCAAAGTGCATGGGGCTGGTTTGTTCTTTTCTCGCCCAGATTTTGAAGACTCCAGCCCAGCCTCAGCCGCAGGGATTCGGGAATTGGGCTCATCCCCGGTGACAATAATTGCTGCGGAGAAATGCGCCTTGGGAGAAGCCGGCGCGCCGGAGGCGGCAGCGGAGCCACGAACCCCTACACCGGCGCCTCCGGGATTGCCTCGCCCCAGTCCCAGGGTCTCCCCGCCTCGGAAGCTGAAACTGCCCGCACCCCCATGAATCTACCGAGAGAGAGAACTGTGCCGCACTCCCGTCGCAAACGCCCGAGAACAGGCCCAATAGAATTCCCCTGGCATCCCTCCCCCGGATCCCGGGGGGACAAGCGTGGGCGAGCACGGCGCAGGGCACTTACCCGGGTGCGGGTGGAGATTGAGTCCGGCCATGTACTTCCCAGGCGGCAGCGGGCCCGGCAAGCCCGAAGCGGGCAGGCGTCCTGCCGTGGCCGCGCCCACGCGATGGCTGTCCATCGCCAAGCCGGACAGCAGCGGCGGCGGGGGGCCGTGCACGGACCGCGGAGGCCCGAAGTCTCGGCCATCCATCCTCCGCGGGAGTGCCACGGCTAGCCCCCCACCCGGCCCGCGGGCCTCGCTCAGCAGAACCTAAAAGTTCGGCCTCGGCGTAGTCCCAGAGTCCTCGGGCGGCGGGGGCTCCGCGGCATGCATGGCGGCGGCGGCCAGCGGGGCTTGCGCTCGACTGCGGGCCCGCGGCCCGGAGCGCAAAGGCTGCGGGCGGTGGGGTTCCTCCGGGCGGCCAGGCGGAGCTGCGCGAGGCGGCGCACTCGGCGTCTTGCGGGGGAGAGGAGACGGGCCGCGGAAGAAACAGAAGGGAGAAAAGAAAAAAGGGGAAGAAAAAAATAAACAAGTTTCAGAAAGTCGTTTTGCCATTCGGGGTCGGGAGCTGCAGATCTGGTGGCCAGAAATAAAATCAGGAGTAGCCCGTTTTCCATAAAACGTAAAAATCCATACTCCTTCCACTGGCTGCTCCAGGCTCCCGGGGCCGCGACTCGGAAAGCAGCGGGTGGCGCGCTGCGCCCCAGCCCGCCTCTGCCTCCGCGGTTCACCGGGCCTCCCGAAACTGCGGGAGGCCCCTCGGAGGCGCCCGGACCGCGCAAATACAACCTCCGAAGAGTGTTTGATTCCTGGGCGTCACACGCTCCGGGATTTCAAACCGCGAAACCTCTCCTAGAGCAGTTCGTGTCACTATCTGATCGGGAAAGTTTAATATTTAACCTTTGGAGGCCCTCGCCTTCCTTTTTTTAGTTTAGTTTCCCTCAGTTCGTCCCGAGGCGCCGAACTCGTGGATTTTTCGGGAGAGAGGGTGCAAAGCGGGTTTATTATTTTTAAAGAGCTTCGCCGCCCCCCTCGGGTCACTGTGAGTCGCAAAGTCTGAGTCCGAGGAACCAAGACGTGGCATTCTCGCCTGAAGACTGAAAAGAATCCTTCCAAACAAGCTTTGGTTTCATTTTCCAACGCCCTGGCCTAGGAATCCTGCAGCCCGAAGACGTGGCCTGGAGCCGGTGATTTGGGGGCGTTAGAGGACGGAAGGGGCTCAAGAGTCTCGCTCCTACCCTAGCTTCCCCCAACCCCAAAATAACCTACAAAGAAAAACCTTCGCACCGAGGGGCGCCTCCCCCAGCGCTGGGTAAATCCCTCTGTAGTTCCAGTTTAAAGCTGTTTGTTTAAAAGATTTGTTGGTTGCCGATTCCCCGGGGGACGGGAGGGGGGTCTTGGAGCCAACCGGGTCCTCGCTCTCAGTCCGCCCGCAGCAGCTTGGATTTCTGATTCCCGGAGGCCGGGGCACTCCTAGAGCTGCCGATCACGCCAAAGCCACCGACTCCCGGGTGCCCGCCCAACGCCCCGCACCGCGAGCTGCTGAACCCTTGGCCACCAGCTCCCACCCCACCCCACCCGGGCTTCCCCCTCCAGCCTTCCTCCAGAACTTTGCTAAAGATGATCATTTTAACCCGGTTTAGGTTACAACCACCCCCTTATTCCCGTCCTCCCTCCCTCGTTGTCTCCCATCAGGCTCTGGTTACCAGATCCGCGTTTACTTCGGAAAAATCTAAAATCGCCACATCCTAGGATACATGTCTTAAGGCGATGAGCTCCCCGTGATTTTTTAAAAGTGTCCTTGTGTATCTTTCTTTTAAAAACCAGCACTTCAGGTCATGCCCCACTTTGGGGAAGTCGAGGTGGAGCCCCCCGAATACCCTCGCTCTGGCAGAGGAGCTGGCTCGGCCATCTGCGAGCTCCGCTGCGTTCTCCCTACTTTCTCCCTCTCTTAAATATAGTTAAAATGGCTGAATTCCGGCTTTTAATTAAAAACAGCCCATAATCGAAAACGTCTCGGC
Organism: Micronycteris hirsuta; assembly: GCA_004026765.1. NCBI lineage: Eukaryota > Metazoa > Chordata > Mammalia > Chiroptera > Phyllostomidae > Micronycteris > Micronycteris hirsuta. The sequence goes on from PVJI01000070.1 coordinate 158,936, forward strand.
ATTCGGGCTCCCCCGCCTCCTGCAGGGAACCGAGAAAGAACCGAAGCCCCGGGGCCGGGCTGGGCGGGCTGGAGCAGGGCTGCGGGCTCAAGAGAGAGCCCGGGGAAGAGCGGCTCTCCCTCACCCCTCCTTGCGCGCCCCCGCCTCACCGGCCCTGGTCCCCGATTCCATTCTCGAGGATAGGAAAGCTGCAGGGATCCCCCGGCACACCCCGAGGGTGAGGTGGGGTGGAGGATCCGCTGGAGAAGTTTGGAGACCATCGCGCCCGGCCAGGGGCGGGCGGGCGACCCGGCGGCGTACCTGGCGCGGCGGGGATCCCGGCTTCGGGCTCTGGCGACGGCGACTCCGGTGGCGGCCCCGGCTCCCGGCGCGGCTAGGCGCCCGTGCTGCCCGCCATCCCGCGGCCGCTGCGCCCCTCCGCCACCCGCAGCCTCCTCACACTTTTTGCCCGCCTTTCCTTTTTTTGGTTGAAAACCGCTCCCCGGGCCGAGCGCTCGGCGCGCCAACTCCTCCGCCCTCCCGGGGCCCAGCTCCCGCAGCCCCCGGAAAAGCCAGCTTTCCTCCCGCCGAGCTCCCCGCTTTTTAATAAAATCCAGGTAGCGCCGGTTTAAAGAATCCCAAATCTCCATATACAGCCCGGGATTGGAAAAGGTACATTACACAACCCCCCTTTCAAGTTCCTCTCACTGGATCTAAAAAAAAAAAAAAAAAAAAAAAAAGCCAGTGCGGGGGGGAGGGGCGGCTGGGGGAGGGGAGCACTCTTCGCGGAAGAAACACGCATTGTTCCCCGGGGCCCGCCTCTC